>NQII01000041.1:1311990-1642159 GCA_002778355.1 Clitarchus hookeri
GGGGGGGGCTAGCTGGACAAGGACAGGGCTAGTCGAGTGTGGGTGGACCAGAGCGAACCCTTTTCCACCATCTCCCCTTCCATAACGTCCTCGTGCCATGCATCCTTGCCCCCGTCCGCTGCTCGCCACCATGACTCATCGCCGATCACGCTCTTCTACAGTGCAAGGGGTGCCGACCTACGCAGGAATGCTGTCGAGCAAATACAGCTCTCGTGAACATTTCCTACTCGACGAACATCACAAACGCCACGAGCAACGTCAACAAAAAATTTATTATTTTGGGTGTGCTGTCCAATACTTAAGCAAGGAAACGGACCAATCCGGTGCTAGGCATCGCATACAAAATATAATATTATCACGGTAAACCGTGATTCACCGTCCGAAATATACACACGTGAGAAATCTACAAGTGTTACGCGCTGACCGATGCCAACAACGATAAAAAATTGGTTTTTGAATAAAGTGTCGCACATATTTATATATATTGTTTGCCCATGTTTATGGTACCATGTAAAATTCAGATTATTCCGGATACAAAACTGATGTCACAAAACTGTTAGCCAGGAAAGAATAAAAATAATATGGAGTAGGTACGAGTTAGATTTTAAAGTGAAATCTCGGTGTTGAACACGATCCATTAATTTGTTTGGTTATACGCGGTAAACAAAAATACGCCAGAAGACACAAGAAAGGGACTAGAATTAAGAACGTAAATAATATGCTGTAACGGTAGACAATAATAATTTTCTTGGTCAGGCTTTGCATGTGAAACAGCGAGGAAAGACACGTTCCCTGTCATTTCAGTTAACCGGCGGTGACATTGAATATCGTAAGCCGTGATTTTGATTTCTATATCCAAGTTACTCTTACCTCGGAAATCAAATTCTGAAATATTAAAAAATGCGCAAAATATTTTTTTTTATCTACAAGAAAACACAATTAAATTTTTTTCTTTGTCTAACAAAGTGGTTTGATGTTCACTGTACTAAAATTCGGTTATAATACAAGAAAAATATTTTTTATACACTTCTAAAAATTTTAATTTTCAATTTACAGTGTTTTACATTTACGTCTGTAAGACCGTCATAATTAAAATTTGATTACAATTTTTGGTTTAAACCTTATATTAAAATGTTTTATTAAACATCAACCTGTTAAAAATAGTTCTCTATTAAATGCCTTACAAGTGCAATTTATCGGTAATGCAATATTCAACAACAGAATTAGGCGAACATGAAAACATGTTTTATCGATATTTTCATAACAAGAAGAATTCTTATACATTTTAATACTTTTATACCACTGCAACTGAACGCAAAGCACACATAACATATAGGGCATACATTGATATTATCAAGTAAACGCATATTACTTTCTTTAATAGATTAAAATCCATAATTGTATTTAAATATCCTACAAATTTTACCTATAAATTGTAAACGACTGATGAGCGTTCTTGTACCCCATTAGTGAGGTAAGAGAATCATGACGATACAAGTATCAGAACATGGTTCTTGCTCTGCATGGTTCATGCCTCGAATAGATAATGTAGGCCTACATGATGTTACCTAGATAATGCAATGTCCCGGGATAGGATCCCTTCTAAGATATGAATGTGCATGCCATTTTTAATTTAAGTTTATTATAACTTCGGTTCTAAACCCCTCCCCCATCACCGACCAGGTTAGAATTCCAGCATTTTAGTAGACGGTTAAGAGAGAGCACAAGTTGCCTTTTTTTGGGGTGAATGTAAATAGAATAATTAAAAAAGTAATTCGGTTTGAAGGGTTTTTAATAAAGAACCTGGAGAAGAAGCACGCGACAAAGCGGAGCATACTATCAACGATAAAATGATACCAGTTTAAAGCCGAAAAAACGGGGGGAAATGTTCCTGTCGCTGAAAATCGTAATTTTATTTCAAAGACATTAATGAAAAAATTCGTTCTTTCCCTTAGATACTTTACAATAAGTCCTAGAAAATGCACTTTGGACTATTGATACATACGAGAATGTTTAAAAAGTTCCTGCAATACTTTGACCTATTAAGTGAGACAATATGGTAACAATAATAAGAGGGGAGATCATCTTATGAGTAACTGTCTACGAATCTGAATTTAACGCTTTTCTTGCATGATTTGTAGACACACACAGGACCTAGAGTGGCAACCTTTTGAAAATTTACCAAGCAGAAAGACTGTTCCAAATTTCAGATTTTGGCAAACATTTTCAAACGTTGGTGCTCTTTAGAAATTCGTGGTGAAAATACACTGAAAGAATCAATGATATTTAATAAAAATTCTGAACTTGAAACAGAAGACAAATATACTAAAAATGTAATGGGAGTTAACCATTTGTTAAAAATTTCTCGTCGTAACATTTTCTTATTTTTCTGCGATATTTGTTATTCAATCCTCAATTACACCGGGTGAATCACCTAAAACTTGCACCGCAAATATTTCTGAAAAGGACGGTGCTATTGATGTGCTGGTTTCACAGCACTGACACTTAGACAAGGGCTCTTAATTGCAGGCCATGCATATATTTTAATACTTTTTATAATATGTATTTCTTGAACAAAGTTACATTAATTCAAATGGAGCAATGCCTAGTCACATCAAGAAAATAAAACTAAACTAGAGGAAATTATAATGTCGATGGGTTTTTTTTTCAGGATTCTAGTGCAAGTAGTTAACGTGCTATCGTAATATGGTAACGTTAAATACCTACAGTTGTCTGCTCCATTTAACTGCTTAGTTAATAGGCTACGAAGTTCGTATTTTTACTTTTCTGTTTTTAGTGTGTGTGGTTTTCTTCTGAATGTGCAAGAAAACACATTCCACATCGTGTACATTTATGTGATTTTACTGTACAATGTATAAGCACTCTTTTAAGAAATACAAAAGAGAAAAAAGAAATTGTGTGAATCCTGTAGAAGAAAGGAAAAACTGTCCTTCGCAGACTTTGATCAAAATGAAGACTGCCAGATACAATACAAACTTCCAGTCTTTCATGAAAATGCTGCATATGCTGTAGCATTTCAGCAGAAATTTCAGAACAGGCAGCTGTAATACGTGGTTTCACATCGTCTGGTGTAGTTGTTACGTCCTTGTAGACAGTTTCTCTTAGCGTTGCCAAAATATAAAAAGTCTAAAGAGGTCAGATTTGGTGAACGGGCGCCAACGTACAGGCCCCCTTCGTCTAATCCAACAATTTTGAAACAATCGGTGAAGACAAGCTGTAGTACGTCTTGCACTACGCGCAGGGTAACCATCATGCTGATGCCACAGGATCCTCCAAGTCCACAGTGGAAGATCTTCTAACATCTGTGGACATTCGTCTGTTTGAAGGGTGACATACTTTTAGGAATCCAGTGTTCCTTCTATGAAAAAAAAGGGACCAATATATGATGGTTCACTATTCCACACCACACATTTACTCTCCATTTACGCTGATGTTCCACTTGACGAAGCCAATGGGGATTGTTTACTGACCAATAGTGCATGTTTCTGAGGTTGACTTGGCCATGATTTGTAAATGCTGCTTCATCACTAAACAAGATACATAATAACTGTGATGTATCATGTCTTAATGCCCATGTACAAAAGTTAACACTATCCTCAAAATCGTTTCCATGTAGCTCTTGATGGAGAGTAATGATACGGATTGAACTTGCAATGTTACAGAATGCGTAGTACACTTGCCTGACTCATGCCACTCCCTTTGGCGATTGCACGGGAGCTAACGTGTGGATTTACAGCAACAGCAGCTATAACATTAATTTCACCCTATTATCTAATCTCTTATTTATTACTGTTAAGTTTTCGAGGTTTTACCCTTCCAGTTTCCCGTAATTGGTTAAAAAGGTTCGTAAAAAAATTGTCGAGATCGTTGACGTCTATTGGGATATCGTTCAGCGTACACATTACAATAACGAATATCATTTTTCCCACATTCGCCATACACCTTGAGCATGTCGGAATTTTAAGCATTAGTAAATACCATTTTCCAGCACGTCCTACGTCTAGGTATCACAAAATACTGACAAGGAGGTCCCAATGCAATCACACTTACGAACATCGTAGACTAGTAACTAAGCAGTTAAATGGAGCAGACAACTGTCGGTATTTAAAATTGTCATATTATGGTAGTACGCAAACTACTTGCAAAGAAAGACCACTAACATTATAATTTCCCCCAATTTTACTTTCTTGGTGTCAATAGGCATTGCTCCATTTAAAGACATGTAACTTTATTTAAGACATACGCATTCTAATACTTATTAAAATCTGTGTCTGTGTCTGAACTTCAATTCTGTGAAACCAGCCTTTCATTTCCGAAATATTTGCGGTGCAAGTTTTAGGCGATTCATCCAGTATATTAAGAACACGCTTACATAAATTAATCATCGTGGCAATGAATATAAAGTATATTTAATGACTGAGCAAAATATTTGTCAAATAAAAAGTACTTTAAGAATCATGTATGCAGTGAGATAAAAAAATACACTAGCAATTAAAATATGAAGATTCATTGTCGAAAATGTGCTATTCGCAGGAATTTCATCTTCACTAGAATGTTTATTTGACGTTCTCTGCAATGTTTTTTTTTACTTCAATTAATATACATTTTTAAAATTAAAATACAATGAAATTCAGCTGTTACCAAGTTTTCTGTAAGAAGAAAGGAAATTCTAAGCATATAATGCTCCTGTACCAAAATAATTTTTAAACATTATCAAATATAACATATAAATAGTTCAATACAGTGACATGTGTGAGGGAGAAATGAAAAACAAGCACATAGTTTGCGGTAGAAAAAAATGATTAAATGTAGACCAATCATTCCATGAAGGTAGATATTATCTATCGGGCAGGTTAAATAAATTTGTCTTTTTCATCATAGCAGATTTGATTGTGTATAGCCCCGTAAATCAAAGCTTTAAATATTTGAAGATGGCAATGAAAAGACGGTGAGAGACAGTTCCACTGAGATTCTTTATTGCCGACGTACAATTTCTCTAGTCTGCAAGTTACATTTTATGTAGAAAATACATAATTTGGTATTATTATTATTATTATTATTATTAGTAAATGGCAATATGTCCATTCCTTATATTGTTATAAATACTTTGATAGGCTCAGTACTCAAACTGTCGTGGCTATTTACATGAGGAGGAGCTAGATTAATGAAAGTGTATGTACACAGTAGGTCCTCTCTTGACCATTCACAACGAAAGCTGATGACGGCACAGATAAACTGTTTGTCAGTATGTCATGTAAATTGCTTCGACAGAGCTGCCACCTAGTGACAGGCAGCTGAACTCCATCAACATGTTTTAGATTACTTCCCAAGTCGAGTGCCCACAATTACCTGGTGTTCGCATCTCACGCAATTCACACTCCTCGCGATCGTTTCGCTCTAGCCAGCCACTGGTCATAAGTCGAGACGCTCTTCGACGTCCGGGGCCGCGGTGGTGTAGTGGTTTAACTACTTGCCTCCTACGAAGGCGAACTGGGTTCAATCCCCGGCCGGGTCACTCCCGGACTTTCGCAAGTGGGAATCGTGCCAAACGATGCCGCTGGTCAGCAGGTTTTCTCGGGGATCTCCCGATTCCCCCACCCTTGCATTCCGGCGCTGCTCCATTCTCATCTCGTTTCATCTCATCCATCCCGCGGTATCATCCTGCCTAGTTGCCTTGGTCGCAACGCGGCCTTCATTCCCGCGTTTGTCCCCTTGGTTCCGTAAACCTTCGGGTTGCTGACCTCCACGCACACGGTTAATTGACTATTTCTACGTTTTTCATGACATATATATTGACACTGTGCTGCTGTCAAGTAAGTATGTTTATTGAAATGGTTTTATGACACCAGATGTAACAAGATAATATGACAATAGAAAAACTTTAAAACATGTCAGTGACCAATTTAATGTTTGATTTTATAAATGATTGTTTACTCACAATAATACCCGAGCCTACATAAGACTCACATTCTGGAACCCTCTTAATGTAGGTTTGAACCTCTATACAGTAACGTATTGAAAATAATTTTTTTAAATATATCAAATATAAATATATATTGAATCCGCAAATTTTCGAAGACTAACGTTGCGTTTTAATAATACACACCGCCACAGTAATGTTTTTGACAGTTTTCCGACCTTAAATTTGGAGGGTACACTTATCTCTTGATAAAACAAGATAGAAAAACTCTTGCTCTAGAAATAGCATCACAAAAATGTAAGTAGCTTGCATTACATTTTAAACGTAGGCTCCCGAAAGTATGACAAGGAAATCGGTATCAAAACGGCAAAAAATAATCCGGCGCTTTGGAAAGTTTTTTCAGAGGTGTCACTGAATCAGCAGTGTACACCTTTAAAATCACACACGCAGGCACAGCAGATATAAAACAACTCTCACTTTTCCTGATTAAATCCCTATGTGAGAAGCTGTGCAATAAAAATGGGCATATTTCCAGTAGACAATAAAGACCACGCGGCGCCGGTTTACACGCAGTGCCGATTCTAAGCATCAATGTAATACTTTCAGCACTGAACAGGGAGAACAGAGTATGGAGGCAAGCCTTTGAATGCGCTAACCTTGAGTACCTTTATCGTGAAATTTGTGGTCAAAACCTGACCGGTGAGAGATCTTGTAATAAACTGAAATCAAGTGCCTGAAAATTATGAAATGAGACTGGCTATATAAAATCAGTCCTTAAGTACGAGCGAGGGAATAGCTACACTTTATAGACGAGCAATAGTTCAGCGTAAACGACTATTGAGCCCTCGACCCCACCTCTCCCAATTTACGGTCTTCAGGTACCTATTCGTATTCAAAAAGGTTTTTTGAATTCTAGTCGTTTGGTTTTTCCCGCTTNTCAAAAAGGTTTTTTGAATTCTAGTCGTTTGGTTTTTCCCGCTTCGGATTTACCCTTCGTTCACGTGCTCCGCATTACCGCATTACGGCAACTAGGAAAATCTCTTTCAGCTCAAGAAAAATATTTCAAACAGTTTTTTTTAAAAGAGAATTTTTCATAAAGATGCAAACGGCGTCTAGTGATGCTCGCAGTAAAGCGATTTGTTGCTCAGCCAAGCTTTTCAGAAGGGTCTGCGGTGGCGGGAACTCTAAAAATTGTGCAAAGCAGCAGGGGGGTTAAAAAAAAAGTGGCTACGAAATTCTTGTCTAATCCATTAAAGTGTGGCGGAGAAGAGAGAGCCTGGTTGTACAGAAGGGGTAAGGGGGAGAGCGCCTTCTCGCGGTCGTGCGGCGGCCGCAAGTCGAGGCCTAAAGAACTGGCCGGCAGAGCCTCGGTCTTGGTCCAGCTCAAGAAGCATTCAAGGCAAGAGCTGCAACTCAACTGTGTAACGAGACACAACCATATCTTATTTATTTGTTTGCCTAGGCAGGTTCTGCGCTACTGCCGACTTTATGTAAACTACACGTTTTCACTTCGTTATGTTGGCAGACTAAACGCCATGACGTCGCCAGGCTATATTTTGTTCTGGTTTTCAGACTAGCCTGAGTTTTCTGGGCAACATTATTTATTATTTCGTTTAGAGAATATTGATCATAATCATGGAGAGGAAACAGTATTTTATAGCCAGTTTCATATGCATGATATGAAATAACGTGAAAGCCACATATACAAAGGATACTGTGCTACCACCATAAAAATGAAAATATGTAACCAAGAATGTGTTTATAAATTATTTAAAGAGAAAACTACATGGTCATTATTGCATATTTACACGATGCGTAGATAGAAAATGTTATGTTTAAATAAAACATTTTTTTTAATGCCGAAGTTGTAAGATTGTAGAGCCTCGACTTCGGATATCTTCGGTAAAGATTCGTTTTCGACTATTCTGTTATTTTAGAATGCTTAAAGATGCTCACTGGAATAATCTTTATAAGAAAGGCAGCTAAAATGACAATTACAAAAACCAATTACAAAAAGTTACGTCTTGGTTACTTTAACGCCAAAAGAATGTGAACTAACAATATCCAGTTTCAGAAGAGAGCGATAGTAGGAAAGTGCCTGCCAACTTATTGAGATTTTCCGTTGAATGTCCACATCACACATTAATGCGGGTGACATTTTCAAATAAAAAGTGTGTGAATGTACCATTAAGGCGTAGATGTTGTAGACCAAAGTATTTTCTAAAATTACTAGATAGAATATTAATCACTATGTCCAAACTTACAAAAAAGGCACCTTGTACCATTCTAAGTCTTTCCGTTTGCAAGAAAACAGACCTCACATATAATGATGGCCATCCAATACCTTGTAGGTAGGCAAACTGAGAACTTACAACCCACTGCAATGTAGGAGCTTCCTAGTCTGTTTCTGCCTGGGGTTGTTATTTAAGATTACTTTTTCAGATGTTGATGTTCTTCGTTTGCTTTTAGGGGTATTGAGCGAATTTCATTTCTTTCACCTCTAATACTTTAACATATTTAAAACTAAATACTGGTTATTCCATATAGTTTAAAACATTCCTCATAAAAGTATTCTGCATTGAATTAACTGTCTATAACACACTCTCTCAGTATATTTGAGTACCATCATAGTATATGAAATCAAAACATCCTCCTTGTCTCCATCATTCCTTGCATTGGCTATAACATATTATCTGCAGCGTGTTTTTGAAATATATGTTTAAAACGAGAGCTTGGAGTTTTCTTCCCAGTTATCTCTAAAGTGAAGTGTCAGGAATGTACCTACTTCGTTGATTTTAGAATCCTTAATTCTTACGCCTCTCACTAATTCAGGGGTTTGGGAATTCCTAAATTAATTACCTTTTTTTTTACAAAGGGTTCCGGGTTCGTTACTTTCAAAATTATTTATTGTCTCTTCTTGAACCAAAATTATTTTCCCAGATTTGCCCCAGTAAGCAAAATCTTCTTCGCTTTTTGAAATTGGAAGTGCTAATTTCCAGGTTCTCTTAAAATGACCTGTGAATAAAATTTCCAGTAATTGACTGCACAGTCCTTGCCAAAATGATTCACAGTCGCAAACTTGTTAACACCTGGAGATACTTCTCAGGAGTCTCAATAACACTTTGATTTCTAAAGCATCGTTCGAATTTCCAAATACTCTGTCTGAAGGTATATATGAGTGGCCAACTATGGGAAACAGAAGGACATTGTCTTTCAAATGTTTAGGTGTTTCCAAAAGCATCCAAAGTGAGAGCATTGCGATCATAGTTTGATTCTTTATCCGGCCACCACATCCATCAGAAAACAGTCTGACCGTGATGACCACATCAAGATCCAGGCTGACGCTATTCGGTTGATAATTTTTGGATTTTGAGGTTTTTACATACAGGCTACTCATATGGAATCAACCCTCAAANTGACGCTATTCGGTTGATAATTTTTGGATTTTGAGGTTTTTACATACAGGCTACTCATATGGAATCAACCCTCAAACCTTGTAATACGCTGCATATACACAGAGGTGACCAAAGCCATGGGATAGCAATATGCAAATATACAGATGGCAGTAGCATCGCGTACAAAATGTGTACATGGGCAGTGCATTGGTTGGGCGTTCATTTGTAGTCAAGTGATTCATGTGAAAAGGTTTCTGACGTGATTATGGCCCCACGACGGGAATTAACAGACTTTGAACGCGGTATGGTAGTTGGAGCTAGACGCATAGGACATTCCATTTCGGAAATGGTTAGGGAATTCAACATTCCGAGATCCACAGTGTCAAGAGTGTGCCGAGAATACCTAATTTCAGGCATAACCTCCCACCATGGACAACGCAGTGGCCGACCACCTGCACTTAATGACCGAGACCAACGACGTGTGCGCAGAATGGTTAGTGTTAACAGACAAGCAACACTGCGTGAAATAACCACAGGAAGCAATGTAAGACGTACGACGGACGTGTCCGTTAGGACAGTGCGGCGAACTTTGGCTGTACTGGGCTATGCCAGCAGAAGACCGACTCGAGTGCCTTTACTAACAGCACGACATCGCCTGCAGCGCCTCTCCTGGTCTAGTGACCATATCGGTTGGACCCTAGACGACTGGAAAACCGTGGCTTGGTCAGGTGAGTCCCGATTTCAGTTGGTAAGAGTTGGTGGTATGGTTCGAGTGTGGCGCAGACCCCACAAATCCATGGACCCAAGTTGTCAACAAGAAACTGTGCAAGCTGGTGGTGGCTCCATAATGGTGTGGGCTGATTTACATGGAATGTACTGGGTCCTCTGGTCCAACTGAACCGATCATTGACTGGAATGGGTTATGTTCAGCTACTTGGAGACCACTTGTAACCATTCATGTACTTCACGTACCCAAACAACGATGGAATTTTTATGGACGACAATGCGTCATGTCACCAGGCCACAACTGTTCGCGATTGGTTTGAAGAACATTCTGGACAATTCGAGCGAATAATTTGGCCACCAAGATCGCCCGACATGAATCCCATCGAACATTTATAGGACATAATCGAGAAGTCAGTTCGTGCACAGACTCCTGCACTTTCAACACTTTCGCAATTATGGACGTCTATAGAGGCAGCATGGCTCAATATTTCTGCCGGGGATTTCCAACGACTTTTTGAGTCCATGCCACGTCGAGTTGCTGCACATTGCCGGGCAAAAGGAGGTCCGACACTATATTAGGAGGTATCCCATGACTTAAGTCGCCTCGGTGTATATGCGGTTTATAATTTTTTTTTTACTACTAGACATTCACTGGCATTGCAACAATTCCATTTGACAATCGTTAGTCTGAATATCAATACATAAAACGTGACTATGTGCATAATTCAAAATTTTCCTAACCGGAAAACTTGGAGATTTTCTTTCACCACAAGCTCACCTGCATGGCGATCTGCAGCCCATCTCTTTATGGTAAATGGCTTCTCAGATAAATTAAACATATTAACAAACACACACTAGATTTTCAAGTAGAAAATCCTCACAAATCATGTGTGGGGTACCGCACCAGCTACACAGTAGTGCTGTGGTAAAAACACGCATTGTTAAGTTCCACATGTGATATATGTGATATGTAAGGTAATGACAGTACACATTAATACACGCGACTCTGCAACACAATCGGATCACAAGACCTCGCTGTTAATTGCCGCCAAAATATCTTCACTCACTCTACAATACAAGCATAAGAGCTGAACAATAAGTCCACAATAGGGGTTCACAACACTTTGTTACACGGGCAATATTTACATCAGATGTCCAAAGTGTCCACCGTCCATTCGCTGGCATGCCTCAATCACTGCAACTCCCACACGTGTACTCGCAAGTGGCCTAAACACTACGGTTCAACAGCTTCTCTGTGAAGTGGTAGCGGTGATCCACACACGACCATAAGCTAGATTCACGGGGCGGCTGAGACCAAACTGTTGACCATAATACAAAATGACCTGTATATTTTCTTCACAGTTTTCACTTCTCTATGCAATCCACCATTTTTTAACAATGTGTATAACATTTTTTTAGGCGCCTCTCTAGCACAGTGCGTTTTATTTCAAAGAGTTTGGAGGTATATATATATATATATATATATATATATGTGCACAGTACAACTCGGTAAGTGTTGTCCTTTTCTGACACGAAAAAAAAAAAATGTCTGAACTATTTTTGTTCAGTTTTACGCTGTGTCTGATTTATGAGGATTCTCTATTTGCAAATCTACTTTAGGTTTGTAAATATATTGAATTCATCTGAGAATCCAAACACCATAAAGAGGTGGGCTGCAGATCGCCTCACAGGTGAGCTTGTGGTGGTAGCAAAACTCTAAGTTTATCGCTTAGAAAAGTTGCATACCATGCAATTAGTCACGTTCTGTGTATTATTAATCAGACTAACGGTTATCAAATGGAACTGCCGCAATTTAAGTGAATATCTTGTAGTAAAAACAAATTATATATAGGATATATATATATATATATACACAACGTGTTACAAGAGTTGAGAGGTGATTCCATATCGGTAGCCCATATCTAAAAGCTGCTAAATAAAAAATTATAAAAATTAATGTGATAGTCTTTGTGGATTCCTTGCTTTGTTGTATTCAATTTGACGTGAATATTGTGAGGCAAATCCTGTTTAAACCCTTCTAAATATAAAATAGAAAAGTGATGTCAGTTGCAAAATATGTTATATTTCTATTATTTTCTGTTATATTCTCTATTTCAACTTACTTTGTCATGAAATAACATGGAGGCACATTCTAGCTGAACGCGACGCTTCGTGTATCCTAACTGAGCAGAGATGTTGAAGAAATATCGTTAAATGGTATTATGACAGTATGAAACTACAATTATCATTTCATAGTTTTTTTGTGACACGTGAGAAATCCACACTGATGTGCATAAAAGAAGAAAATAATTCAAGACATCAGAATTTACACTTAGTGAGACTATCAACAAAGGCAATTTTTGTTTCAGTATTTTCTGTTTATTCTTAATTTATTCTTTTGCCAAATAAGTTCAGCGTTGTTNAACAAAGGCAATTTTTGTTTCAGTATTTTCTGTTTATTCTTAATTTATTCTTTTGCCAAATAAGTTCAGCGTTGTTTTTGTTATACACGAATGTATGTATCCAAACACAAATATTTCATCAACTGCCCTTATAAGTATTTGAATGAACTCAACTTGCGAAGATGTAGATGTACTTCGGGTCTATCTTCTTCGTCCACCGACCACGCGTTTATGTGCATTTACTTAACACCTCAGCGCTAAAGCGAAACTGCATTCAGATGGTATTCTAGATTCAGTCTTAACAACATGTGGCTAGCGATCATTCTGATTTCCTGGCTGTTATTGTAAAATGTTACGCTACTGTGGTTTCAATGCGGAGAGGCACAAAGGGATACGTGCCAGGTGACCACCAATACATCCTTTTGTAAAGTGCAGAAACGAGAAAATTTTAAAATTATAAATTTAGAATTGGTATTAGGTCAGCTGAGCACTTATGAAATCAGCCTTCAAAAAAACACAACCTCCGTCAATTGCAAATAATTGGCGTCCTCCCAGGAAAATTGAAATGTTTAAATTAGTGAACATTGAAACAAAAAACATATTTACGAGGCTTTCTCAGAAAATATTTGTAGATAAAATAATTTTTGGAAAAAATAATTTATTCATTTTTTTTGTTATATATGCAAATTGTCGATAATACAGTTAAAAAATACATTAAACAAGACAATCGGCACGATTTATTTACGTAGCAACATTCCTTAAGAATTTTCACGTAGAATACTTTTTGTTTGAAATAGTTATCTTTAAAATTGACTCAATGAGAGGGAATTTCGGTTAACATTGATTCCCCATTTGAAGTTCGCGGCTGCCGTCTTTATAGGCAGGGCCGTTAATATTACGTTTGGCGCACTTGGTTTGCAACACACACATCGTCCGGCCACACAATGGACGAGCGAGCGCCTGCTGCATAGGCGGACAAATTACAAATTCAAATCGATGAGGGTTTTTTTATTTTTAACCCCTTTGCTGCTGAGCATACGACTAATCCCGCTGCCCGTCTATGCGAATAAGAGGCATTAAGCAAGTTAACGCAGCAAGAAATACTGTTTGGCGGCCCCTCCGTCTACGGCCGGCGCCTTCCTGCGGCGGCCACCCTTTCCTGTTATTACCAGTAATTCATGCTGCGGCCCATCTCGCTAATCCACAATAATTTGATTGCTCAGCGACGCTCGCGCGAACCGGCTGCGCTTTTTCGGGCTCTCGGATCGCGCAGCGGGCTGAGCCGCAGGCCGCTGTTGCCGCAACAAATACCTTTCAGTTTGCGAGAGTCTTGCTTAGTAAAGCTTTTCACGGTCAACTGTGCACTTTTGACCGCCCTGCTCAATATCTTCATGCACGCACATTGTGTACTCTGCCCTTATATGCAAAATTAGCATTACCACGGGCCTGATCACTTTATTCGTGCGTCGGTCAAGTGAAACTGACATTTTTTGAACAATAAATATTTTACATATTTGTTAACTTTTACACTTATATGCATCAAAAAACACAGAGAAAAATAAATAATTTCAGTATTCACAAATGTTTACCTAAAGCATTAAATTCAACGTTAATACGTGGAACTATTTTTCCTACCGCCCTTACCAACTTTACTGGGCACATGCCAATCAGTGTTCCCATTAAAATACATGCAGTTTGGGGCAGTGACAATTTCCAAAAGTTGTTATCAAAAGTGCTAAATTAACTTTGTACATCATATAAACTTGTAGTTGCTCAACTGACACCTGGGGTTATTCACAGTTGTTGTGCAGAGTTGGGTGGGAACCACGACTCGCATCTTAGGCGTACTTGTATATCAACTCCCAGGGCCGCGGTGGGGGAGTAGCAAACGCATCGACCTACCTTAAGGCGATCAGTGTTCGATTCCCGCCGGCGTCACATCTGCATGTGGTGGACATTGCCATTGCACTCCATCGTCGCTCCATCCATTTCTCTCTACAGTGATGACGGGCATGTGCTTGTCATATCACGAAGACTCGTTACTCGTAGAGTTTACTCCCGCCCTACGGCGCAACTCTTACTCCGCATGTTCCATTTTAATGTAGAAGGCGAGTGTCTTCCGACGAAACACTAAAGTCTATTCGTGTTTTTTTCGCACTTTTTGAATCAAACCTGTGAAAAGTCACTTCATATATGACGTGTTTTGCTGTTTCTTAAATATGCCACGCCACGTTTCAGAAATGTTTTTATACTTCTGTCATAAAAAACTACCGAATTTTTGGTAAATTAAAAATTGTATGTATATTTACCCTAAAAATTATATTTAATTCATAATTAATACGAATAGAAACAGTGAGAAAATAGGTGCGTTGGTAATGCCTAGTAAGAAATAGTTATTTTGTAAAATATTATTTCACTGAGTGGGCACGAATTCTGTGCGTTGTCCTTTTAGTGTAAATTTATAGAATTAGTTAAGTATTGTTTGCGTGAGACGGAGAAATATCATGGAAGTGGAACTTTAGCAGGGTTTCAGAAAAGTTTGAAGGTACCAGGAATGGACTAAACACCCGACAATACAACATGCAAGACACTTGGTAAAACAGCGCTCTCTCTATCGAATATGTCACATACGTAAGATTTGTGTTGGAATTGAAAGAAGGATGTATAAATTTTGTAACTTTACAAAATACTTTGCCAGAAGTTACTTATTTAAATGTTCTTAAACATAAATAATTAATATTATAATTTTAATCGAAATATAAGCGTATTTCCATATTGGTCGCTTTAGAAAGCACGTTTTGCAAGAAAATCTTTGTCAATCAATATCATCATAATAACGACTCTGGTTGTATCTAATAAGAAATTAGTAATAATATTCAAAAATATTTATATTTGATTTCATACAAATCAATTTCAGCCACTAAAGTTATTATATTCTAACTTAATAAATGTACAGCGATAGAACCAATATTTACATAAAAACAACGACATAAAAGCCAAGATTACTATACTCCACGAAGGTTTGTTTTTATCTGAATATACCACGGACTGGTAACGTTCTTAAATAAACCAAAGAAAAGAATTTTTGAATAAGGCCTAATGTTCTGAAAGCATATTACAAGGAACCGTAGTGTCAAATTAAAAAAAACAATATTAAGTTGTTTCAAATTATACGAGAAGACGCAACAAACAAATGTGGGAACGCTTCAGTGCCTTCCCACGACACATGCGAAGATAGGCATTCAACTGCACTGCACATAAGCAACTATAACAAGCAAAAGCACATCACTTCATGAGAAATTGTCAAGTTACAATGGCGCAAACGGTGGTGAGTCAGATTGTGAGACCAATGTCATGGATTAGAGTCCCCTGTAAGTCATGCGTGTTCACTGAGATAAATTAGTTTGTAGCTCAATGAGTGCATAAAGACGCGAACATCGAAAAGTGCCAGTGGGCAAATAAATTAGCATGTCGTTATTCACAAATCTATACAATGATTTCATTACTGGCAATTTTCTTTGACAGTTGTGACATGTCACACATATTTTCACATCTAATGCGGAATTATTTCGGCAAAATTCTTTATTTATTATATTGGTTCCTATTCAA
This sequence comes from Clitarchus hookeri, assembly GCA_002778355.1. Classification (NCBI taxonomy): domain Eukaryota; kingdom Metazoa; phylum Arthropoda; class Insecta; order Phasmatodea; family Phasmatidae; genus Clitarchus; species Clitarchus hookeri. Next base: position 1,328,064 of record NQII01000041.1, read on the forward strand.
ATGTTTTTTGTTGTTGCATCATTAATAATTATTAACAGCATTTACTAACGCCATGTTGCAAAATGGGGAAGTTACAAATTTAAAATAGATAAAACTTATAAAGCCTTCTTTACACCTGATATTTACGTCTGCTAGCTCATAGATAAAATATTTTATATCAATATATATATCATTAAGTGCGAGATAGATTTACTTGCACCTACTGTATAGGTACCAACATTAGGAGTTACAGTGTATCATAGTTCCTTAATGTATAAACTTATTAAATATATATATACTTATTAAATGTCGTATTATGAAAACCTGTACAAAGATGAGATTTTTCGATAAAATAAGTTCTATTATTTGCGAGACATCAGTTTAAAAATGTATGACGATCAAATATTATTTGAAACAACTCATTTTTGTATAATTTTCTATTGTCTTCAACCACTGATTACATTTTTGAGCTTAGATTACTATTTATTGGAATAAAGAGCTACCACTATCATCACAAAGCAACTAACCTAAAATAGGGTGATGAACTTCAGTTACACCAAATACAGTGTTAACAACTCATTAGACTTTAGATTCTGAGTAATACTGTATTTAATTTCCAGTTTTGGTCCTATTAAGTTCAATTTTTTTTTATAGAACCGCCATTTTACTTTTTAATTCGGTGGGTCTCGATGTTAAAGTACAAAACAAAATACACTATAAAATCATTATTTTTCTCGTGACTTCTTCGAAAATGTGCCTGATATCGTTAAATCGGTTGAAGGGATCGCAAGTTAACTTATTAGGTAAGGACACTTAAATGAGCGCATAGAGTAACCTCTCAAGAGATATTACACAAACATAAACAGGAAAAACAATTTATCGCAAAGGATACATTTCAGTTTATAAGAAACAGCGTATTCTAAAATGGAATTAAACATAGCTACGCGGCATAACGACAATGCACATAGAACAAAACATATTTATTTACATACCCATTTTATGGCACCTATGTTATAACTTTTGTTGTTCATTTTTCAATCAGTTGAAAGAATGGGGTTAACCTAATTATTTTTCTTATTTTCTCACATTTCTAAATTCATGCAACTATATGTTGCTCGACGATTCCCCTATTGCTCCGTACTATTTTTTTTTCTCTTTCCTGATCGAAAATCTTTTATAATATATTCTTTCTTTTTCCACCCGCACTCAATAATAAAGGTTTTGTTCTCCGTCCTACACGCATACCAGCTCATTCCCTCGCGCAACAAAGGTATAAGTCATATGTCTGTGTTACTACTCTTCTCACGCCCCAAACTACCTGCAGCTTTGATTTATTCCATTATTTGTCACATGAATAACATGCTCTGTAGGGATAATCTAATTGTAATGTGTGAAATTTAAAATAATATTCTTTTTTAAAATTATTTTGAAAACTGCATGCGTTTGCTCATACAGAGGTAAACGCTACTGATTTACTGACAGCGCCTTATATTTACAGAACAGGAATTTAAATGAACATAAAAACAACTAAATACTGTTAGTAAACTAGCATATAAACAATTTCATATAAAACAATTACGGCGCATTTTAATTCATGTTTTTAAAAAATGAAATTGCCACTTGTCACTATTATATGCGCTTTTTACAGAGCTAGTTTTTCAGTCAGTGATTAGATTCACAAAGTTTCGAGTACTCTGTGTATTTATTCATATTACTGACAGTGTTAAGTGAAATAACATTTTCGGCGCTGCTCCGTACTCGACTGAAGGGGCCCTTGATAAGTATTAACGAATTACAGATTTACAAAACGTTGCCTTTGAACTTTTGCGGCCCAGTCATGAGAAATAGATGGTAAAATTTTTGACTGTGATGCTCATTAAAGTTCCCTGCTATTACGGCACTACAGCTGTAACCAAACGGATTGCATAAAATAAGCAGTATGCAGTCTGAAGTACACACTTGAGGCCACGGTGAAGTAACCTTGCTATCTCTGGTGCTACAAGTGCGCACCACGACTCAGCCCAGTATCTTTACAACGAAGACGTGATAATATAGGCAACTGATATTTTTTCAATGCAGTAAGCGGAGACATTTGCAATTTTAGGGACAGTAGCCCTCCGGTTATATTTCTACACTGTTATCTTATTTCATTTTAATGCACACATTTACTAATGTAAAACATAATAAACCACCAAAAATAATTTAAAAATAGAAACGTTACGAGCAAATTCTGGGGCAGAATTTTATTTTTCACTAGCGACTATTGTATAACATTTTTGTTTTTCAAAACTCAAATTTTTTTTTGTGCTTTTTCTTTAAAATTTATTTGAGAATTCGTTGGTATATCCAACGTGGTGAAAACACGCGTACATTTAGGCTGTACACGGTAAAGTGAGCACCTTTGAAACAAACATTTAAAAAATATTACTGCCAGTCAACTGAATATATTTTACAGTACAAAATGACATCCTGTTAATTTAACAGCGAATTAAGTAATATAGTTCTTAATACTTGACGCTGTGTTGAAAGTTTAATGTTTAAATTGCTAGTCATTGAAGTTAATGTTTATTGTTTCATGCACGTTAGAGCACGAATTTGTATAGAGACTGATCACGGTAAATTGAACACTTTTGAAAGCCCTGCTTTGGATCTCCTTCTTTATCAAAATGTATCCTTCCACTTTATGTAAATTTGACATTACCACTGGCCTGATCACTTTATTTGTGGGCCATCCAAGTGAAATCGTGCAATGGTTAGGATTGTATATGCATTACTTATATGTGAAATCTTACAATGTGAATAAAGTAAGAAATACTAACTTCACTGGAGATAAATTTAAACATTATTCTCGCAATGCAATATTGAGTCTCGAGACTATTTTTATTTGCTCGCTGCCAACTTAACTGGGTGCCTGCATGCCACTGTGGACTGAAATATATATACGGGCAGTGACTTTTTACCAAGGTTGATTTCAAAAGTGCTCACCTTATCGTGAGCAGCCTATATCAGTAACGCAGTTACATTTCTAACAATTCCACGATTTTACTTGAATGGCGCATGTATAAGGCAATAAGGCCCATATGGTGGAAGGATACGAAATGATAAGTAAATTAGATCCTAAGCAGGACTTCGAAAGTGCTCAATTAACTGCGAGTAGCCAATAGCCGTTGCTTGTGTAAACGTAAGCCCACAAGGCTTGCGTACTTCGCTCGGCTGTAGGCACCAGAAGAGCAATGCGGTGTGGCTGGCGGACTTGAGCCGCTGTTGCTTGCGACAGGCACCTCGGCTAGAGCAGCAGTTGTTTCTCGGTTGTCAGATGAAAGGGTTAGACACCGGGCCGGCCTGCTCTCTCTCTCTCTCTCTCTCTCTCTGTAATTATTAAACATTCTTTTATCGCAGCAGATTCAGTCTCTTATACAGGTTATGTTGCGCTGCGCTACGTTTTCGTTTCTTAGACGGGGCGAAGGCGACGACAAGGTTGAGAGTGGGAGGGGGTGGCGCAGAGGCAAAAAGCCATGGTGAAGGGTTGAGGAAGCCGTGCGGTTACGCACGTTTCCCGCGTGCTGACGACCTCGGCCGGAACAAATGAAGTCGTCCTTTCATTCATTCCGCCGTAACATGACGCGGAGACAGATGTGCGGGAGTTGCCTGCTGACGCCACAAGCCGTTCCTTCGGAGATTCCAGTTCTCGAACTGCGTCCACATCTGCGACGTCTGAGTGGATGTTGAAACAGAACATTCTAAAAATTGACGGGTCGCGGCGTCTAGCGGGGAAATGGCAGATCCCCGAGAAAACCGGCCGCCCAGTGGCATCGTCCAGCACGATTCCCACATGCGGAAATCTGGAGGTGGCCCCGCCGCGAATCGAACCCGGTTCGCCTTGGTGTGACCAATGAGTGGAGCCGTGCGAGAGAGACCTCGCCACCCGGGTGTCCGACAGTGACGCTGTTGTGCACCGGCTTCCCACAGCGGCTGCACCAGCATTCTGGCAGGCGGGAAACAAAGCGGACGTTGCCACTGGCCGGTTGTGTGATAAGGGAAGAGTCCGGGGTGATGCCATTTATCTTGCCGTTGTACCCTTCTACAACTGCACGTCGGGATCACATTGCACGCGTCACCCTTCAGAGACGACGGGCAGCCACCGGGTGATGCATATCTCCAATATCTCCATACGGATTACCGCTAAAGGCTGTTCGCGATAAAGTGACCGCTTTTGAAATCAAACTTAGAAAAGAGTAACTGCTCCTACCTGCTTATATTTGAACGGGCGCACCGAGCGACCTGCGCCCAGTAAAGTTGGTATAGGCTATTTACGGTAATATGTGCACTTTTTGAAGTCCTTTCGTTTGGAATAATAGTCAACAAATATTTTTTGTTGTAGCTATAGACGTTAAATTTCGAGTCCGCTGGAATATATACACTGTGTTTATTACTTACGTGGTAGTATAAATTTTTTTAAATGATAGGATAAAAATTGGCTAATAGAAAAAAGTAACTAGGGCCTCAAAAGTTCTCACTTTACCTAGAACAGCCTATAAAGACGAAGGGAAAGTAGTTCCAGGTCTTAGCGTCAAATTAAAGGTGATTGATAACAATTTGTGATAACATTAAATATTTATTTCGCATTATGTTTTTTTTTAATTCAACTAAGTTTAAAAATTAGTAGATTCGTGAAATATTCACTTTTATAATAATTTCACCGTTTCACTTGACCGACGCATGAATAAAGTGATGAATGTCAGTGTTAATTTTACGTTGGAAGAATACACAACGTGCATACAAGTATATCTTAAGCAGGGATTTCAAAAGTGCTCCGTTTACCGTGAACAGCCTATACGCCATGTCCTGGTACGTAAGTAGGGCTTGACGTCTCGTCGACAGCGAGGTCAATAGAGACGGGGAAATTCGCTCAAGTAAGCATAATCAAGGGAAGAAATCGGCGACGGCCCATGTTGAGGAACCAACTCGGCATTCCCTTGGCGTTGTTTCGGGAGAAAGAAAATAACCGGACTCGGGATGGCCGGATCAGGAATCGAACACGTATCCTCCCGATGTGCAAGTCCAGCGGTTAACCGCTGAGCGACCTCGTTCGGTTCACCACGTCCTGAAGAATCCCGCGCTATTTGCGGCCTGGAAGGAGACACGTGAGGAGGAGACGTGTGTGATCGGCAGCGCGTGGCGGCCGTACCTACAGCTTCTCCTGTAAGTGGGCGGGGACGGACCACCCACAACAACGCCTGCCTGCCCCCCCTCCACCCTCCCAACACCACCAACCACCATGCGCTCGGAGTTCAACTCCGTCCGGTGCGAGACAGCTGCGCTCTGCTACCAGGCCGCCTGCGTCCCACGCACATACTTCTATGCTCACCTGCGACAGTCTTCTCTCACGCCGCCTCTCATCGTTGCTAGCCAGCCGTTTCCTTAACGAAACTATTAAATTTTCCTCCAGTATGTTTACCTACGGACGAGGATGGAATAGTACTTTAAAGTTACCACGCATACTGTAAATATTATTTTGGTGATAAATTTTTGGACTGCTGTGTCTTAAAACATACTAGCCGTTCAGGAGCAAAACTATGGTAGGAGCCCATATTGAACGTTGCTACAGCATTTTCATCAATAAAATGATAGGTTCTCCGCTGAAAGTCCCATAGGTACACGCAGCACTACGAGAACACTGCACGTCAGTTCAGAGCCATGCACTTAGCGGCGATGGCGCTCTTGTAGTGCGTGCTAGTGTAACCCTTACAGTTCCCGCGCTTCTCGGCCAATAAAGAAGGAAAACGATACAGGCAGGCGGAACCATTAAGCGCCTCCTAGTTGTCATATGGGTCTCACTGAAAGCATTCGTGTCTGCTATAATTAAAAAAAAAAACACTGTGGAATATTTTAATTTAAATATTTTTTCCCTGGTCAGAAATGAAAGTGCATATACATTTTGTCACGAAATCATAAATTTGTTGACTGCAATATAAATTTGGTCTTTGAAAAGTGTCGAAAGTCAGAAAAAATCGTTTAAGTGGTCCTCTGTTTACGATATTTCTTAATCCGTAAAACAGTGTTTAAATCTATAGCGACGATGCTCTATATTTTCGGAATATATTTCTGTATTAAAAACCTATAGTCATTGCTTGAAATTCTGAGGAAACAGAACGTGCGTGAAGAGTGTTTATGCTATTTTCCATCGTCGACGCTATTCTTTCTTACTGCCGGACGTGACCTTGCGGCGTTAAAAATTTATTACTACGAAGGTCATTTAAGGGGCGCGCCTCACTGGAGTTTTATTTTCCTCGTCTGAGGCTCAGAAGCGAGGGACGGATAAGGGCGACGCTGCCACGCGCATCAAGTGCGGTTTCGTCGTTAAACGCAAGGCTGTGAACTGGCGTGCAGTGTTCACGTCGAGCTGCACCTACCTATGTGTCTTTAAGGGGTGACCATGTCATTTTATTGGTGGAAAGTCTGCAGCATAGTCCACGGTAGTGCCATCGAACACTTCTGTATGTATTAGATCCGAATATTTTGGGATACAGCGCTTTGAAAAAGCCGTTTTTAGCTATATTGGAATGCTCCGAAATAGTATTTATAATGTGCGTGACGTCTTGAAAGTAATCGACAGGCATAGTCTGTAGTGTGTGTTCTTTCCGTAGTTAAACCTATTGAGAGTAGTATAATAGTTTCGTTGAAAAATACTGATTTCAAACAATTTGCAACGCATTTCGAGCGACAGGCAGACGAACCCCTTAAGCTGGGTTTACAATTGAAAAAATTACGAATTGCGTAGTAACTGCAGTTTTCGAAAATTGCACCACGTCTTCTGGATTTACTACTCACAATTCGCGTGTTATTTTTAAGTCCATACTATTTATTTTTGGTCGATAACTGTTCCTCACCTAACCTCGCATATCATAGGTAACCATTTATACGCATATAATTCTTGAAAGCAGACATTTTCTGGTGGAGAAGCTTATTATTGTAAACTTAAATATAATTACAAGCATGCTTATGCACATGCCCTTTCAATAAATTTGATGCGTACATTAGCGAAAAAAAAAGTTTCCCGGTAATAACATAAACTGGTCTGTTCTGATTGGTCACCGCCACACAACAATGCATAATATAATGATTTCTTTTAACGCTTACGTAAAAACAAACCACAACCACACACACGACCTGCTAATTTCTATTGTGAACTATCACACTAAACAACACATTCTTAGTTCTCTAAAAAAGATAACGCTTAATTATTCAATTGTTACCCTAGCGTTTTGCTTGGTGCTGCGTGCTAACGCCATCGCTTTATCCCCTTTGGCAAATGGATCGGGAGGGGGGAGGACTAATTTTAACACGACTTACACCACCCGTGATTCGAACGCCGAACTCGAAGTTCCTATGGCCAGCCGCACTTACATTTTGCCCCATCCAAATTCCAGCGGCCTTAGTTCCAGCTCAATCGACGTCCTACCATAAAATATGTTTAACCAACGAATCTTTACTTTCCCCATCTAAGACTCTCCGATATTAGTTTAAAACTTACAATTATAGAGAAAAATTATGGAACCAATTTTGTTGTTCGTTAGTAACTCAGAACAACATAAAGACCTTTATTTAAAAAAAAATCGTATATTCTTTGAAACTCTTATTAAAATCCTTGTCACCTTGCTAGTAAAGAGGACTTTTGAACATTGAAAACACAGAATACTAGATTTAGATCCACCACAAGCGAAGACCCGACTGAATAGACATGCGTCATTTAACTCCCATATATTTTTTTTATGTAAAGAAAATGTCATCTATTGTTAGAAATTTTCCAAAGTTTATCATCTATGTATATTTTTAAGACGAGACGAAGCAACGTCACGATAAATAAAACCATCTTGAGCAAATTGTTTAACATCCATTCATGTGTCATGTTCAAAGGAACAATTATTCGATAAACTGTACAACTTTTTTCATCAACTTTTTATTTTCGCTGTTAACAAAGCAAGCACTAAAAAGGTACTGTTATATCGAGCGTTGATAGTGGCAGGTGCTGCGCACGCCAGTATATCTTGGATCGAGCATTGAACTTCAATTATGCAACAGGGCATTACAGAATTCAACTTCGCAGCCTGCCTACAGAAGTGATTTGCACGCACAGTTGTCGTTTAATTGACACGTGGACCAAACTTTGCGACCTTCAAGTCGTGTTCCAGTAACTTTTTTGGACATTAAAGGCAGTACGGCGGTAAGAAATACAAACTGAAATGCCTCGTATCATTCCCGAAGACCATGTCGGTCCACTCGTATTCCTGGGTAGCTATGTCTCCTGATCTTAAGTTCTAAAATGCTCTGTATAATTTTCATAACGGCTGATTATATAAAGTAGGGAGAGATATAACTTACTTCTAATGGGGAAAAATTATCGTCAGGCAATAAGTGATAAGCGAAAACATCCTCTTGACATGTGCGTCACAGTTAACGCTCTTTCATGAGCGACATGCTGGTTCATGACGAATGTTACACAGATCCAACGCATTGGCCATTCGTGTAATCCACTGACCCACTAGCGGAAAGCCGCAATTGTAATAGCAATAATTGCGTGTTACCGCGAACTACAATGCATAAACTTAAAAAAAAAAAAAAAATCATACCAAAATTGAAACCAAGATCACATGTGTAGGAATAGTTATTATTTTCAAAGTTAGCATACTATATTTTCTTCAAATATTCTAGATGCTGCGGATTGAGATGATTTAATGTAGTTTTAATGAATTCTTTTATGTTAACGAAACAATACAGTTAATAAAAAGTTTTTATGATAGGCATAATTATTAGCCAGGGTATCAGGAATGTTTATAATCGAACAATTCAACTTCAAAGTGTTCTAGTAAGGTATGCTAAAATTAAACTAACAATTGATGTGCTAATGGAGAAGACTCGCAAGCAAATGAAATTCAGAAGGATATATCGTAAAAGTTATGCTATTTTATTTCGTTTTGGATTCCAACAGTTATTCAATTTTTCTTAAATTAACGAAAAATATCTCACCGGACATTATGCATTGCCGGACATTATGTCACAGAAACTGAAATGAGATTATAGCAGAGATAATTGTGGAGGTTCTAACACAATTTTATAATGGGGGAACTTGCGTGAATTTGTTAACGAAATCATCAGTTTACTCCACAAAAAATGAGAACAAATAACAGTGTTATATGAATCAAAAGTATTTGCAGAAACGGATTTTGACAACTTTTTTGGAAATAAAAATGAGGTGTTTGATTTTTATCTAACAGCGATTTCTTTGGTTGGCCTTGTTTCGTTTTTATAGACTGTAGAAACGATATTAATATATTACGTCACAAATTTTGAAATGCTTAGATAAATTCGCGATAAGTTTACAAATTACTGTTTTGTATTGACAACTTAATTATTTCTCATGATGCCCCTGATAACATGTTCGCCCTATATGACGTTACAGAATAATAAATACATACATAATAACATACAGTTGTGAGTGCTATTTTATTATCTAAGAGAAAAACATTGTACTGAATTTTTTAATGATATATTTATTCATCAGAAAACAATGCTTACCTGGGCTAAATATTCATAAATCCCCTGCATGCGAGTTAACAATAAGTAGCAATCTCCACTATGAAATTAAAATCAAACAGAAAGGAAATAATCACTACTTAGCCCCTTTTATAGAAATTTCCAAAATATGGAGGTGTCGAAATCGCCTCTTTGGGCTAATTGAAAGGTTTTACTGAGTAAATATAGTCCATACAAAATATTTTTTTTTGTCTCTAACGCTTTGACAGGAAATAACGTTACTAAAGAGGAAATAATTTGTAGTTTGAAGTGTATACAAAATGTCGGGCAAGTACTAGATTCCAAAAATAAACGAGAAATGTGTATTTGTGGCAATTACTGTTATAACGCAGGAAAATATGCTGTGAAACGAACAACGTTCAGAGCAAAATCAACCTATTTGTCAAAGTAAAATGCCCGTTTTCTAGTATTACTGCAGTTCTGATGTACTGCTGCCATCAAGACATGTTTTGTTTCCAAATACAATTCGGCATTTCAATCCCATTGGCTGCATAGGCTATGTTTTCTTCTTCGAAATGCTATGGTATCTTAATGATGTTAAACAGCGCTACTGTCTTATTTCAGTTTATTATAAGTGCGGAAACACTGCCAGGTGAAACCACGTATAGGATGTTGACGGTAAAATAAGCACTTTTAAATGCCATGCTTAAGATCTACTTGTATGCACGTTGTCTATACTTCCGCCTTATGTAATATTAACATAGTTGTGGGCCTCATCATTTTATTCATGTGTCGGTCAAGTGAAAATGTGAAATTATTAGTAAAGTATATATTTTACAAATATGCTTATTTTTACGCTTCGATGCATAAAAAAAACATAAAACGAAATAAATTATTTAAGTTATCACAAATGGTCATCTAACACTTGTTATTTGACGTTAAGATATGGAACTACTTTCCATCCATTGTTACCAACTTTCCTGGCCGAATGTCACTTAGTGCGCCATTAAATTATATGCAGGCAGGGGCAGTGATTATTTTCTAAGGTTCATTTCAGGAGTGTTCACTTCGTGTGAACAACCTTTTCAGTATAAATTTTTACTGAACATAATCCTCGTTTAAATTAACACAATATATTGTTGGAAAGAAAACTTCACTGTTATATTTATAGCAAAAATTTGCTTCCATGGATTTGTTTATGCAGTGGACCTCAGTGACAAGTACTTGGGTGTAAACAATCGAGAGTACAGTGTAAAGGGTTTTATAATCATGTGTTAACTACACACTATCAAGTATAAGACTTAACATAACTATCTAAAATCCGTGAGACGCCAAATAACCCCTTTACGCTCTCTACAGTAGGCCCGATAATGTTTTTTTGTAGGTGTGATAATTAATGAAAACTGTATATATATTCTCTGCTACAAACTTATTTTACAAACTTATTTTCCATTACTTGTTGCGCTTTTTTATTTCATACATACATCATAAGGGTGTACAAAGTTATAACACGAAGTCCAGTTAGGTACTGGGTACTGTAGCATAAACTTGCTATAAATGTCTGCAAATGCAAATTACATTTTAATTAGGTATTTTGACTATTAGTTATACAATTTAGAAACCCATTTCTTAATATTAAATGAGGAGCATGCATGGAATCAAATTTTAATAAAGAAACCTACATATTTTATTAATGATTAAAGATTACATAAATCATTTCATTCCTCAACCAACTTTAGCATTTTTTTTTTCATTTACTATAAGAGAAAAAACTGTCCTAATAAAATTTTACTAAAAATGGAGATACGGAACATGAAGGAACTTGAAAACAGTGAGTGAATGATATAAAAATGTATAAAAATTTTAGTTATATAAAAGTCGTACGTCAAATATTTATAAACATAATTTCATATTTTATATTATACAGAACCCTAAAATTACAGTTATTGCTTTCAACGTGGCAAAGATATTAGATAATTATATTACAAGAAAGGAAGTGTTTCAAGGTGTATTTTGCTTTACAGTTTTATGAATACGGGCCTACAAATTTAATGCCCATTATTAATTAAAGTGTTCCCTGTAGAATAGTTAAAAACGAAATTCCGTTGGGGCCAGGGCGTTACGGGTTACGACTCCCACGACAGACTCACATTTGGGAGGTCGTGAGTTCAGTCTAGACTCACTGAAGATATATTATGACAAGTGATTTTCCATCCTCACTACATGCAGATGGATGAACAACACTTAAACAGTTGTCCTCTGAATTCATAATCCATTATATGCAGTCCCTAACTCGCCTCTATGTGTAACAGGAATAAATCTAATTTAATTATTACAACAGTCGGACACGCATGATCTAGTTACGTTTACATATCTGTTTCTCTAGTTTAGAACGCTCTAATGCGTTGAGCAGAATACAACTATCCCTTGATAATTTTCTTAGAAAAATCGTAGGCAGAAAAAAAATACACTTTGTTGCATTGATATTTAAATTTTAGCAACCCAAAAAAGGGATATTACCTTTAAACACTCCATACCGATTTAGAGTTACATTGACAGTATGTAGTCCAATTCATGTGTGATATAAGATATACAGGTTAAGTACAGAGGCAATGAATTACACTCATTGCCATAAAAATTTTCGGACCAAGAAGGAACCGATTAAAAAATATTTTGTAAGTGTAATTATAAAGAAAATTTATTAAGTTATTGCAATATCGTTGCGTCAGAAAAATATGCAGCCTACCAGCTGCAGAGAATAACAGTACCCTTAATTCCACGTCGGACCACCTCGTGCTTGATACATGTATCGATACGATCGAACGTGGAAACAGGAAACCACCATATGTAATCCTGTGACAGATTTGCCTTTGCTAACTGCAAATTATGCTCGAAATTACTAAAGCTTTGACATGGAAGAAGCCTGCGTCCTATTTGGCCTCACAAATGAACAACGAACGAAAAATCACGTGAACAGGCAGGCTACTGAATTAATGAACTGCAAAATAAGGCGTAGATGTTGAGTTGTTGATGGCAGAACACAGCAGGTTTGTTAGGACCGCACTTGTCTGTGTTACGTGTTTGGAAATACTTGGGTAGAAGTATATTGCTCCAGTGAAGCTGCCACATGTCGATGGATGGTAAGCAAGGAAGACACTCGTTTCCTTCGTGCCTGTCTGACAATCCTTTCCTTCCTCTTTTTTGTCTTTCGGGGTCGTACTGGACTTGTTGGCCATGTATGGGTTACTTTGCATGTCCGTTACTGCCAACACAATCAGACTTAAGCCCTGAACGGCCCAAACAAAGGGAAATTCGGCGCGCCCTCAATACTGATTTTCACAGACCAATTATAAAGCCTATCTTAAATTTCGTTAGATCTTCGTGTGGCTGTCTCTAATTTCTTCTCGGAATACCTATCGCTTATTAATTACATCTACAAGTATGCGCTGTACTGATGACTGATTATATCCTTAAAACTAAGAGCGATGGCAGCGCCCTCTTACGCCATACGTGTACGCGTCATTGCACAAGAAAATATAAAACTTCTATAAAAGATTAGTCAACGTTCTTATTAACTAACTTTCACAGTAATAGAATGATTTTTAAAAGGTTCACAAATTTCAGGCAGTGAGTGCAAATCTACGCAAAACACACACACAGATGTTCTGATTTTTAAAAATACTTGACATCCATGTGTTTGTGTCTGAAACCATTAAGTAAATGACTTGTATAGGCTATACAGATTCCGTGTGACGTAATGCGTCACATACATAAGATCTTTATCAAAATGGAAGGTGGAAATTGAAAGACCAAACATTATTAATGCTAACATTTGCTAAAGATATTTCAATTCCGTCTTTAAAGCAGGCAGCTTACTTCCTGATATTATAAAGAAGGCAAGTTCCAAATTAATACCTATTGTTAATTTTACTTAAATGTAATAAAATACTTCAGGTACGTACGTATCACGTTGATTTCTTCTAGCCTTGGTGTTGCGAGCTCGGAATTATTACTGCTTCCACAAGACAAGTCACTATGAAATACTAGTTAATGAAAATTTTTAAGTGGGACGAAAAATTTGTGCATTAAAAAAATACACTACTGTGAGATATTCTCTGGAAAAATACTGCTTTCTTCGTATCGCTATTTCACATTGTAAATACACAGGAAGGAGTTGTGTGGAATTAAACTCCAAGGGCGATAGGTTTAAGAGTGACATTATTCTTCTTAGTTACAGTTGCTTCAGTGTTGAGTGCCGAAAGAAGCAGACAGGCATCACGATGGAAACGTTTTCTCTAGTGGCTTGCTTGTGGCCGCAGTAATATTGCCGAACTGGACAACGGGAGCGGTAGGTGGTAAGTGGTTGTTTGGAGCGAGTAAAGTAGTATGCTTGCGACTTACGGTGCCTACCTTGGAGGTGTGGGTCCTGAGGCTGGACTCGGTGGCAAAGCCCTTGCCACATATGTTGCAGTGGAAGGGCCGGTTCTTGGCGCGCTCAACCTGCGCGTCGTGGTTCCTGAGGTGCTGCTGCAGATTGGATAGCTGGATGAAGGCCCTGCCGCACTCCGGCAGGTGGCACTTGTAGGGCCGCTCTCCTGCGCATACGAGCCCACTCCGTCAGTCACACACTCGCGCTGCCCGCGAGACACAATACACAACATCCTTAAGCGCGCTGGCCACCAAAAATACCGTCAAGTGGGGATACTTTGATTATTTGGTTAACTTTGACCAGAAATTTAAAAACTGTGCAGGACATCTTGGAATTTTGTAGTGCGCCCAAATGTGTAGTTTATTTTATTTAGTATATTTTAAATGAAAAACCGTAATAAATAATTTATTGTAATTTTGATGGTCATTGAAACCTCCTGATGTGGATACATCACCCAGAAACACTTGAATCTTTGGTGTTTTAATGAGTGGTCAAAGTTGCCCCACACAGGGGATAACATTGACAACTTAAAAAAATTTCCATCTCAAATCTATTGAAATACTGGAAATATAACTATGTTACCGTTTATATTACCTGTTAGCCCCAAATGAGCAAAACTTGGTTTCACGTTCATTTAATACACACTTATAATATTTTCAATTCAATAAGAGAATTGGAATTGACGGTACGAAATATTGTTCAACTTGTATACGTTCTTTATAAGTAGTATTTCCTAAACTAAAAAAAGTTACACCGCATAAAGTTTGCATAATGTCATGTCAAAATCAAAATATTTGTGTTTTATGGGATGTAAAATTCATAAAAACCATCTCACTTACCGAAATGAGATAATTGACATTTAAATGAGACACTATGAGCCACTTCAAGAAATATATTAAAAACCAGAGTATTAAATTTTTCGTTATTTTAAAAAATTGTTTAAAATAAGGAAATGTTTGCACATGTCTGATTTGTAACAATCTATAATTATTTGTAAAATAAATCCTATAAGCTTACCTTAAAATCAATAAAGACATGATCTTTCAGCCAGCTTTAATCAATTTTCTGTAAATATTATCGTTTGTTTTATTTCTACGGTGTAAAGATTTGGACATGCCCTGATGCAAAAACTATGCGATCTAATTTTTTCTATGCGAGGAAAAAGTACTTACAAGTAGCATCAACAATTTGGACGGTAATTCGTAGAAATAGAAAGTTATGACATTTTGGGGGCCAGCATTTTTAAAGCACGTAAGAAAGCCAAACAGGAATAGCCAAGAAACAACGATATGAAAAACTTTATACAAGTTTTACAAACAATAATATAATACATGCAGTGAATTACTGTGAAGTTGTTACGCCATGGAATTGTGGTTGAACTTTTAAATTCCATAAATATATTTGAAAGTGGTTGTACTAACACAGAACGACTCCAACGGAAATTTACGAAGTATAACACTATTTCTTATTCATAGAATTTACAGCCTACGTGAAAATAAGCTGCATGAAACCCTCTTACGGCCGGTAAATACTTATCATATTTCTGTAATTAATTCCGTACCCAGTTAGGTACTTAAACTCTCACCTCGCGAGTGCAAAATATCACTGTTTGGTTTAAAGTTTCAGCACATAAATGGGAGAAATTATTTTCTTGACTCTTGCTACCGTATTGCAAGAAAATTACCGGGAAATGTGGAAAGCCTTAAAAATTGAAATGTACTGTTATGAATAATAGAAAATAAAAAAAAAAAGATTATTTTTTCCTTCCCTAATTCCCCGTGCAAAGTGACGAACAAGAATTTTCCTTCGGCATACTGCGTACTCGCTCAGTGCAGAAACGGCGACGAACAATATGGCTGGTTCAATTAGTGAAGTTAAGAAAAAAAAAAGTATAGCTGCTATTGTGACGGTCGCCTTACACGCTCGTGGTGCCAATCAAACGGAACTGAATAGAGAATTATTAGTATAGTATGTTATGGAAGTTTTACACTTTATGATTAAAACATTTTAAAAATCATCCTTATGTACGACGTGTTTGGTGGTTTCCTAAACAAATCATGTATGACGTGCCTGGTACTTCTGTTAACATTTGCTTTTTACGACAGGATACAAATAAGCCGAAAGGAAATTTCAAGCTCTGTCTTAAAAAGTTCACATTACCGTGAACAGCCTATACGTACATATATGCACGAATAAGCACTGAATTTATATACATATATTATATATATACACATAAACATACACATCTACGTATATTTTCACATACATAAGGCCTACATACAGGATGACGATTGTATAAGCATTTATTCATGGGAAGTGCAAAAAAATCCGCAAACATTTACTCTATTGCATCTGTTGTTACTTTTTATTACATGTTTTTTTCTTTTAGTTATCTAACAAGTACTCAGTTATCAGACCACTAACTTTTGCTATGTTTTTTTCAAATTACGTTTTTATCTTTAATAGGAATCTAAAATTAATTTTAAATTTCGGTTTAATTATGATAACTTGATTATTTTTAGAGATCTCCCAGGTAAATTATTCACCGAAAATGACACCATAAATCCTAAAGTAGTTAACAGATGGAAGTAGAAAGCTGAAAGATCCGCCTCCTAGTGGTGGGGTAGACATGAAGCTTCCAAGTTTTCTTGGAGTCAGAGACACTGAGTCGCATACACGCACACGCACACAAAGATACAGATAAGCGGCAACGAAATACGTATATAAAGATTTTATTTACTTTCACACACTACTTCGTTTTAGAACAATCACAAAGTAACTATAATTATTTACATTATAAAACAGGCACAGATATTATTAGTACGAACGAATCCAAATAGTACAGATTAGAATAGTCTACCAGTTCTACGACCACTATAAAAGTAAATTAAGGGCGATATTTACACAAAAAACTAAAAATAAAATTGACGTGTAACACTAATATTTATATTTTCGGTTCAGAATGATGGAAGAAAGTTGAAATTACTCTTCAGCACTGCACAGAGTATTACGCCCCGAATTATTTCTTTAAAATATGCTTTGCAATTTTCCAAGAACTCACATTTCGAATAAGCATTACTTAATCTGAGATACATTTCGTTATTCAGCCAACAGAACCATATTGTAATTAAATATTGCTTACTGGTTTTATCGTCATATTTTGTATCTTATACATACAACAGTGAATGCTCTGTCTTTCTGAAAGAGGACTAAATAAATATATGTTTTTAAAATATCGCGCGGAATATTTTAGTATGGGCAATAAATTAAAGACATTGTGTGAAGATAAAATTACATGTTTTCTTGTGAGTTGTTTACAATTTATTTTGGATATAGGCTATTCCACGGCAAAGTGAGCACTTATGAAACTCGTCGCATTTAGAATAATAGTCAATAAATATTTTTTTCATTTTAGCCTTAGACGTTAACTTACGTGCGGGGTGTAATATACACACCGTGTTTATTACTTACATGGAAATATTTATTTAAAAAGTTGGATAAAGGATAAAACTAATTGCTGAAAGGAAAAATTAACTAGGGCCTCAAAAGTGCTCACTCTACAGTGATTAGCCTATAGTCATCATCTCTCTGCAGTAATACAAGGCAACTTACATAATATATGTATACATCACATCAACTTGATTAAGTGTTTTTTACAGTGTAATGTATTTCAAAGAATATTAGTAACGTATGTTCACAGCAATGTAAAAACTTCTGAAACAAGAAATTGAAAAAATATCACTTCCACATACCTACATACACCTTACAGGACTCACTGACATCCAAGTTCCTTTGGGCTTTTCACGGTAAAGTGAGCACTTTTGAAACCTCTGTTTAGTATTTACTCGTATGCACATCGTGTATGCTTTCACCACATACAGAGTGATTCTAAAATCACGGGACAAACATTGAGGGGTGGTAGAGCTCACTACAACAAACAATTATTGTATAGGAATGCATGGGCAGAAGTGACGCGTTGAGGCACAAACACAAAAACATAACACGTTAACGGAAACATAAAATGTTCATTAGCAGCATACATAACGAGTGATTCCGTACAGAAGATATTAAAATAGTTGCTGGAAATGCATCCATCAACAATCGCGCATGCTTGGCGACATTTACATATGGCGTGATTGGCTGACAATGGTGGCGATAGTTGAGGCTAGTCAAACGGTGCGCCAGTGACCTGCTTCATCAGCGAACAAAGCATTTACGCTTGAGAGTTCGGCAGAAATGGGTGATTTTACGAATAGCAGACATGCATCTAATGTACGGTGCTGCTAATGGTAACGGCAGAGCAGCGCTACGGCTGTATCGGGAACGCTTTCCACGTAGACGCATGCCGAACCACAAAATGTTTAAGCGATTACATCGGCAACTTTGTGAAAAGTGTTCATTTATCGCCAGTACCGATGGAAAGGGTCGATCGAGGACCGTACGACAACCACACCTCGACTATCCTGTGCGGCTGCACGCGTGCGTGAAATACCCGGTGTATTTGTATCTGTTTGCCAATCACTCCACCGACGCTACCAAGCTTGCATTACTGTCGGTGGTAGCAATTTTGAGCAATTATTATAAACATTGCTGCAAAAAGGCATTTAGCGGCGACGTTGTAAATAGACGATGTGTAGCATTTCATGTGTTATATTTGTGTTTGTGCCTCAATGCGTCACTCCCGCCCATATATTCCTATACAATAATTGTTGGTTTTAGTGATCTCTACCATCCCTCAATGTTTGTCCCATGATTTTAGAATCATCCTGTATACAATTAACATAACTATAGGCTTGA
Organism: Clitarchus hookeri; assembly: GCA_002778355.1. Taxonomy (NCBI): domain Eukaryota; kingdom Metazoa; phylum Arthropoda; class Insecta; order Phasmatodea; family Phasmatidae; genus Clitarchus; species Clitarchus hookeri. The sequence continues at coordinate 1,346,803 of NQII01000041.1, forward strand.
TCACATAATTCGTGCGTCGGTCAAGGGAAACTGTAAAGTTTTTAGAAAAGTAAATATTTTAGAAATGTTTTTATTTTTACACTTATATGCATGAAAAAACAAACAAAAAGTAAACTAAAATATTTGAGTATTGTCAAATGTTTACTAAACACTTGTAATTTAACGTTAACACGTGGAACTACTTTCCCTCCGTCGTTGACAACTTTACTGGACGCGAGACATTCAGTGCGCCCGTTAAAATAAACGCAGGTGGGGCAGTGACATTTTTAATAGGTTTATTTCAAAAGTGCTCACTTTACTGTGAACAGCCTTTAATGAAGTTGGCATTCCAAATAAAAATATCAAGTGCTCGACATTTGATGCATTAAGAGATTATGAATATTATAAACAGAGTTACATTCCTAACAATTGCAAGGTTTCATTTGGATAGCGCATGAACAAGGTGATCATACCCACGGGATTGTTAAATTTACATATGGCAGAAGGATAGAAAATGCAAAGGGCTTTCAAAAGCTGTTAATTGGCCGTGAAAATTTTGTTTTTCAAACGACCTGTAGGCTGGACTCCATTATCCTGTGTATTTTTGAGACTAAGATATTCGTTCATTGCCTGTTGCCCCAGTGAATTGCCAGTTTTACCTCAGGCAAAGTGCCACGGTACTCGGTGCTTGCTTCCTTGCAATTATCTTGCTGGCTCAGAGTTCACTTGTGCGTGTCTAATAATCTGTCATCCATTTGCAAACACAACATAAATTTATACGTGTTTGAAGTCTAGCTTATCCCAAAAATGAATTAGCGAAATATTCCAGGCCCTACCTATAACCACGCGATAGTATGTTGTTTTCTTCCGTCAACGCCCTGAAATGCTTTTCTAGCTTATTTGCCCCCCGAGGATTCTGAAAACAGTTGTCAAGGCGATGTTTCCGAAAGTTTAAGAAAATTGTACGGAAGTTCCACTTCTTGTCAGGAATAAATAATTCCACTCGATGCTTTCGCCTTCAGGTGTGCCAGCATGGGTGACTGGTGCTGAGCGGAAGACGACTGACCGACATGAGGAACTGTACTGTCAATGTATGAGCTGAGTTGAGGTGGGGCTGTAACAGCGACGGAATGGACATGGGAAAGCAAACGGGAACTCCCCTAGAACCCCCCGCCACCACAGATAACGATGGTTTCTTCTTCACTCACCACATGAGTATCGCCCTCCGGAGGATACCCGGTTACCGCAACCGTGCNTCTAGCTTATTTGCCCCCCGAGGATTCTGAAAACAGTTGTCAAGGCGATGTTTCCGAAAGTTTAAGAAAATTGTATGGAAGTTCCACTTCTTGTCAGGAATAAATAATTCCACTCGATGCTTTCGCCTTCAGGTGTGCCAGCATGGGTGGCTGGTGCTGAGCGGAAGACGACTGACCGACATGAGGAACTGTACTGTCAATGTATGAGCTGAGTTGAGGTGGGGCTGTAACAGCGACGGAATGGACATGGGAAAGCAAACGGGAACTCCCCTAGAACCCCCCGCCACCCCAGATAACGATGGTTTCTTCTTCACTCACCACATGAGTATCGCCCTCCGGAGGATACCCGGTTACCGCAACCGTGCNCAGATAACGATGGTTTCTTCTTCACTCACCACATGAGTATCGCCCTCCGGAGGATACCCGGTTACCGCAACCGTGCGCAGCTATCGTTTGAAAACGCTGAGCTAAACGTCGGTCCACTAATCCCAACTACATTTCGTCCACAAACTGCGCCCAGCTCAGTCCATAACGTTAGGTGAGGTTCTTATCGCAAGCAAGGTTAGTTTGGTTAGCTACAATTTTCACCTGCATAGCCAGTAAATATCAATTCCTTTTATGTCCGGTGGAAATGATTAATGGAAACATTATGGCTTTAAAATNACCTGCATAGCCAGTAAATATCAATTCCTTTTATGTCCGGTGGAAATGATTAATGGAAACATTATGGCTTTAAAATCTTATTGGTTTGCATAATTTTATTTAGAGCCTACTTTTTGTTCGTAACTCTTTCATTTTTTAATCGTATCTTACGCATTCAACACTGTGATTTCGGGACTTACTGGAAATTAATGCAGACAAAAAAAATGTTGGTTTACCATTTTCAATTTTTTGGAGAAAAAAGGGGGAAGGGGTTGACANGAAATTAATGCAGACAAAAAAAATGTTGGTTTACCATTTTCAATTTTTTGGAGAAAAAAGGGGGAAGGGGTTGACAGATTTGGGTGGCCCTTAACATCAAGGTCGTGAAAGCTGATGAGGGTACAGTGAGTATGGAGCAGCGCTGGAATGCAAGGGCAGGGGAAACTGGAGATGTCCGAGAAAACCCGCCGACCAGTGGCATAGACCGGCACGATTCCCACATGCGAAAATCCAGGAGTGACCCCGCTGGGAATCGAGCCCGGCTAGCCTAGGTGGGAGGCAAGTGGTCTGGCCACCACACGACCGCGGCCCCGAGTGGGAGGGCTCTGGTGTCTACAGATTTTCCATTCACTTCTCCCCGTGCATATTTCTAAATTGTTGGTAAAATACAACAATTTCGTATAATCTGTATATCCGCTCAGCACATTTGGAAAAAGTCATAAAAATGAAGAAATTAAATGCCTCCCCTCGCAACGAGTCTCATGACCTCTAAGAATATTAATGGGAGTAAATTTAATGTCCTGCGTGATGGTACAAACACACACTTTTTAAACTTGCACATGGGAATATTCTGAATGGGGAAATAAAGGCTTCATTTTCAACTTGGTACGTCGAATGCAGGCACTTGGAAAACTATTTCGTAGCCCTAATTTTGTTAAAGATACTGAATCATTGTATTTATAAATGTGACAGATAGTTTCAATATTCGTTTAAGAAAATCATCAGATAAGTTAAGCATCATGGCGCTGTATAAAATACCACGTTAGACGTCAGACATCGTATCATTTCTGTACCCAAAAATACACGCGAATGTATCTACGAGGGTTCTGAGACAGAATCGTTCCGTGAAGTTTTTTGAACAAGTCTCTTCGTTTGCGTTTTAACACTCAATAATTGCTTAATGTTTGTTAACCGTTTTTGAATAAGGCTTAATAGAACATTTATTGAGTACACAGGAAAGCAAGCAATATTTACATTATAATGTTCACATAACCTATACTTTGATGTTTTAAGATTAAAATAGTTTTTCTTACTGTGGTCTAGCGCGTCAAACTTAAACAAATTTTTCCGTAAGTAATAAATTTGGCAAATGGTTTGTTTTAATAGTGGACACTAGCACGGTAACAGAAATTAGTCATGAAAGCTTTGTTTATGCTGCATTGGTAATGAGGATGGGTGAAAATCTTTGAGGTCTTAAATAGTATATTTCTGCAATGGTCTACCACCAAGTTAACCCGGGCCCAATTGCCGGCATGTTGGACACAACATAGCGTTAGCCGGCGGGCTTCTTCGTTAGTAGTATGATTAAGGGAAGTCTGGCACAATATATATTTTAATGGGAGCTGTGCAGCTGGGTGGCTGGGAGGCTTCGGCGGGTCGACACGGAGGAGCTCAGTAATCTTCGGCTCGACTCAGAAGGTGCTCGGGAGCTGTTAACTCAGATAATGACGAGGCAGTTAGTGCTAAAGACGAAATGAGCGCAGTAGATTCGATTTGTGTGGAATTTACACTTTCAAGATATTAGAATGAAGTCGACGAATTTCAAAATAAACTGTTGTTGGCTCAAAATACTGATATGCATACAACTCCTGCTACAAATAAAAGCCAATTTGATAATGATGATGAAACAGGAGGTGAGGATGATCATGATGCGACCATTAATAAAAATGAACATGAAGACAGTGGCAGTGCAGATAACGATGATGTAGGCGATTTTCTCGATGCACTGACATACTCCTCCAACACATTTGCTACAACAAGCGACATGAAGAAGGCAGAAGGCGTCAATAATGTTCGTAACATATTTCCCGAAGACCACAATGAACTTGTTGATGGACTCAGATATTTTTTTGACCTGCAAAAATGTGGGGATCTCTGACGCATTGTTGAAATATCTTCAATCATTAGATAACTGAAGGATCGTGGATATACCGCATGATGTGATGAAATGCCCTCTTATGAAATTGTAAATACAAAATAATAATACGTGTATATTACAAAAAAATTGTTAAATGCTTTTTTTTCTTTTTCTGTGTCGTACCCTTTCATCCTTTACAACTTAAGAGTGGTGCTATGAGCACTCAGCTATTAAAGTTAAGATCCGCATACAGAATATTAATGAATACTTTAAGTACAAAAAAAGCTTTAATGGTGGACTGCATACAAAACATTAAACCTGTCGTCATATACAAATTTTGGAGACAGTTGGGGATTTTTTTTAATGCGTATGGATGGAGGACAGATGACGAACCCATAGATTGAATATGGATTGATGATTGATTGAAATATTGGACGAAAGATTGATGGGAAAATTGGAAGATTGAGGGAAAGATTATGAAGTAAACGAAATATTGATGAAAATATTTGCGAAAGATTGATGGAAATATTGCATAATATTGGTGGAAAGATTAATTGAAAGATTGGGAATGATTGATAGACAGATTAAAATATTGATGGAAAGATTGCNATAATATTGGTGGAAAGATTAATTGAAAGATTGGGAATGATTGATAGACAGATTAAAATATTGATGGAAAGATTGCAAAATATTGATAGGAAGAATGAAATATTGATGGAAAGATTGAAATATTGTGGAGCATATAGAGCGATTGTGAAGCGGTTTGCAGTGCGGATTGTGGAGCAGATTTCACAGCCGATTTCAGTGTGTATTTCGGAACGGATTGTGGAGCAGATTAATGGAAAGATTGCGAGCTTGATCGAAAGATTGCGAAAGATTGATGGGAATATTGAAATATTGAAATATTGTTTGGAGCATGGGGAGCGATTGTGGAGCAGTTTGTTGAGCGGATTGTGGAGTAGATTGGAGGAAATATTGAGAGATTGACCGAAAAATTACGAACGATTGATGGGAAGTTTGTAAGATTGATAGAAATATTGGAAATATTTATGGTAAGATTGCTGAGGATTGGAAACAATTGGTTGCGGATTTGCGAAGATTGTGAAAGATCGATGGAAACATTGGAAGATTAATAGATTGATCCAAATATCGATGGAATGATTGGNAGATTGGAGGAAATATTGAGAGATTGACCGAAAAATTACGAACGATTGATGGGAAGTTTGTAAGATTGATAGAAAGATTGGAGATATTTATGGTAAGATTGCTGAGGATCTGAAACCATTGGTTGCGGTTTTGCGAAGATTGTGAAAGATCGATGGAAACATTGGAAGATTAATAGATTGATCCAAATATCGATGGAATGATTAGNTTTGCGAAGATTGTGAAAGATCGATGGAAACATTGGAAGATTAATAGATTGATCCAAATATCGATGGAATGATTAGATGATTGATGGATTGATGGCCAAGAAGAGCACAAATGTTATGACTGTTTATCACCCTCGTACATTTCAAGTCTCCTGGGCCTGGCAGTATTGTCATTTAAATTAATGCCAATAAGCCTATAAAATTGTTGCTAAATGCTGATCCATACCATATTTTAACATACTCGTGCATGTGCTCGCTATTAATATGACGGGCTTTGTTTAGTCATATATACATACATTAAAAAATCTGAGTAGCATACTAATGCCTACAAAATAGTCGACGCAGTTAATAATTGGCAAATTCTGGTATCATGTATTAATCAGTCTTCAATAGAGGAGGCTGNTACAAAATAGTCGACGCAGTTAATAATTGGCAAATTCTGGTATCATGTATTAATCAGTCTTCAATAGAGGAGGCTGGAAATGTAGTAATTGAATGAGAAACTTTTGTATGTTTCTGCAATATCCTATGTATAATTTTGGCAAAATATAAAAATAAATAAATAATAAAAAATAAAATAATTTTTTTTAATCGGATAATAAATGAAAATTTGTGATTATACATATATCATTCTTATAAAACCAATATGGCTACCAGAAACAAACNAATCGGATAATAAATGAAAATTTGTGATTATACATATATCATTCTTATAAAACCAATATGGCTACCAGAAACAAACATATATGCTTGAAGAATTAGTGGGTTTAACTGCCGAGCACCTTCGGGTACGTTCGTCAAACCTGGGGCACTATTCTAAGTTTTTCGAGATGCAAGGGGCAGTGGTGGCGTAGTGTCCAGGGCGCTCGCCACCCACCACGGCGATCCGGGCTCGATCCCCGGCAGGTTCACTCTCGGATCCTCGCATGTGGGGATCGTGCTGGACGATGCCGCTTGCTGGCGGATTTTCTCGGGGTACTCCCGCTTCCCCCGCCTTTGCATTCCAGCGCCGCTCTATTCTAGGGTTTCATCTCTGTCATGCCTGGGGATGACGGTCACCTACGGGTCCCACCTGGACAGACCGTCACTCGGAGGGTGTTGCCTTGCCCTGGGTGCGCTCCCCACACGCCATTTTTTTCGAGATGCAGCTCCCGATCGTGAAATAACTACTTTTCTTCATATTTCCAGTGATTGGTTTTCTAAGTTAAAGATGATTTCTCAATTATCGTGAAAAAACGATCAAGATGACTCGATAGCTACTGTGTTGTCGAAAGCTGCTTTCCCAATCGGAAACTCAGTTTCAACATGGGTGGCGAGAAGCATTGTGGCCATATTTGTTGCAAACGAGCATAAACTTTTTTGTTGCATCCTTTTTAAATGTAGTACTTGACACATAAAAGGTTATAATACACGTGGAACATTATTAAAGGCATGTAACTGTATAAATACATGTACGGAATAATGCACATTATATAAAGTTATCTTCAAATGGTTAATTGTGTTTACAAATGGTCTTGTGGTTATGTGGTGTGGCTGCTGGTACATAGCGTAGTATGGTTCAGGGTTCGGGGATTTGCTGTCAAGTATTTTTTACTTCTCATAAAAATATAGGAAACAATTATATTCCTACATGCAATAATAAACTAATAAAATGGGTAGCTGTTATCATTTTATGTATAAATTTATAGGCTACACAGTGTTTTTTTGTACGAGTGACTTAACTTTAATTGTGGTATCGGAAAATCGTGTGTAACTACAGTAAAAAATTAAAGAGTTTTAAATATTCAAAATTGGTTGTTTAGGCATAACGCAATTTTTAAGCAATCTTTATGATTGTATTTATTAAAACGGAATTTTTAATATCATCTATATATTAATATTTTTGTATTCTGGTTAAATTTATTCAAAGGACTCTTAGATGGAATTACTAACTTTTATGTAACGAATTATCTCATTTTTAAACGGTCGTTTTTATATGTGAAACAGTATATTCCTTTAAAACAATTAAGGTTTTCAAATGCCAACCTGTGTATACAACACATTAACCATTCACCGTGTCGCTATTTTCCTCAGCAAATAATCTAACCAAANAAATGGGTAGCTGTTATCATTTTATGTATAAATTTATAGGCTACACAGTGTTTTTTTGTACGAGTGACTTAACTTCAATTGTGGTATCGGAAAATCGTGTGTAACTACAGTAAAAAATTAAAGAGTTTTAAATATTCAAAATTGGTTGTTTAGGCATAACGCAATTTTTAAGCAATCTTTATGATTGTATTTATTAAAACGGAATTTTTAATATCATCTATATATTTATATTTCTGTATCCTGGTTAAATTTATTCAAAGGACTCTTAGATGGAATTACTAACTTTTATGTAACGAATTATCTCATTTTTAAACTGTCGTTTTTATATGTGAAACAGTATATTCCTTTAAAACAATTAAGGTTTACAAATGCCAACCTGTGTATACAACACATTAACCATTCACCGTGTCGCTATTTTCCTCAGCAAATAATCTAACCAAANCAAATGCCAACCTGTGTATACAACACATTAACCATTCACCGTGTCGCTATTTTCCTCAGCAAATAATCTAACCAAACAGAGAGATAGTAGCCATGTCGAGAAATGACACTTTTCTGCATTAACTAACCACTTAAAATGTACAATTTGTAAGAAGAGTTTTAATTCAATCATACATTATTGCACGCACATCATGTGTTTGCATTCGTAATGTTGCCTGCCTAAACACATGCACAGGAGGGGAAGAGAGTTGTGGCGGGGTGGTCGGTAAAACCCGACTGTTGCAGTGGGAGTGAGGTCTCGAAACGATAGTGCGCTTAGAATAGCTATTTGGGCATTTTGCTCCCGATCGTTTCAAACTGCGTTTCCCGATCGATAGGAGCGCTGACATTCAAGATCGACATCGAGACCTGCCGATAGACTACCCGAGAAACTTAGAATAGAGCCCTTGAGTCAACAGCTTCCAAGTACCTCCTGAGTCAAGTCGAAGATTGCCGAGCTCGTCCGAGTCAAGCCGAAGCCTCCCAGCCGCTCAGCCACCGAGCCGCTCAGCTACCCAGCCGCACAGCTCCCATTTAAAATACATTGTGCCAGACTTCCCTTTATCATACTACTTTCGTAGTATTCCCGTTTCCTCCAACCTTACGTTCCTTCAGTGTTCCATCTGCTCCTCACTTTGCCCTCGTGGATGTTGAAAGCCCCGATGTTGAGCATTTTTCAAATATCTTAGCTCACCTCATTCAAGCATTACTTCGCCAAGTGCACTCAGATTGAAATAAAAAATTGTTGATACTGATTTAATGATATTTTTTGCTTAACTAGCATATGACTAGGTATTAAATCCTAAATTGTAATTAACAACTTGAATTTTCTGAGGAGAAAAATTATAATTTATTAGATACATGGTTTTTTTCTTAATGCAGCAGATTTATAATAGAATTGACGCAGCCCAATAGTTGAAGCTGCCGANATTAGATACATGGTTTTTTTCTTAATGCAGCAGATTTATAATAGAATTGACGCAGCCCAATAGTTGAAGCTGCCGGTAATCTGATGTTATGGAATGTGGTTTAAAGATGGAATAACAAAAATTACAAAAAATTGTTTTTTTTTAATTGTTAGGCCTACATACGTTTTTTTTTGCAACGAAACATCCTCCGTCCGATCAAAAATAAATTGACTTAAATATTCTGTTCACTTACTATATTTCTTAGGGTTTGTATGAACTGTTACGGAGACCCGAGAGAGATATTATGAAGGTTGGTTATAAAAAACTCAAGCTTGAAAATTTTTTCATCCAACAGCTGTACCGGTACTTCAAGAATCATTATCATGGTTCAGGTTTGCTTAATAACGTATATTCCTTAGTGAAAGATGCTCATCAAGATGCTAGCAATCTCGCTTATAGGTAGGCACTTATATACTCCTGTCGCCACCAATGACCGTAATGATAAATAAAATATTGGCCATCACAAGAATTTTCGCAGCGTTAATGCATATTTTACACACGGGTGATAAAACGCTTATAATAATAGTGGAAACGCTTTTCGGCTGATACTATGACGATAACACTTCAGAAGAGCACCAAATTTACTTAGTTTGAGGTATTTTAAATGTTGAATTATTAACCCCTTCTCACATCACTTTTTAACAGTCCTTCTGTCTTGGCGTGTGCGGTTCGAGGTTCGAACCCAATACACACTGAACCAAGGATGTTTGTGCCGTTTATGAATGTAAGTTAAGGTAAGCGTTATCAGGTAAGCCACTCCCACTCCACCCCCAACCCGATTTCCCAACAGACATTAAAGTAACACGTTAGCAAATCCAGTGAATCACAATCTCCTTCTGTTCCTCTCTCACTCTCTCTCTCTCACACACAATAACTCTCATTTTTTTTCTTTCTTTCTGAGAGCTTAGGACGTATAATTCCCGGTGTAAGATACGTTTACTTATGATAGGCTTCTCTGGATTGTTCTTTGGACGTCGTTACTAAGTATAAATTAGAAATATACCGTAAAAATATTGTCATGGATCATAAATATATAAATTAATTTGTTGCAATGACCCTAATGATACGGGGGCCACGCTGGTGTATTTGTCACATACTCGCTATCCACCAAGGTGAACCGGGTTAGACTCCCGGCGGGGTCACGTGAAATTTCGTTTGTGAGGAAACGTGGTCAGCGGGTTTTCTCGTGGCATTTCGCTTCTGCTCCATCCTCACCTCATTTCAGCCTTATCGCTGTTAAGCACCGAACAAAACCACTACATTCTTCCTCCCACCAATTCCTTCACAATGATATGATACAGTCAATACTGCCCGTTATTATTTCGCATTTCAGTGAGACTCCTTAATGCTCCCGCCTACCTGGAGCATTTTTCCGCGTTGAAGGCAGAGAAGTGCGGTAGATATAAGGGTGACACTGCCACGCGCATCAAGTGCCCTATCGCCACTAAGGCTCGGAACTGGCGTGCAGTGTTATTGTCGCACTGCGTGTACCTATGGGACTTTCAGCGGCAAGCCTATAATTTTATTGGTGTAAAGACTGTAGGAAGGTTCAGTGCAGGGCCCTCGAATAGTTTTGAATGGATCTGACGCATATATTTTGAGATACAGCACTTTGAAAAGCCCATTTTTTAGTCATTTTGGAGTACTCTGAAATTGTTGTTTCTTATGTGCGTGAAGTCTTGAAAGCATTCAGTAGCCCTCGTCTGAAGTGTGTGTTCTTTTCGTAGATCAGCACATTGAACACACGTTTAAAAGTTTCGCAGAAAAACGTGAATGACTAACACACTGCAACGCAGTTCAAGCGCCAGGTAGGTGGGAGCCTTAATACATTTAGCATTCAGTTGAATAAAACGTGTTAGGAGAAACTCAAGAGTAGGTACCTTCATGATAGTAGTTTTGAGCCACCCGCGAAGGGATTTATCAATGCATCGAACACCGGGTGACTGTGGGAAATAGTTCAAAGCAACACGGCCAGAATAGAGCACTAGATTGCAGGGACATTTTGTATCACACCAGGCTACCGTTACTCACCCCCGCTACATGAATCGCACTACCGACTACTTCTTGGAGACGCGACAAAAAATCACCGGGCCAGAAACAACGCCAGGAGCGAAGCCATTCTCTTAGCCGAGAATAAAGGATCTGCTCTACCTACGAGCTACGAGCTAGTGACTATACTGCACGGCCCTTCATCAACCGTTGAATCGCCGCCTGTTGCAGGAACCCGAGACCAGTTTAATGACGGCCAGAAAAAATCCTCTGAGTTCTAGGGTAATTCAAAAGGACACCCGTATTCAAAAACGGTTTATTATGTTCTCATTGACTGCATAGAAAGTGAGGCTACGAGGATCATATAGGTAGATAACGTTTGTTACGGGCTTTTTATGGCCTCTGGAGTAATAAGTACTTATCTATAACTTTACATTTTCTTATAAAATGATCATCTTTGCAGTGTAACAGTTACACACTACTAAAAAAAATCAACAACGGCCATATTTTAGAAGTAAAATTACGATTTTCGTCATGCATTTTGCTGTTTAAGTAACCTCACTCTGCTGAGGACAAAATTATAGGTTTTTAAAATAAATACTTTATTTTCTGAACTTAAATTATTTATTTTATGTTTCGCAGTTTATTTATTAAACACTTGTTCAAAATTTCAAGTGCATGTATCCAAGAAATTGCAAAGAAGCAAAAGAAAAAAATATATAACATATTTAAATACGAATTTAGTAATTGGAATAAATTAGTAGAAAGCCTACGTTTTCTTTTGGCGTGCTTTAATGCGAACGCGTTTTGAAGATAACATGAAACAATTTAACTATTTAAATTAAGTAACAATTTTTTAATGTGTGTGCTAAAAATATTATCGCAATTATTATCGTTTCGATACTTTTTAACTATAAAAGAGAGAGGGGTAGACACATGCAGTCTTTTGTATGTGTGGAGAGAGTATCCAAATTGAGGGTCATGATGTACAGGATAAGTATAAAATAATACCCCAAATTTGAAGGTCTATAATATAAAAACAGAACAGCCTACAACCTTGGTTGACCAATCAATTGAACCATAGAACTGTGAAGTTTGTTTACCATATCTTCATAAATGTTCAATGTGACCACCACGAGCGGCCCGAACGACTTCTACGCGATAATCAAACTCGTTCCACACTCTTGTAGGCATGTCCGGTATTACGGTTTGGATGGTGTCCGTAGTTCTCGTTTTGAAGTCGTCAATGTTAGCCAGCAATGGTGGACGAAAAACTTGATCCTTTATGTACTCCCACAGAAAAAAATCGCACGGTGTAAGATCCGGGCTTCTTGGGGGCCAGTGATGAAGAGGTTGGTCACATGCTGCTCCTCGACCAATCCAGCGTTGCTGCAACATCTTGTTCAGGTATCCGCGAACAGCTAAGTGCCAATGGGGTGGCGCACCATCCTGCTCAAAAATGAAGTGCCTCGCCGCCTCTTCTAACTGAGGAAACAACTACTCTGTAAGCATGTCGAAATAAGGGATTCCAGTAACAGTGGGCTCGTGAAAAAAGAAAGGGCCGAAAACAGTGTCTTTCGATACAGCGCAAAACACGTTCACTTTGGGGGAAGCGCGCTCGTGTTCGGTGGTTTCATGTGGAGGCTCCTGACCCCATTTCCGCACGTTGTGCTGGTTCACCTTACCATTTGTATGGAACTTCACTTCATCGCTAAAAACTAGCTTAGACATGAAGGCATCGTCTACCTCGTTCTGGGCAAGAACACGCGCAGAAATCACGTCTCAGTCTTTATCCCTTTCGGTAAGAGCCTTTACAAGATGTAACCTGGATGGTTTGTACAGCAATTGCTTTTGCAACACTGTCTATACCATAGATTGAGGTATTTGAATTTCCCGACTAGCTTGTCAAGTACATTTACTCGGACAACGAACGAATGCTTGTTGAATCCATTGTAGATTCTCTTGTGAAACACGTGGCCGCTCGGAATTTTTGCCTTTGCAGACACCCTGTGTCACGGAACTGACGAAACCATCGTACGATACTCCACCTTTCGGGAGTACGACGTCCGTCTTTGCGACGGAATTTACGTTGAGCAGTCGTAACCGATTCACATTTAGCAAACTGAATAACACAGAACGCCTTCTGTTGTTCCGACACCATCGTGACGCGGACTAACACACAACTCACGCTCATAGTGCGACGACAGACGCTGCCAGTGTCATGTCTCGGCACATAAAGGAAACATCAGACCTTCCCCTTCACATTGACGTGTCGAATGCGAGCTCGCTACCCCCTCACAACCTCAAACCGACAGTTACGAACGCCATCCAAACAGTAACACCAGACATGCTGACAAGAGCGTGGAACGAGTTTGATTATCGCGTAGCGTTCGTTCGGGCCGCCCATGGTGGTCATATTAAACATTTATGAATGTAGGGTAAAAAATTCTCACGGTTCCACGGTTCATTTGATTGGTCAATCAAGGTTGTAGATCGATTGGTTTTGATATTATAGATTTTTAAAGTTGGGGTATTCTTTTATACTTATCCTGTATATTTACTAAGTTAGATACTTAAATAGCGGTTTGTTGGTTATATAAAAATTGAAATTTTTTTTTGCTCGATTTTTCAGTTTTAAAAATAAACAGCCTCACAAATTATAAACCGTGACCTCAAGTCCTGGGAATGCGAATTACAACAATCTTAAAATTTTGAAAATGCGTTTAATTTTCTGAATCTTTTTATAATGTGAGCATTTCATACTTATCAGTTTTTGGGTATATTATCTTGGGGGTTGATAAACTGATTGGTACTGGTTTCAGTGCCATAAAACGAAACTCACTTATTGGCTTCCTTGATATTCTTCTTATGTATGTAATTTTTAGATGGCATTTACCACAATGTCGGAATTAGCAAACCGATTTACAACTTGACTTGCAAGCGGATGGTTCGGTATTATCAAAGATAAATTTCAAATAATATTTTCAATGTTCGGGAATGTAGAGCCTATGATAAAACTGTAACAAAGAAGGAATGATTTTATTGTTTATCGAATAGTACATCGGACTTGAGCACCACAATTTACCAGTTATTCTGTAATTGTACTTGGTTCAATGAGCTTTTATGTTAATCTTCCGATAGTGAATGTTGTTTCCTAAATATTGCCGGAATGCATGAGATTATTTTCGCAGCCCTGTATCTCATCTCTAAAATTATTATTTATTTACATCTTCGAATATTTGTTATCATTATTCAAAATTACGAAATATTTATACAATCAGAACGAAATGTTTAGAATCTGTCTTAATTATTACCATTTAAATCACCATACTGCGGAATTATAAACCATTAATAATATAATAAATAAATAATTAAAATAAACGAAATATGTGATAAACTTCTTTAATGGGGGACCACTATAGTTTCCTCCGCATTGTTTTCAAATGGAAAGTTCAAAAACCTACATACCAGAGAAACATATTTTTGAGCGCATGTCGTCCGTGATTAAACTGTCAATCACTGGTGTTATGCGATTCAAGCACATTTAACAACGACATGTGCGGTAATTAAGGTAGGTAACCAAAAGATGGAACGAACTCCAAACACGAACATCACTAGCGCCGTTAAGGCTTTTTACAACTGTTTGATATCTTTCGTTGACATCCCATTTTATTTTTAATATAATAATGACTATCTATGCAGGTATTCAAGACCACGCAATTTATGTTCCTGTGTGGATACATGTGTGTGCATGCACTTTTCTAAAACAGCTTATTTTCTATAAGTTCTCACATCTTGGGCTTATGACTTAATTCGACATACTTTTCATGGGATTTACATCAAACTCGGCTACATACAACTGCATAACTAGCGAAGAAAGATTCCAGTCAGTATGATATCGTATTTTAAATAATGGCGTTGACCATATTATAATTCATAAAACTTACTTATTTTCGTTGCGAAAATTTCATTTGCACAACGTTATTTAGCCTGAGGGAGGGGGAGCCCTTCTACTTAAGTTGAAAACCTGTATCTCAAGAGCAGGCTAAAAGTCGTTAAACTTTACATAGAATCTTCTACGGATTCTGTTAAGTGTCTCGCATTATAGTGTTGTAATTATAATTATAAAATCTAGTACAGCGATTATTAAAAATAAAACTTGCACAGTATTTGAAAATATGATCACTTTATACAAACCAGAATACAAGACGGTGGCCAAGAAGTCTGATTAAGATTAAAGAGGCAATATTTCGTGGATGATGTTAACAGCTCTTTTATGTCGGGTAACATGTTTCTGAACAATATCCAAGAATCCTGTTATAATTAATTCAACCGATTGAGTTGGGCTTCAGAATATCTGATTGCCAAATGGGAAGTTATGGTGTGAATAAATACGTATGTGTTTATGACTCAAGGCCTAATGTTATCTTTAAGATCTACTTTTACGCATTCCAAAATTTAAATTACACAGCCAAAATATGAAATGTGTTGGGCTCCATTCTTTTAACGCTGATGTAGCGCTAATAATGGATTTTCATCAACAAGTTTTATTTTAAGTATTGCATTTATTATACATGCGATGTGTGGATGTCCCATATCAAACGCAACTTGCAGTAAGTAGCATCAATGTTAGGTGAAAACCAGCAGAAATATTCATCGTGCGTGCTTAATTCTCGACATTTCCGGCGGTGACTACATGGCTGCAGTACGGAAAAATGTTCACCCAAGTGGCTATTTTAAATGATTATTTGTAATTTAGAAAGTAAACTAAGGCATTTCAAACATGTTTGTTGATTAGATCACAATGTTTAAATTATTTGCTTATATGTAATTGCTATGGTACCAGCTTCCAGACTAAAGAAAGGCAAAAGTGTAGAGCGGACTATAAATTACGTAGCTATCCCAAGGTTTGGATATGGACCTGCTAGTTCCAGTCCTTTGAGACGGCCACTAAGACTCTGCTCTCTGCAAAAGTACGAGAACTGCTCTCACTGTTACTTGAGACAATATAGTTATGTTATTGAAAAACTTCGAAACCAACTGCCTTGTGAAATGCTGTTATTTCCTGGGCCTTTGTACATTTTTCACTATTATCCTATATCCGTGTTTGTGACGGAGTTAAAATGTTTTTTTTNTTATTTCCTGGGCCTTTGTACATTTTTCACTATTATCCTATATCCGTGTTTGTGACGGAGTTAAAATGTTTTTTTTAAGAAGCGCACGCTAATATAGAATACAGAACAAAGTGCAACAGATAAAGTTTATTGCCGGATATAGACNTTTTTTTTAAGAAGCGCACGCTAATATAGAATACAGAACAAAGTGCAACAGATAAAGTTTATTGCCGGATATAGACAACAGAAGTTTCCCCACATTATGAGTTGTAACTGTAATAGTTTAGTAATGTCATCCCTTGAAGTACGTGAAATGATGGAACAACTACTTGTAGTTTTCGCAACCAGTGCTTGCTTATCTACTGCAGAACATATAAAAAATTTTAAATTACATATATGACGTGTACGAAAACTTTTGTAATGTACAAATATGGCATAAAATTTCGTTTGTATTCTACCAAAATCGTAATATCGCATACTTCACAAAAAACAACTAACACAAATTTCATGGTTCTGGAAAATGTAACATGAATATGATAACGTCTGATTCAAAGAAGCATGCAGTAAGATAGCAGAGATCAAGGGGGCAAGAAAGTTAGAAATTATCGTTCCTAACTCGCAGAAACAAATGCGTATGCTAAACAGCTGGCTGGAGGGTACAAAACCCGGCAAAAACAAAAGGCGATCTTCAAGTTGGAATCCTGTCCCAGGTTTCCATATTGTCCAAGGGCCTGCCAAACACAACACAATAATCAGACTACTTTATTCCTAATTTTACGTCTAACCTTTTCCACTCTCCCTCTTTTCATTCGTCCATTCTCGCTTCCCTCGCTCACTCCTGCTCCCTTCGTCTGCCTCTCGTAAAAAACCCGTTTCGAGGTGTCTACGAAAATAGCTTTCTATCTTTTGTTTTGCGCGATGCCATTGTAAATTAGAAATACGCCAGAAGCAGCTGTTGAGATGTTTCGATGACGTCACAGCTGCTCCTGTCCATAACAAACCGGAGAGATTCACTCGAAAATACGCTGCGTAGCGTTGCTGTACTGGACTGAACTGAACCTAACCCTTCGCAGTGTTTTTTTCAAGATGCTGTACGCTACAGAATACCACTCCCGCTTTTCTTGTCATGGGAAACTATTAAATCTTTTAATTGCNTTTTCAAGATGCTGTACGCTACAGAATACCACTCCCGCTTTTCTTGTCATGGGAAACTATTAAATCTTTTAATTGCAAAATAGTTTAAGTTGTGAATTTGTTTTCAATATAACCAGCTGATTATACTTGCATTATTTCTTCTATGAATGAAAATTGAATTTAGTTCACTAATTATACATATATGCTAAAATTGAAGTTTTGACCATTACCGTCTTTTGAGAACTATCGATATCACTCACTAGTGAGGAAAACGT
The DNA here is from genome assembly GCA_002778355.1 of Clitarchus hookeri. Taxonomy (NCBI): domain Eukaryota; kingdom Metazoa; phylum Arthropoda; class Insecta; order Phasmatodea; family Phasmatidae; genus Clitarchus; species Clitarchus hookeri. The sequence continues at coordinate 1,364,238 of NQII01000041.1, forward strand.
ATGCATTTTATATCCGAAGGTAGTTACGGAAANGTCTTTTGAGAACTATCGATATCACTCACTAGTGAGGAAAACGTATGCATTTTATATCCGAAGGTAGTTACGGAAAAATATATTTGTGTGGAAATTCGAACCACTGAATTTTATGTTTCGTATGTTCGTGCTTTCCACATTTAGAATATCAGAAGGAACTTTGCAATATTTCTAAATATATAATATAAATATACTTCTATTTTATTAAATTCGTGTCTTACTCAAGTTAAATCGCTGTAATAACTACGCCAGAAAATTTGTTAGTGACATAAAGTGTCATCCCGCCATATGAAGTATTTATAGATCCCATTTCTGAGGGCTCGTGGTTCTTAGCCATCAATACCTACCAGAACTTCTGCCGTGCCCTTTTTTAGCCGCAACAAACTCACTTTGATGTAAAAAATAACCCTCGAGAAAGAAGAGAGATAGACAAGAGGCGGGCAGGGCAGAATGAAACATATCAAGGTAGGAAAAACAAATCTCATTCCAAAACTTTCCCGATAAAGAAACATGAAAAATGAGACACTATCTCTTACTTTTACATAACAAGATCATCTACAAAACAAAATGTGAAAATCAAAAAAGATATACGTCATTACGTAGATAAGAGTTTTTTAGTTATTTCTGTTACCCTTCACTTATATATTTATTTGAAAGCAAAGAGCCCGGATATTAATATGATCAATACATAAGGCAACCATGTTACTTCACTTCGTGATACAGAGAAAAATATTGTGTCTGAGGGGCGGCCAACGATATCTTCCAATCAAGTATACGACCGTATGAGCATCCAATCCTGTTACAGACAAGCAAATATTTGTTTCCTTAATATAATCATGATCGCAAGACCAATGAGAGAAAAAAATGTGCTTACGAGAATTGCCCTAAAAACTCTTGGGGTCGTGTAGCAACTCTAAAGTTTAATTAAATAGAACTTACAAACATGTGTTAACACAAAGCATGTTTGTTATTTAGTAGCACATACTGGAAATTTTGCTGACGTACTCTCTCTTCAACTAACAGCACTTATCCATACCAGCATTCCGTTCTTTGAAAGTGGATAAAGTTTGTAATCGATGTTCTTTGTGTATAACAACTTTACTTCACATTTATTGGCTACAGTCCCTAACATTAAGGCAGAGTTTCATTATAAAATAATAGCTCAAGAAGCCACGTGAGATCCATGAGAGAAATTGCCGTTTTATATATTATATAATTTTACAGTTTAACTGCTGAAGAGTTCGTCCAAATGTAATGAAATTAACCTATGTTATTCGTTCCTGTAAAAATATTATTCCATGTAACATGCCGCCAACATCAAAATATATAGATAATTGTTTAAAAAATTGATATGACTATTTTATAAACTGCGTTTTAATTACACGCAACTTGTTTAGTTTGTATTTCCGATACAAGATTTGTTAATCGTTATAATACGACGTCAAACATTACGTCATAGCAAAATTTAGTTTTCAAAAAAGGATAATTTAGTACGCTTAATTTGGTTTTATAACTGCTTAATTCATAATGTAATAAACAGAGTTAAGTGGTCTGAAAGGTGGCTTGAGGGAAACCTACAAATAAACCTAACGCAAAACTAGTATTGCAGTAATTTCCGGTACTGAAATCGCATCACTGTCGGCGATCGTTGATTTGCGTACGTAGCTATACTTCGTTTTTAATGACGTGGAGTAGCAAAATAAATGTCTTCTTGGCTGTGTTAGAGCCACCACAAAATTCGAGGGGCGCCTNTTTTTAATGACGTGGAGTAGCAAAATAAATGTCTTCTTGGCTGTGTTAGAGCCACCACAAAATTCGAGGGGCGCCTGAAGAACGGTTGATTTCAGCTGAGCTGTGGGTGGAGATGCGACTCAACACAGTGGATGCGGGAAACGTAAGAACTCGTACGAAACGCAACGTTCATCGGCAACGTCTACTGCATTTGCCACACGAGACCAGAGCTCGATTATAATTCACTTTCCCGCTTGCCGGGAGGCCAATTACTTGAGCATCGCTAGCCGGGCGGTGACCTCTACTCTCCGTGCCCTGTGCTCAGAGAAACGTCTATTCCAGCCAAGAAAATTCTTGTTCGAATAGGAACAAAAATATATTTTGTTGCCGCAATGAATATTTTGTTAAGTTAACAAATCTTGAAAAGCAAAAAAAAATTAAAAATTTATTTTATTCGTTTAACAAAATGCATGCTTGAATGTACTCTGTATGGGGCCCAAAAATTAAGACCGCCAACATAATATTTGGTTGAATAAACTGTATATTTTTGTTTAGCAACTCATTTGATTGACTTTGTCCGAAAAATACAGCTTGAGAGTTCGTTTGTAATTTTTGTGACACTTAGGATAGAAACAGTGTTTGTTAGTGCATTTATTAATGCTAAAAAGTGGTATAAAATTCTAATACAACAAATTCAACAGGAATCGAAATCGTAAATATGCAAAACTTGGAATATTTATTCAAGCACGTTGTTCCAGTACTTGAAATATCTGTATTTAAAAACATGCTCGTTCTGTCAATAGTCACTTTAGTGGAGGCTAATTGCGTGTAGCGCTCGAGCGGAAGCGTTTTAGGATCGGGTTTGAGATTTTTTATATTAACTGAAACTGTTTAATGTACGTGGAGCAAAACGTATCTTAGAAACAGAGGCAACCAAATAAGAACAACAAGACATTTTTTTATAGTAACAAACTATTTTATTGCTCCTATACAATAAATTAATTTGGTTATGCCAAAAAATTATTTATTTTTGATTGAACAAAACATTTTCCACGGTGTGGCAACTTACACCCTGCCTGTCGTTTACACGACGTCAATCGGTTGTCGATAGGAGGAGAAGTGGTTTGTGAAACGCCCACAAGAATGCGCTAACGCTCGAGCCCAGAACACCGTGCGAACGGTCGGCGTACTACTTTCACTACCGCCAATTAAAAAGTTATTTACTCTCACAACTTACGCAAAACTAAGCGTGTGTTCTATTATTTTGAGGATTTATTATTTAAATGACAAAATCTAAAGCAAGCTGTTTTAGTAAAAAAAATATGTTACTTGAGGGTCCCGCCAACATCGAGATGTTTTTCCGCGTTTGAGGCCGAGAAGCGAGGAAGCTATACCGAAGAGCCAAAAAAACTGGTATAGGCGTGCGTATGCAAATAACAGAGGTATGGAACCAATCAGAGTAACACGATGCNAAAAAAACTGGTATAGGCGTGCGTATGCAAATAACAGAGGTATGGAACCAATCAGAGTAACACGATGCGGTCGGCCGCGCCTATATAAGACAACAAGCGTCTGGCAAAGTTGCTAGATCGGTTACTGCTGCTACAATGNATGCGGTCGGCCGCGCCTATATAAGACAACAAGCGTCTGGCAAAGTTGCTAGATCGGTTACTGCTGCTACAATGGTAGGTTATGAAGATTTAAGCGAGTTTGAACGTGGTGTTGTAGTCGGCGCACGATAGATGGGACATAGCATCTCCTAGGTAGCGATACAATTTGGATTTTCGCGTACGACCATTTCAGGAGTGTACCGTGAATGTCGGGAATCCTGTAAAACATCACATCTTCGACATCGCTGAGGCCGGAAAAGATCGTGAAAGAACGGGACAAACGACGATTGACGAGAATCATTAAACGTGACAGACGTGCAACCCTTTCTCAAATTGGCGCAGATTGAATTTGTGGACTGCCCTGCAGGATTCATGGTGTGAATTACCTCCCGTATACCTTCAGACATTAGTCGAGTCCATGCCACGTCGTCTTGCGGCACTTCTGCGTGATTGGGGGCGCTACATGATATTAGGCAGGTGTACGATTTTTTTGGCTCTTCAGTATATAAGGGCGACCCCGCCGCTCGCATCAAGTGCGCCATCGCCACTAATCCCAAGGCTCTGAACTGGTGTGTAGTGTTCTCGCCGTGCTGCTTCTGCCTGTGGGACTTAAGCGGTGACATATCATTTTATTGGCGGGAGGTCTGCGGCAAGGTTCAATACATAGCCCTTGAGTATTTTCGTATGTATCTGAAACACACATTTTGAGATACAGCGATTCTAAAAAGCAGTTTGTAACTGTTTATGAGTGCTCTGAGATGGTGTTTCTGATGCGCGCGACGTCTTTGAAGCACTAAATAGACCTCGTCTGAAGTGTGTGTTCTTTTCCTAAATCAGCGCATTGGATGGTTGTTTAAAAGTTTCGTGAAAAAAAAAAAAAACATATTTCAAGCGCCAGGTAGGTGGGACGCTTATAATTCTACATATTATTGATTATGACGATTCGCACTAAAGTAATATGTTTCATTCGGCATAATGTTCTTAGTGCGTCTTGGCCCTTCTTTATCTTCTAACAAGATTTCATTGCAAAACGTTCTCGGCCATAAGCTGTTTAGCTTGGGGATACAAACAACACAAGAATCTTAAGGGAGGCAAAGGTGGTAAACACTGATAGGTTACAATTTTCCGGTTAAGAATGCACACGAAAATGTAATCTAGTTTTACAACTTTATAACGTTAACATATTGAAAAAACTTGAAGTCACAATTCACAAAAAAAAAAAAAAAAAAAAAAAAAAAAAAAAAGCGCAGTTTAATTCTAGTCAAGAAAAATAATTGTTATAAGTATATGTAATGCTCACGCAAAATATAGGTAGTCTTGTCGAGTGCTCAAGGACATACAGCAGGATTGCCAATCAATCCTTAAATATAAACTAAAAATTAATTTTATGATCAAAAGTAAACTTTGTTGGAATTTAAACCTACTATTTCTCTTCTAGAGGGCAAATTTAAGCTAAGGTTTAAAACATTGTTCGTCCAAAATGTAACCTAACATGTATTTTTAAAAATTAAAATAATGGAAATTTTGCGATTTCCATGCGGACGTTGACGGACAACGGTATTTGATTTATCACATGTTGTAATGGGAAATGTGCNCTAAAAATTAATTTTATGATCAAAAGTAAACTTTGTTGGAATTTAAACCTACTATTTCTCTTCTAGAGGGCAAATTTAAGCTAAGGTTTAAAACATTGTTCGTCCAAAATGTAACCTAACATGTATTTTTAAAAATTAAAATAATGGGAAATTTTGCGATTTCCATGCGGACGTTGACGGACAACGGTATTTGATTTATCACATGTTGTAATGGGAAATGTGCCCTGCTCTCAGGAATCTAGAACGAATATCAAAGTATTCCCCCAACTTAACTAAATTTAGTCATGAATTTTTGAGGAACACAAAAACTTCGTCCCGAATGCGACGGAGAGGACGCGGAGACAAAGAAAGGAAATGGAAGAGCGAGCGGAGTCGGAGGTGTGCGTACAAACGGACGCGAAGCGGGCGTAGCGTACGGCGACCAGGGTCAGCGACAGCTGGTCACCGTGGTAACCTTTACAGAGGTCAAGCACTCGGCCGCCCTCTGCGCCGGCGCGGGAAAGTAATCAGCTGGACCAATCACAGCACCTGCCTTCTTGTTCTCGCGGCTTCATCTCGCTGAGCCAGACGCTAACCTCAGTAGCCCTGAGCAAGTCACTGAGAAAGAGTTCCTTCACCTACAGCAACATTTACCCGTCGCACACCCCGCTTTTTAAGAATCCTCAAAAGCCTTCAATCATTTTCTACATTTTCAGCATATCACAATGTTTTAAAGCCTTATATCATTTTCTACATATATTACAATGTTTTTCGTTGTCATATAAAATTACAGTCTGAAAAATAGGTATGATCGTAGTGAAAAATTACGTTTAAAAAGATCAAACGAAATAGAGGAATTTCAAATTTATGTTTTTTTCCCTACAAATACCAAAACCGAATAAACAATCAATACGTTGGGATACAGCCAAAAATGATTGTCGATGTTTTAGTATACAATGGAATATATTTTTTTATAGTTTGTTTTGCAGTTTGCCCGTATTTCAAATTTAACTTTTCTGATAAAATGTTGAGTCAAAACAGCTAGAAATAATACCCCTTTCCCAGAGAAATGTTTAACAAACAACCCCTGTGACTTCAAGGGACACTTTATATAGAACAATATATTGTGCCAAATATTACTTTCTGGAGTTTGTATAAATAAATATTTAAAGTAAAAAATGTTTCACACTCCCGCTAAAAAGGACGATAATTTTTATTCCCCACATAATTTAATAGTTTCATAAAGGTATTATGTATATCATGTTACGAAACCATAAAATATCCACGAAATCTAGAAAAATATTTTGGCTCTTAAAAAACAGCATTAAGTAGTTCTAAACTGCCGCTTTCTTGGAAGACATACTCCTTGTACATACACCTTTGAATACAAACGTTAATTACAGACTATGAAACATCAGTTAGAACAAACTATATTTATTCACCCAGACAGTTTGTGTATGGAGTTAAACCACTGCCGGGCATTCTAAAACAAAATTGTAAAACTTTATTCGTACACCAATTTTTTTTTTTTCGTTCTCGGCATGCACATTCCTTTTACGTAATCCGCGGTTCAAAATTAACACATATAATAACGTAAAAGTAGAGGGTTTATGGGGACTTTGGCACATCTGGACCTGGGACCGGAGCGTTGGAGCTGTTCGTGCGCTGTCATTCCCGTCTACCAGCGGCCATCTTGAATCCATGTGAGCTTGACCTTTGACCCCGGTGACCCTTCACACCAAATATCCCAAAAAATCCAAGAAATAAAAAAAAGTAAAAAAATATTATATTACAAAATAAAATAACATTATTACAAAAATAAAATTATTAAAAAATGTATTAAAACTATTTCCTGAGATCCCCCCACCCCCATTCTCCCATACTCATTCCACCATCTTAGTAGGTACAGTCCACCATCTTAGTAGGCGTCACAGCCACCGTCCGCCATCGTGATAAGCGTCACAGCCACCGTACGCCATTTTGGTAGGTGCTGCCATCAGTCATTTTGGTAGGTGCAGTCCGCCATCTTGGTAGGCGTTAAAGCCACCGTCACCATCTAGTTTTTTCGTATGTCATTTGTTTATACATTACTGGACCCCACCTCCCTCCCCAAATACTCATTCCATCATCTTGGTAGGTCCAGTCAACCATCTTGCTAGGCATCACAGCCACCGTACACCATCTTGGTAGTTGCAGTCCGCCATATTGGTATGTGCAGCCGACTGCCATAGTGGTTAGTGCAGTCTGCCATCTTGGTTGGTGCAGTCCACCATATTGCTTCCGACCGCCATCTTGGTAAGCCGCTATCCGCCATTTTGGTAGGTGCAGTTCACCACCTTGGTGAGTGCAGTCCGCCATATTGGTAAGTGCAGTCCGCCATATTGGATGGCGCAGTCCACCATCTTAGTATGCATCACAGCCACCATCCACCATCTTGGTTTTTCGTTTGTCATTTGTTTATACATTACTGGAGTTGGTCTTTCACCTTCGTTCGAATGCCATATTGGATTTCATATGTTTTCGTCACCTAGGTGGCGCTTGTGTACTAATTTATCCACCAGACGAATTGTCGATTTAGCCAAAATGCTGCAGCCATATTTGTTAATATTTTTAAAGTATAGGTTGCGCTGTCGGTGCCCTCCATATAGGATACTACTTTCAACACCTAGATGGCGCTATTTTCCCGATTTCGTCAACTGGCGAGCTGCCGTTTTAGCCACCAGGCAGCAGCCATGTTTGATTATGTTTTATAAAGTATAGGTGGTGCTGTCGACACCACCATGTTAGATTATATTTTAAACAAATAGGTGGCATTAATTTCTTAATTTCACTGCCAAACGAGCTGCTGGTACCCGCTCATTCTGACGATTTAGTCACAAAGTGAGCTGTCAGCAATTATATTTAAAGTCATAAGAAAACAGAAAATTTTTCACTCCTATTTAAAAAAAAAATTATTTTCCTTATCAGCAGTATACTTAAAAACATAAATGATTAAATCGACATTTCTTCGGTATTAAGATATTTAATTAACACCTAACAAAACTTTTTCGTTTTAATGCTAATTACATTAACACTGAAATTGAGTATTAATTAATTTATCCCTCACCACATTACTTTAGTCCATCGCTTAATCCCTTATCATTAACTCTTTTGTTTTAAGCATTGTCCGCCAGATCATGCTAGTGTGCGGAAAGTATTTTACGAGAACAATGTCAATTCTCAGCTCAGTTTCTCGTCTGATGCCAGAGATGACAGATCTCTCTCAAACCCCTCGTCTTCTGGCTGGTAAGTTCAGATATTTAATTCCACCAGATCGCAGAATATTATCAAGCGTGCATGTAATTCTACTAATATTATAAATGCGAAAGACTGTGTGTGTCTGTGTGTGTATGTTTGTTACCACTCAGATCCATAACGGCTGAACGGATTCTGATGAAATTTAGTATGTAGGTTTTTTAGGCCCTGGAATGGGAAATACGATACTTTTTATCCCGGTAAATTGTACGGGTCCTGTGGAATAACAGCAAAACATAATTCTGCAACGGCTGGGAACGTGACCGAACTCAGCTCCATAAAGACTGAACGGATTTTGATGGAATTTGGAATGTAGGTACTTTAGGTCTTGGAATAGATAGGGCATAGGATACTTTTAACCCAGCAAATTGTACAGTTCCTGAGGAATAAAAACAAAACCTTATCCTGCAATGGCTGGGAACGTGGCCGAAATATTTTTTTCCTCTGGTGTCAGAGTTTATGAGGCCGCCCAAAGACATCTGAAATGGCTTAACGACTGCTATCAATCGATACCAACTGCGACCGAATATTAAACGTCCCCTCTGAAGCCCGGAAGCGCTCAGATGTTATGCCACTAAACGGTTACCCATCCAAATGTGTGCCGCTGGGAACTTTGCTTAACTTTGGTGATCGATTAAGATCCATCAGCCAAGCACAAAAAGTATTATCTAGGTACACTTATTTCTGAAGCTACAACTTGATGAAAATTATGTTTTAATTTTCATACATCGACGCTGAAATGCGGGAATGTGGTAACTACGCGATAGTTGCACAGATACACTCCAAAAACTACACCCCACTTCTTGGCTATCGGGTAAAAAATATTTTCTTCCTTTTGGGTTGCCATAATCAGTTAAAAACCTAGGCCAACATAGTATAATTTTATAATTCTGTTTTCACATAAGNCACACCCCACTTCTTGGCTATCGGGTAAAAAATATTTTCTTCCTTTTGGGTTGCCATAATCAGTTAAAAACCTAGGCCAACATAGTATAATTTTATTATTCTGTTTTCACATAAGTTACTTGTCTTTTCCCAATTTATTTATAAGTGTATCACTGTAAAACTTAATTGCACCCGGGCGAAGCCAGGCCTGTAAACTAGTACGCATATATATTCCCCGCCAAAATTAAAAATCTGCTTAAATGGGGAGTATCGTTTCGGGCCAGCTAGCCTCTGGAGGAATATGTAACCTCATAAAATACGGTACAAGAACTTAATTTTTTTAAGTTTTCATATATATATTACCTCAGCACCCGTGCCACTATTCTAACACTTCGCTTGCATTCACCAAATGTGTTCGAAGAAAGGAAAAGTATGAATGTTAGAATAATGCAGATAGTGTGGCATATAAGTGTGTAAAATATAGCATGGCATTTGCTAGGTGCGATATGTTGCAGAGGCATGCAAAAACCTGCGTAGCTGTAGGACCTTCACCTGCCAAAATCCGTCGTATACAGTCACTTTCTCAGCTGCGTACGAGTTTACTTCCCACAAAACCAAGGATTCAGGATGAGCATCCACCATCGTGCCAGCAACCATCACGACCAAGAATCGTGGCAGGGTTTATTAATGTCAATGGTTTCGTGGAGGCCCAAACTGCATTCCGTCACAGTCTAAAGACCTATGCCGGGGAAAAAGAACGCCAAAAAGATTCTGCATAGGAGTACAAACTTTCAAACATTCGATTTCACACAAACCAGCCATAGTGAGATTTCAAGATGGATCTTATCTTGAAAACAAGAGCTAATCTCAACTTTTTATGGTGATTTTCGTGTTTAGCGAAACAAAATACTTCGGAAGTAATTATTTTTGAGCCCGAAACATTGGTGGTGTTGGGTAGTGATCGGTGTTCATTTTTGCGACAAACTTTGTTCACTTCCATCATGCCCAGAAATATTTCTGATGCTTGATAGCATACTTGCGCTCTATCAGCCCCTGGTGATGACACGAAGATACAAAATCTCGTATAATGCAAGTTCATGAGCAATAGGTTCAAAAAATATATTGAAAATACTCATGTTTACGCACATAAGGTTTGTTGCCCACACAAAATTTAAAATTTTTTTAAGCTGCAAGAGAGATTACATAGGTCAGAAGGTCTATTGCAATGTGCAAAATTATGATTTTAGATACATCAGTTCAGGCTCCCAATTGAAAACTTCACCCCAGGCGCATTTTGCAAAGATGACTTCTTCCACGGTATCGCATAAGAGGGGGACTGCAGTTGCTAGAGCTCTCTTTTCCCATCAGGAGTACGCGTACAGCATCCTTCTTTGCACACACATTTTCCCACAGGAAGTCCACCTCAACACCAGCCCTTTCTTCACTTCGCCTCTCTCCCCCCCCAACCCCCCAAACGACGAGACATGTTCGATTCCCGGCAGTGTTGCTCCCAGCTTTTCTCCCTTTCATTTTTCATAAACATCCCTTCCTCAGTTCGTTTGTTTGTCAAACAAAACTCAGCCGACTTAAACAGCCCGAGAAAGACGCAATATTTCAGATTGAACCATATTCCCTGCAACGCACCTACTCGATCAATTTTTCTTTAAAACAGACTCTTACACTCGATTTTATACACCACTGAAATTATACGTTTTTTTTTTCTTTCAGAAAAGTAGTAGGATAAGGTTCAACAAATTAAAAGTGCACAAATAAGAACACACAAATGTATTATCCTGCTTTTTCTAAGCATGCAATCTTTGCATTTCTCTAATAATTGCAGATTATGGATAATACACAATGGTTTCATTCGATGTAACCCCTTTCCGTAAGTTGCCTGATGATTAAAAATATATCTTTACTGTGCAAGGAGATATGTATTTGGTGTTCTTGTCGTCTTCTTCATTGTTCACGGCACTTTTTTCAGCAAAGCCAGTGAGGTGATGTGTAAGGACGTCGAAAAAATCGCCACTGTTTTCACCATCAACACAGTCTTCATTATCGTATACACGACCCTTCCCTTTCTCGCAACTCTTCGAGCCGGAACGAAATCTCATATACCCTGAGAAACTTAGGAAAATATTACTCAGATATGAATCACTAAAATCAGTTTTACTTACGGAATATTCTCACAACACACAGCGAGCAGCGTCGCTCCGATTGTGATTAGCAGGGGTATTGACGGGGGAGCATGACCTGCAAAAATATCCTTCCATGAACCCTGATATGTATCGACTCAGGAAATAATTGTTGAAACACTACTGCCGTCGATACCAAGCACGATGGAAAAACATAAATTCGAATATTTACGAGAAAAAAAAATCTAATATGAAAACCTCACTGTTGGGTATAACAGAGATCACGATCAGATCATGAATATATGATTGTAGATATGCATCAAATCGGTTTTTAACCATGGCGATTACGTTCAGGCACATCCTTGTGTTTGTTAATAATGCCTTGCGCCCTAGGGTGAAAACGAGCCCATGCCCACACAAGTAACATTTCTCAACATTGCACCTTCGTCCTTCACCAGAGGTAAAGTTATTATTTATTCCATTACAATTACAGCAGCAATAAATGCAAGCCCTTTTCCCGATGAAAAAATATTTACAAACTATTCTGTGAACACTGTGATAATCGCCATCCCAGAGAACCACGAAACGTAGCGGTGGAGATCAGGCACCCTTTCTATAATGATTATTTGGCACCGACACAGGACCGGACACGCTTAATACTTCACACCAGCATCTCGACAGCAGTTGCACAGCTACCAGAGCGCACGCCTCCCATCAAGGCAAGCTAGGTTCGATTCCTGGCAAGGGTCACACCTGTATTTTCGCGCATGTGGGAAACGTGATTGATGCCATTACCAAAATTATCACCTGTGATGGACTTGGCGATGTCCGTCAGATTTTTTGTGACTCTTAACCTTTGCCGACATAAACGTCCTCACTTATTCCCGCTGCTAAGCTCTCTCTCAACTCAAAACACTCGGTGTCCCCTGAAAAAAATGTACTGTTGTGGGATGATGGGCCACCGACCACGATATTTTCGTCCTTTAAAAAATCGCTATATATCAATGTTAATCAACGCAGATCACGGACGAAGAGTGATCAACGTGTGAAAAAATATTCTTTTTCTTGAGTTAGCTGTCGGAAACTCAGTTCAACCCACCAGTTTTCCAGTGGAAAGTATAGAGGTTCTAGGTATTTGTCGGCCGAGAATCAGTCAGCTCATTATGCAGAATGTAGGAGCGATCGTCGATAGGAAGATTTTTACTTGTTTTATTCAGAGATAAAATACGGATGAATTATATATAAATTAAAAAGTCATAGGAGCACACTGAGAAAATCCTCATACTCTGTTCGCCCCACCAATGGCCCCGGGGAAAATATAAAACCCGCAGATGCCGTCGCCTATGCAGTAACATACATTAATTTAAATGTATGCTTAAGGAATATTTTTATTTTAGCATATAATATGCATTAGTGTGTCCCTTATATGGCAAAACAAATTTGAATTTGCTAACGCATACCCTCTATTTTTTTTTCGAACTATCATGGCTTACTACGATACGAAATTTTGCCATTGTACAATGACTTTAATCCGTGCCGACTAGATCCCAAAGTTTTTACAAATAGTCTTTTTTTACTCCTCCGTGATATGTAACTAGATCTTAGTACAATTTTCTTTTTAGGTTTAATATGAGACTAAAACAACAATGAACACTAGATAAGTATATTAGACACAAAAAAACATAATATTAACTTGGATATTTTCTTTTAAAAGTTTCCTTTTTCAGTCAGGAAACAGTTGTCTGTGGTCTTGAACACAGCGCAAAAGGTACTGCTTCTGTTCTTCCTTAACTGTGATTTTTCCATGGAATTCTTGCATAAGTTTGACAGCTCTTTCAGCTATATCATTGACTGCCTTCAGAGAAAAAATTTTCTTTTCGCTTCCGCAAGCTCCATTTAAGCGTCCTGTATTAGACGCTGTGGTGTCACAGCACATTATTTGCACCTGGCCATCGAGGTTCCAATCATGAAGCGCCTCCAAAACGGCCTTGACTTGGGCTTTTACAGTAGAACTATCCAGTTTTGGCAAAGCAAGAAGTTGTTCCTTTTCTTCACATGAAATCAGGACTGGAAGTCGCTCTTCTTTATGACTCCTGACATCCAAGCCAGGTAATAATTTGTCATCCCAATGAACGGTGACTACATCAGGCACACCATCTTGAACATCAGTCTTTATAGTTTCAACTCTTGCCTTCCTTATCTGAGACAGAATCTTTTGAATTGATGATTTGTTAATTGGATATTCGTCGATGCTGAGACCCAGTGCTTCCACTGTAACCTGAAAAGTATAGACGGAGTTCCTATGTTCAGCTGGCATCTGTCCAAAGCAGCTATCAGTTTCGGTGAGACAAAATCCTTTCGTCCTCTTCTTCTAGACGTTTCAGCCGCTACAGGGTTTGATGTCTTAGGCAAAGACTCTTCGTCAGAGCTGAGAAAAATGCCATGTAGTTCTTGATTTGATAACTCGTGCGATGTAGAAGAAGTAGATGCTGCAGATAGTTTTATTTTTTCTGCTTCCACTTTTCGTTGCCTTGACCTCTCTTCTTTCTCAGCAAATTCACTTTCAGTCATTTTAACTTATCGAGTATTAAGAAACAAACCTGCAAGAACATGTCGATTTGACGGTAGTTTTGCAACCCGTTATTTGGTGGTTTGCCTCCTCGACTAAGAAAATACTTTTTTTAGAACTTCGTAATTCCACTGATATTTTCAAACAATAAAACCATAAGAGGGCGACTGCAGTGGCTAGAGCTCTCTTTTCTCATCACGAAAAGTAATTTTTGTTACAAGTAAGGACTCGACCAAGAAACCATCCCGGTATTCATTTGGAGTGATTTTTAAAATAGAAATTCGGGTTGAAAGAGTCGAGTATAGAACCCGGATCCCCTTGAGAATTGGTCTTCACAGGTGTTGACTTGTGCGTGCAGATATGTGTGTTTATTATCATTTGAATTAAAGTTGACTTGTGCGAGAAATAAAATAAGCTGTTGGAGGGACAAGCCTCCCCCCGGCGGTCAGTGCGCCAGGGCAAAGTCCAATACAACACCTGGTGCAGCGTGGCTGGCCGTGTGCGCGAGTTCAGATTACGACTGCACTTGCCTCCCGTTTACTTCTGTAATGGGACTTGTGACCACTTATTTAAGTATGCTTGTGTCTTAATAGTTTTTTAATGCGGCTGTCAATCTTGCCTGCAATTAGAATATTTAGGGATCTGTGTGTGTTTGACGTATGAGCAAGTGGAGAATGCCCCCCCCCCCCCCCCNACAGCATCAGAAATTATCTTTGGTTTCGCCAAAATAAATAAAAAATGTCACGTTAAATTTTTTTATACAAAAAACGGTGGAGTTCGAGCCAGAATTTATTTACATAAAAAATGTACATGGAATTAATTTTCTATATTCGAAAGGGCTTAACGTAACTCGTAAATTCCATGGTGTCCGTAATCCACTGGCTGCAGTATGCTCTGATTTTTTTTTCGCACTTGTGAAGTATTTTCTTATATGTCTTGACGAGGTTGAAGAGTTGTTAATGAGGGCTGTATGCGCGTGTCATTGCTGGAATTCCTATTGTGGTATAAATCTGCATAGTGGACTAGCATCTCAGGAACAAAACTATGTTATATATCACGTAATTCATAGAGAGAGAATACTATTGACAACTCCTGGATTAGAGGCCGCACACATATACATACACATGTTCGCATGCTACTTTTCATGTGGTTAAAGTCACGTAGCTGTGTGAAGAGACTCAGAGGGGGAAGGTGGGGGTGTTTTATCGTGGATCAGATATATCTCTTAATGGAACGATTGCACACGAATGTATGAAAATACAGAAATCTTGTTTGCTGAAGGTAACTATTCTTTACGATTTTGTACTTGTGGTTGGTGTACCTTTACGCTAGCGTCTCCTCACGGTATATAATTTTTTCTTTGCAAAACCTATTATATGTGCATTATTTATGCGTATCAAGTGTTTTATATGCTGGCAATGGATGCTAGAAAAATCGCCGCACATAGAGTAACCATACGGGTATTTTCTTCCCGCTGCCTTAATTTCCTAATGTTTTGATTTTCAACTTGAGAGGAAATGTTTTTAATGATGATCGTCTATGCCTAGGCTAGGGAGGATGCATGGGGTCCTTCAATGGGCATATCGCATACCGTGAGGGGTAGCGAAGTGGTTTTAACCTTGTTTTTGGGTTTTTCTAGCCATGATTACTTTATAGAAAGCAGCATAACGCATCCGTACACGACACGTGATATTTTCCAAATCCTTAATTTATTTTTAAATAATTACTTTCCTACGTGTAAAATATATATACTTTATGTTAGTGTTAGCTACAGTCTCAATAAATATTTTTTTCTTACATTATAACAAAACTGATAAACTAAATATTTCATTTTCTTTAAATTATAAGAACATTTATATACTAAATATTTTTTCCTTACCAACAGCATTTTTTAAAATCTTACATGAGCAGGACATTACTCGAGATAAAAAATATCAATATAGTATTTAAGATATATTTATTTAAGTACACAAATTAACATATTATTATTATTATTATTATTCTGCATAAGACAAGAGATACTTTTTTACAGGTGTTTATTCTCTGAGTCTTGGAGGGCATTACACAAATAATATTTTTTTTATCTACATAGGATTCCTCGTAGTCTTTTTATCTTTAACTTACCATGGATTATCATAACTCCACAATCTTTGGACTTCGGCGTTGCAAGGAGCACAGCAATATCTTTGATTTTGGCACTGGTAAAGTGTTGTGGCGTACGTCTCTATGAGCTGTCACAACGGAGGGCAGCGCCAATGCTTGTGATGGTGTACAGAGTTCGTTCCGATGGGCCACGCATTGCGAATAGCCGATTCTTGGCGTCTTCCAAACACATACACTGGGTAATAGGGAATTATGACAGTGTCCAGGATTGCCGTAATTTACTCGTACGGAATATTCACCACGTCCCACCTCAGTCCGTGCGTTTAGTACGTCTGTAGACGTCACGACTGTTGCATGGTGCCGTCTTGGTGCTTCCATGGACATGGCGGTAAAAAGTGAAAACTTTGGTTTTCTAGTCTTCGTCACTCTATGAGATTGCAATCTGCATGATGGTGTATGATTCCAACGAGCGTAAACCTTAGAAGTTGCGAAACATTTTTTTTTTCACTAGATTTTTTTTGCATATAAAAAGAATTTAGGTCCCCATGCACACCGAGTTTCAAAAATTTTTTACGAACTCATTTAAAACTTCATTGAGGTCCATACACATCGGGCACCTGTGTTCTGGGTTGGTTACCACGCCGGGTAGTGCTTGCCAGTAAATTTCTTGAAAGGGAGTATCTACCACGGGTACAGCTTGCGAGTAGATAGTTTACACGGGGACTTCGTCTTTTACGGGGAGGACGTTTTCTACGGGGAGGACGTTTTCTACGGGGAGGGCCTCTTCAACGGGGACGTCGTCTTCAACTTGGAAGTCGTATTCCACGGGCGCAGACATCGCGAGGGCTGCTCGGTGGGCCTTGCACCAATCCCTGCGATGCGGCGTGTCGGAAACTGAGGTGGTGCAGCCCTCGAAACACTCCTTGCACGAGAGGCAGTCCCGTATGTCTTTGTCGTGCTGCAGGTAGGCAGGAAAATACTTGAATACGGTCGAAATTTTGTATGGTGCGTAGACCACGAGAAATTCTTTCGGCCGGTGCGGTAACTCGTGCCATTTGTCCAAGTCACTAAGCGAGCGCACTCTACCAAATGCCAAAATGGTCAAAAGATTTTATGGCCGCTCGGACAACACGCGTACATTTCTAAGAACAACAAAACTGACTGATTTCCCGAGGGGGGAATAAATAGTGTGAACTCGCGATTAAAGTAGGCCGCCGATTTGTCGGAACGAAGGTTTCCGAAAACCCACAAGCATTTAGCCAATCCAAGAGATTGCCACATGTCGTGGTTAGCCAATAAGAATCAGGAGTGAGGGTGGAGGCCTGCCGACTAATTGGTTGAACGAAGATGAATAATTGGTGGGGGAGTGATGGGGGTGGGGAAATTAGCCAGTGAGAAACAGTGGTAGAGTTCGAGCGAACGAAATTTTCTGAAAACGCACGAGAAATCAGTCAACGAGAAACATTGGCGGAATTTTAAATGTATTGGAAGGGTTGGGGCAATTAGGCAATGAGAATCAGAGTGGAGCAAATTAATTAATTGGATGGTGTTGGAAGGGAACTGGCTAATTGGTAGAACGAATGTTTCCGAAAACACCCCAGAAATCAGCCAATGAGAAACATTGGTGGAGAAATTATATATATTGGAAGGGGGTGGTGCAATTTGCTAATTAAATATATTGGAAGGGTGGAGTGGAGTGGTCAGTCGTCTGCTGGGCCTGGTGCTGGGACAGAACAAGCAATTTAAAACAAATGACAAACGAAAAAACCAAGATGGCGTTTGAACGAATGTGAGAGACAAACTCCAGTAATGTATAAACAAATGACAAACAAAAAATCAAGATGGCGATCAAGCTAAGGTAAGAGACAAACTCCAGTAATGTATAAACAAATGAAAAATCAAGATGGCGGTCGAATGAAGGTGCGAGATAAACTCCAGTATGCATAAAGAAATTATAAACGAAAAAAAAAAACAAAATGGCGGGCAGTGGCTGTGAGACCTACCAAGTTGGCGGACTGCACCGACCAAGATGGTGGATGGCTGCACATACAAATATGGCGGACTGTTGCACCTACCAGTATGGCGAACTGCACCGACCAAAATGGCGGACGGCTGCACCTACCACGATGGCAGACGATGGCTGTGACGCCTACCAAGATGGTGGACTGGACTTACCAAGATAGTGGAATGAGTATGGGTGGAGGGGGTGTTTGAAACCTCCGGAATTGTAATTTTTTTAAATTATTTTTATAGGTTTTTTTAACAATTTTTAAATAGTATTTATATTTTTCTTTGTAATTTATTTTAAAAATTATTTTGGGATTTTTTTTTTTTTAGGAGTAAAGGTTATAGGGTGAAAGGTCAAGGTTAAGGTCACATTGATCCAAGATGTCTGCCGGCCGATCTGAATGACAGAGCACGAACAGCTCCGACGTTCCGTTCCCAGGTCTTGATGTGCCGAAGTCCTCATAGTTCCTCTACCCGTACACCAAATTAACTTCCTTATTTCTGTGAGTAAATCGAAATTTTCTTCGGATATAGGAAACAACTGACAAACTACTAGCTGAAACCAGAAAGAATTCCATAATCTGCAAACGTTTTGGCATAAAGAGTCGTTGAAGCTGATAAACTCGCCAGTACTCACAGCATTGTCATTTCTCGTTTTTCATATTTTACTTCCACACAATATTTGGCAACATAACTGACTTTATATCTCAATTAATACAATAGTTCACACAGGCCCGAACATTTGAGCCTATATATAATAGCAGTTACCAAAATTGCTGTGCTCTCTGTTGCCATTACGCGAACTAACGATTATGTGTACACCCACATTGGAGTAATATTCAAGTCGACATAATTTACGAAGTGAATTGAATTTCTGACAAAGTAATCCCTCCGTATATTACGAATTGATTTAGTTTTACTTATATAAATAATAATCATCGAGAAAAGACTATGAAAAACCATTTTTGGCATACGAAGCACGGTGTCTTCGTTAAACCGTTTTGGTGTCAGGACGCCACTTTGTAAAATTCGTGTCTTGAATACTACTGTTCCGTTCCATTATTTAGTATGCTTGCTGTTTAATGAATAATCATTATTATCTAGTTAACCTGCATTCACACTTTAACGCACGAACATAAATATATAATAAGATGTGAGTCCTTCCTTCCGAATATTCTAACCACAACGTGTGAAAACCTTCACCTGTTCAGACTCTTACAGGCTCGTTCTTTTACTAAAATATTTTACTTCAATACTTCCGCAAACGTTATTGCAAATACACATATATATATCACAATAAATGTGTTATCTATATATTTCTATCAGCCTAGCATATTTATATTTCGTCTATGTGACATGCTAATTTCTATCTGCAAATCTAGAGAAAATAATATGAATTTGAAAATAATTAAGTACATAACACATTGAAATGTGCCTTTCAAATATACGCACAAATTATTTTCTTCGATTCAACAAGTTAGATCTGAAAGTTGGGAAAATTATTAAGGAACAGGTTTCATGCCGCGTGGTTGGCAACTAATCATCGTCAGTGGCCCCGAATGCGGCCAGCATATAAGGGTCGAGGGCTTTAGTCAATTCACTGTTAATTCCAACTTTTCTGAAGCCCTGCTAAAGTTCTGCTTCCGGGATATTCCTCCGCATCGTGCAAACATAGCTTTACCGAATCTTAGAAAATGACACCGAAGGGACAGCGCATCGCATTCGTGCGCACTTATAATATTTTGCATCAGAACTTTTTCTTACTAGGCATTACCAACACACCTTTCTTCTCGCTGTGTTTGTACTTATTAATTAAAAAAAAAAGTACTATAGTTTATAGGTAAAATATAACTAACATTTAAATTTAATCGAATATAGGGTAATTTTATGTCAAGACTAGTATAAAACGCTTGTGATGCATACCGTATTTAGGAAACAACAAATCACGCCATACATCGGGTGATTTTTAAAACGCTTAATTGGCGGATTCTTCACACTTTTTGAACTAAGCCTTTGAAAAATTACCCCATGCATGACGTTTTTGGTTGTTTCGTAAATATGATATGTATCGCAAGTGTTATATACTTTGTGTTAGTATAAAAGTACCTTATTCTTTGATTAAATAGAACTTTCACTTATATACTTTCGATAAATTTATAATATTAAATTTATAGTTAAAACGAATAAACACAGGGATAACGTAGGTGTTTTGGCAATGCTCAGTAAGAAAAACTTCTACCGCGAAATATTATGAAAGTGAGTGCGCAGGAATGCGGTGGATTGGCCTTTTTCCGGCGTGGTTCCCTAGACGTGGTTAAGCTTTGCTTGCGACACGGAGGTGTGTCCTGGAAAGCGGATCTTGAGCAGGGCCTCAGGGAAGATGGATGGGCCTCGCTTTCCTTCGCGCGGACTCGCGCAGGGAGGTGTGCTGCTGCTGCGCGCGCGTGCGTGCGTGCGAGGACAACGTCCAGGGGGGTCGGGAGCACGCACTGGGGTCACTCTCGCTGCAGTCTCCCCTGTCCAGCTGCTCGCTCGGATGTGCATCAGCGACAACTGCAGTCCAGTGAGCACGCCCCACTGCACAGATTTGCCCCTCGTTCCTCGTCACTCGAGGCCACCGGCCACCACAAACTTCTTCGTTTCTTCTCTACGAAATACCGCTCGACTTGTACACATATCTTTCGCCTACTATTTGATCGCGTAAACAATTTTTTCAGGCTGCATATTTTTAGTGTAATGGCATGTAAAAACAACAATTTTATCGTTTTCGGAACGTACAAATAAAATAGTACTAATTCACCGAAATGAGATAATGTTGAAATAAGACACCACGAGTTACTTAAAAAAAATATTTGCAATCACGTTATGAAATGTTTTCGTGGTTTATAAAAATTGCTTAAAATTAGGAAGTTTTTACATATTTTAAAATATGTAGAAGTTTATGGTTTTTTGTAAGATATGTTTTGCTAAGCATGCCTTAAAATGAGCCAAGACACGATCTTCCAGTTACCTTTGTAAAATTTTTCGTAAATGATTTCGTTTGTTTAATTTGAACGTTCCAAAAAGACTAAGATTTCGACATTCCACAATGCAGAAATTATGCGATCTAGTAAAATTTTTATGCTAGGAAAGAGTAATTACATGTAATGTATACACATTGAACGGTATTTCTTACAAATGTAAAATAATGAATTTTTTGGTATAGTCTATTCGTGGTTTCTCCGCAATTTTAGCAGCAAGCCTTTAAAGAAACACCCCATGTTTCACGTGTTTGTTGTTTCCTAAATATGTCATTAATTATCACACGCGTTTTATACTTTTGTTAACATAAAAGTATTCAATATTTTGGTAAAATTTAACTTTTACTTATACTATATTCATAAGTTACATATTTTATTTTATTTATAACTAATATAAATAAAGGCAGGGAGAAAATATATGTGTTGGTAATGCCTAGTTAAAAGCAGTTAATATGCAACATATTACTACTGTGAGTGCGCACGAATGCGGTACGTTGGCCTCCAGGTGTAATTGTCTAAACTATGTTTATATGAGGCTGAAGAAAATCCTGGAAGTAGAACTTTAATATTTGTTAAAATTTATATATTTAAATGCTTTTTTCAATATGTTGTTAAGATTCTCTTTTCAATAAAAATTTAAGCGTACTTCCTTCTGTATGCCTCCGAAAGTACGTTTTACAAGAAAACCTTCGTGGAGTAGGGCATTCAAAATACTTACTATAATTGCATGTAAGAAAATATGGACAGTAATATTAAAAAGAGTTTTATTAATTTATTCAATAACGTTAATTTAAATTATGAAAATCATAACTTTCGTTGCCGAAATGAGTGTGCATAAAATAAATTATTATAATTATTTGTAAACATTATTATTAAGAATGGAAATAAGCTTAAATTTTTATGAAAAGTGTACTTGTTATTAATTTATTTGTAGCATACATCGGTTGCGGATCGGCAGAGAGCGTAGTTCGGACAGAAGCGCAGCGGAAGTGGAAGGAAGACGCGCGCCGCAGGGAGAGGAGGGACCATTTTGAGGCGCGAGTGCGTTGAACCGCGCCCCGCGAGGAAGCGGCTGTGACAACAGAAGAATGGATGGACGAGGGGTAGCCGCGCGCTATTTGCATACTGGCCGTTGCACAGGCCGCCTGCGCCCGTGGGGCAACAACCACGCTCTTCCACGTCCTCTCTGATTGCTTGGCGCGTCGCGTCCCAGCCACGGCTCTGCGATATTGCGATCACCAAACTCAATACACGAAATATAGCAACTTTGATATGGCCTGACAGTGTGGAGCAATATATATCGCATATCGCAATAATTGTGATATTCGATATCAGCGATATGCGGGGTTGGCGATATGCGACATTAGCGATATGCGATGTTGGTGATTCGCGATATTTGCGATATCAATATAAGTGATTCTTTGCGACGTATCGACATCGATTATCAACGCTCTCTGGGAGTGATATATCGCACCGATACATATACGGTCAACTAAACGTTTCGAAACAATATTAGAATGTGGATACCGCACAGCTCTAGTCACGGCGTCGCGTCATAATCGGCGTCCACTTTTTATGCGTTTCGCTCGACAGTGATTCATAAAAGCGACCGGGGGGAAGTGATGTACATAGGTGTCCCTAAATTAGCCACCCATTGATTCACCCATGAACTTGGAATTGAAAATCATAATGACCAAATATCTCTCGTTCTCCTACAATCTGATAACACTGCCTTAGAGAGTGCATCATATTACTTAACATGTCTCAATATATATCTAAACGACGTGCAACAACTCAGGCTGAAATGGGTTAAAAAAAAAATAGCAAAGACAAATTAACACAATCGTTAAGGCCAAGAAAACAATCAAACGCGAATTGAACCTAAAAAATTCACGAAATGAATCCCTTAATACAATTATTACTACCATAAAATAACATATAAAATAATATAATTATAACACGTCTTTAACAAACGCTCCATCCATTTTAGAGTATGGCTACAATACACGAGAAAATTTCATTGGACAGGAGCTTGTCACTGGAGTTGATAATATCACATCTTTGGAAGGATTGAGGCTAGCGACTTAGAGAATTACTACTTCAGAACGACATTAAGTCTACAGGGGTACTGAACAGTTCCACAATTGGACTTTAATAATTTCCAAATATATTGTTTAATAAGTGTTTGCATCGGTATGACGGTTATCAGCATTGCAAACCTACAAATTATCATTACAGTTTGTTATGTCAGTTACGAAAATTACTAGGTAGGTAAAGTGCACATAGCAGAGTGATCGCATCAGTTTATCTTTCTCGTGAATGTAATTTAAATTAAATTTATTATTTACTCCCGTTAGAACATCAAAAGAAAACTTTTCCTCATAATTCATTGACATTCGTGAACACGTTCACTTGTTAAGGCCATAGTGAAATAATTATCACATTAAATTGTTTGTACCTTTGACTTCGCGACTTAAAGTGATTCCTGCTCGTTGCAAATATGTTTCCATGTGCATTACAATTACGGCTTTTAAACTCTGATAAGAAGAAATTTTACAAATGAAATTATTCAAATTTTTTAAAGGTTTATAATGTAACAATTTTTCAGTAAAATCTACACTATTATTTTACAGTGTGAACGAAGAAATTAACCTCGTCATAAAAATCGCTAAAATAGTTTTCAATTAAAATATTTTAAATTGGGCTATTTTAAGAAATATTAAAAAATCTTCAATAAAAAATTTACACTATAGGTTTTTAAATAAAAAATAACCAAATCGCTGCGTCTATATTAGTCTTGTGTTTGCTGTGGTATATGAAAAGAAGTTCTCTATCTTAACGTATTAATGAAAGTGTCGTCTTTTTTATTGCTACTGACTGAAATTGCATATTTTTTGTGAACCATGTTATTATGTTTGTTGCCTGGGATCTCTAATTTATGGGTAAAGCAATGGTAATTATTGAATGTGATAGAAGTATGCACAGACAAAAGGAATTACGCAGGACTTTTATAAACTCTTGTCCGTGAACCAACTATTATAAGAATGGATTCCATATGTTAACGATTGGATTTTATAATAATCAATCTCACAGGTCACCCAGAAATTCTTAACAAACTTGTAATTAGAATTATCAGTTTTATTTTAAAAATTTTGTTAGGCCCATGGCAGACTAAGTCGTTGTTCGTACCGGATTTGTCATTAAGACGAAACCGAACAAGATAGCAACTGTTTGATACCCATCTCAAAAGCGAGGATCCACGCCATCAGTTCAAATCTGCACTTTGCCTCTCTATTGAGAATCGAACTTTTAAGTCATTAATCTTCCATCTGTGATTGGTCCGATTACATCCGCCTCCTCTTGAGTACAGTGTTTTTTTATTCCCCTTTTCTTTCTGCCTTTCTTCCTTCCGATTTTCCCCCCGTGCGCGGGCCCAATAATTCCAGAGCACTTCAATTGGTTGTTGGAACCTTGGCCGTCTCCGTCATTAAGAATTGCCACTCTCGCTTCCTATTCCTCACACGCGTTTCTTATGTACAGTTTTTCAAATAAAGAATGGAGAAAATTGAGAGAAAGATGAAGAGGGGAATTTTTTTCAGCGTCGGGCTCTTTTCATCGCTCGTAAAATGATGGAACCGTAAAAGGGAACTTAATGATCGAGGACAAGATGGGGAATAACTTGGGGCCTTGCCTTCTCTCCCTCCCCATGCCATCGTGCATCGCTTCGCATATGACATCACCACGCCAATCCAGGGCCTAACTTCGCACTAAACATAAGTATGCTTAGGTGCCATGCATGCGTTTGCTCAAGAACAAACATGATGACAGAACTCTAAAACACTGCCTGCGTGCTGTGAATGCCGTACGGAAAATACAAGCTTGAATGACCCACACTTCTTCGTATGTGTGTCGCCAGAAAAATATTTCAAAATCTTTGCCATCATCCATGTTTGATGTTTTGTTTTATTATTTAATAAATGTCTCTGAAAAACGTGGAGTATGCGTCGATTGTATTAAGTTACAATATTTTTTTGTGGTGTAATGACACAAATCTAAAATAAACCAAAAGAACGTGTGGATAACCACTGCCAGATTCGGAAGATGAATAGTTCAAAACGAAACTAAAGTAACTGTTGCGGCCCATTCCGGTTTAAGCAGATCATCAAGCACGTTGTTCAGTTAGCAATATGTATTTTGCAAATAAAATCATGTAGAAATAGTAAATACCTAACACAACACTAGGGCGTAGAAGAGCAAAGAAAACGAGTGTTCAGTGCTATGGAAATTTTTCGCAGTATGCGAATACCTGAAACATAAAATCAAGAACAGGTTTGGAACTACTCACTACATTTTGATGGGGTTAGATTTACTGACAATATTTTTAATGCTGGTAGCATTAACTGATAGAGAATATAGTTTTTAATTTAAAAGTCGCTAAATTTCGAAAAATAAGGGATATAAACTTCAACTTAGTAAATATGTCAAAACAGCAGTTTTAAAATTAACCGAGTAATATTATCTGCAAAATCTATAATGCTCGTATTAAAATGCATATATAGAAAATAATATTATTTTTACGAAAATTTTTAAAAAGTGAACTTTAAAATATATTATTCTGTTTAAATACGGAGAATTTGTTTTAATTCTATTATAAAACTTGACATAAAATGTTTCTAGAAATTTCGTAATATTCTTTTAGAAAAACTGTTATTATTCTAAAAACTGTCGATAATTTTTTTATTCGAAAACTATTCGGTGAATCAACTATTGGTGTATGAATTTTTTTAAATATTAAATGTACAGTGAACAGAAAACACCCCAACGAAATATATACGAAGTAGTTGTTGATTGGATACGTGATAAATAGCGGCACAGCAAGACTTGAAGACTTTGCCACGACGCTGAAGTAGTCAGCTGGGCTGCGGCAGCTCGAGCTCCGCGTACCCACGTCTGCGGTACACGCACGTTGCCCCACTCCACCGCGCCTACTTGCTTCTCGGCTGGCAGCTGCCGCGCCGCGTTAAAGCTGGGCGGAAGTCACCATATTGGATTGATCTTTTTACTTTCCACCTCCGTCCGTTCCTCTGTTTCTGATTTGCTCCCGAGGATATCGTACGACAATGATTTCCTCCTCGACAGCGTGGCAGCCTCGCCCTGCCGTGCTTGGCTCACGCCGAGCAATTACGGCCGTGTGTTCCAGAAACAGGAAACATTTTTCTTCGAAGTTTCGTCGACATTCAGTAAATACGGTCTATTCGCAGTTTCTTCTCACTTTTCGAATCGAACATTTGAAACATCACCCAATGTACGACTTGTTTGGTTTTCCCCCTTAAATTTGTCAAAGAGAATATAAGTGTGTTGGTAATGCCTTGTGAGAAATAGTTTTTGTGCAAAATATTAAACTGAGAGCACATGCATACGGCGCGTTGTCTCTCTGACGTCATTTACTAGAGTATGTTAAGATTTGTTTGCAGGTGGTGGAAGAATAGCCTGGAAGTAGAACTCTAGCAGGGCTTCAGAAAAAGTTGTATTTAACCGTGAATGGACTATATTGCGTTAACGCTACACACACAGTGTACTATGCAAAGAAGTAGGTAAATATATGTATGGTCATTATTTTTCGAATTTCACAAACAAAAACTAGAATATGGGGAAAAAAACATGAAGATGAAATATATGTATATATATTTTAAATCCTTCTCACTCCTAAAAAGAAGTCAAGTTGACTACAACACTAAAAGAATATTTATTAGGATGTACTTTTCACCAATTTTGTATACTTCCACATAACGTAAAATTAACATTACTCTTGGACCCAATCACTTTATCATGCGCTGGAAAAAGGTTACTGTGAAACTTTTATGAATGTAAATATTATGTTACTAGCATTTCAATTCTTTATTTCACGTGCAAAAATATTAACGGAAAATAACTGATATATATCCAACATCTACAAGCTTAAACGTTGTCAAACCTTGAACTGAGTTTCTTACATCGCCACCAATTTTACTGAGAGTAACACAGTCGTTGAATCCATTAAAATAGACGCAGTTACGTAAAATATTTTTTTCTGAGGTTGAATAAAATGTTTTCAGTTAACAGCGAACTAACTGTATAAAATAACTATCACATTAGCAGTTAACTGAAACACTAAACATTTAGCGAGAATCTAAGACATGGCGCATACTGCACTTTCATTAATTAGTTGCCAAATCTGCTGTTAACATACCGGTCCGTGGCAGTGTTATAATACCAAAGTAGAATCAAAGGAATGATATTTTTTTCAAATGTTACTTTCATTAGTCTTGAATGAAAAGTGATCCAGCTATATCTGCCAAACTTAATGGTGCCGCCTTTTCAAAGCGTATTTAGCGTGACCGAGGCCACGCCNCTAAGACATGGCGCATACTGCACTTTCATTAATTAGTTGCCAAATCTGCTTTTAACATACCGGTCCGTGGCAGTGTTATAATACCAATGTAGAATCAAAGGAATGATATTTTTTCAAATGTTACTTTCATTAGTCTTGAATGAAAGTGATCCAGCTATATCTGCCAAACTTAATGGTGCCGCCTTTTCAAAGCGTATTTAGCGTGACCGAGGCCACGCCGTTTCTGTGCGCAAGGCACTCAATTGACATGTGATCTTTCTGTCGTTGCCTCTACGAGACTTAAAGCGATGACCGTTTCATTTTGAAGCGTAAAAATAAAGACAAAGGTGCATTGTACGTTCGTGCGCTGCTTTGTGTGTTCGTAACTTTCACACTTAGAAAGTTTTACACGGACACATAACGGAAACTAGTCTTCCAATGTGCAAAGTTCCTTAAATGCTATTCGTAAGCAGACGTCACTCGAAATACTGTGAAATTAAAATTGAGATTTTTTACGGAATATTTTTATAGAATTTGGCATTTTACGAACCCTGTAAAAGTATTTTTGCGTTCACTGAAATACATCAGCAGAGATAATTTAACAAAGCCGTTATCTAATGGCATTTTATAGTAGCGACAACTAAACTTTAGTACCAGCAACAGAATGTTTTGTAATACTTTACAATCCAAATTGTTAGCAGAATAATCTAAATATTGTTTAAAGTTATTCTGTTGTGTGAACCATCTTTTCTCTGGCAGGCACAGTGTTTTTCTGTAGTAGGAACTATACATATAGTTGAGAGCACAATATTAGAGTATTGTTGCGGTAACATAACAAGATATTGTAAACCCAACAGTGCTGTTTGGTAACTGCAACAGAGTGTTCTGTATAAATCACCTCGTTTTTTTTTTTTTTCAAATTTACAGAAACACTATGGTAGTTACAACAGTTTTGTGGACTGTTGGAGGTACTCTCCGATTCTGTTGAGATTACAGAGCGAGTATTGTAGAGTTAACCAACAAGAATAGTAATTACAACAGTGTTGCGGGCTGTTAAAGAAACCCTCTAATCCTTCTAAAGATTGTAGAACTAATATAATATACAATACAGAAGACAAATATGAAAATGGTGCTATTGTGAAGTAACATTTATTTTGTGGAGGCTGTTGACAATCTGTGAGGGTGCTGTGTACCCTTTAAATTGTTTACAGACACCGCCTTGTTAGGCGTTAAATGTAATAATAGCAATAAGGGTAATGAAATGTCCTATTTGTTTTTACAAGACGTATGCCACTTACACAAGAAGGACATAGAAACGAATTTTTATTGGTACAGTACTACAAATTATCTGACGTGAAAGAAAAACCTGTTTACACAAATGTTACACGTAAAAACATTTTTACATCAGATGACACCCAATGTTATATTTGGTACAAATATTTGTAACATAAAAGAAAAATTATTTTATTAAATAAATAAGCTAATTCATATGTGAATTCGTTTCGTGAGATTCATATGCAGACACGTGACATGACATGCTTGATATAAAATTAAACAAAGTAAGACAAACACATTCAAAAACCCTAATCTCATAACTGACACAATAGTCGAGCGGTTTAATGCGTCTGCCTATCAACACAATATCAGGCAATAGTTCGAGGCTGCCCGCTTCCACGAGGATATTTCCAAGTTCTGAAAAATAAGTACAAATAGCAGCGCGCTCTACGAGCCGACGAGGGAATTACAATAGACGACAAAAGGTGGCAAGAGTTGCCATTCCGCTCAGTAAAGGCAACAGAGCAGATAGTTAGGATTACCATACACTTCTGCTGGGGCCACCATGCTACTGACTTACGGCAACAGAACAGATTGTTAGCACTGTCATATGTTACTGCTGGGTGCACAATCAGCTCTGTAGCGGCATCAGAGCAGCATTCTAGGGAATACCATACTGGACTGCAGACAGAACCCTACTCGCTGGTAATAGCAACATTCTATCCTGTAGCAATGACGTCACTGGTTTGTGAAGCACTGACATTTTACGATAAGTTCTGTTGGAGTTACCACATACATTTAACAATATTCGTAGGGTAGTCACAACCAAACAGACTGCTGTCCCTATTTTGACAGTCTTGGAGGGTAACGGCTACAGAATTATGGGTCGTACAACAACATTTTTCTTTCGGTGTTTGTACAAGGAATTCTTTGGAAACCAACTCTCAAATATATTTTTGTAACACTGAAAATAAACTAAAGCAAATTTCACTAAACGTTAGTGTGAAATGTGTAAAACTACTTTTGAAATATAAGAAGCAAGTGTTGTAGACTTCAAGTTTATTATTAAGATAGAGCTACGTAAACATTGTTAAATATTTCTAAAATAATGCGTTGTAAATCTACAATGTTTCAGCTGTAGAGTTATAGGAAAATCTTTGGCAACTAAATAGTTTTCAAATAACTATGTGTAACAAGTACAGACTTAAGGTGGAGATTGGATACCAACCACTATTATTTTTTTATATTGAAACATTGTTGGCTTTAAAAACTTGTCGAAATGACAATATTTTTTAAAAACTGTAATTTTACCAAAAATGTATATATTATTTTTTAAATACATTCTCCCACATCTTGAGGGTGAGGGGATTTTTTGCTGTTTTCACAAATCACAATGTAAGTTTCAAAAAAAAATTGTCGGAATAATTATAACTAAAAAGTTAGCCACTCATGAACAGTTCATTTTATATGGAGAGTAGAGAAAGAAAACTTGAGTGCCAACACCAAATTCCGTATTATATTTATTGCCGGCGAAATTAGATAAGCAAAACAAATATCCAAACCAAGGAAACACCATATTCTTGGAGACAAAAAAACAATTAAGTTTATTGAATGTGGTCGCCCAAATACCAGATGGCACTAAGCCAAGAACACACAAAATTAACAATTCATTTTAGAAATCGTAAATTAAACGTCGCGTCCTTTGGAAAATTGCTTTAGTGGAACCTGAAATCATAACTAAGAATTTAATATTGAATGATTTTTTTTTTTTTTTTTTTTTAATATAGGCTATGACTTTTTGAGCAAATATAAGTACAGATACTTCACGATAAAGTGAGCAATTTTCAATTCAATTTCTCAAATAAAAATCTCTGCTCGTTAACAGCACACATGTCACAGAACACACTGGCATGCGGGTTCCCAGTTAAGTTGGCAGCGATTTAAATAAAATGTGCCAAGTTGTATTGTAAATGTAATGCTAAATTCATGACAAATTATATTTGTGTTTTTCGTGCTTTATGAATTGGCACATTTAAGATTCCTTATAATTTCAAGTTTTTACTTGGCTGGCGCATGATTAAAGTGGCGAGGCGCATGGCCACGTAAGTTTCGCCTTTGGTGAAAGGATGCAAAAGAGGAGAAAAACAGATATTTAAGCAGGGCTTTCAAAAGTTATACGTCAACGGCCTTTACTGTGTAGATGTAAACAAAACGTCTTGGAGGTCAACGGAAGAGGGTTGTGCAGTGTGTTGATGTAAACAAAACATCTTGGAGGTCAACGGAAGAGGGTTGTGCAGAAAGTTGATGTAAACAAAACGTCTTGGAGGTCAACGGAAGAGGGTTGTGCAGTGTGTTGATGTAAACAAAACATCTTGGAGGTCAACGGAAGAGGGTTGTGCAGAAAGTTGATGTAAACAAAACATCTTGGAGGTCAACGGAAGAGGGTTGTGCAGTGTGTTGATGTAAACAAAACATCTTGGAGGTCAACAAAAGAATGTTGTGCAGAGTGTTGATGTAAACAAAACATCTTGGAGGTCAACAGAAGAGGGTTGTGCAGAAAGTTGATGTAAACAAAACATATTGAGGAACAAAAGAGGAGAAAAGCAGATCTTTAAGCAAGGCTTTCAAATGTTCTCAGTAAACGGCCTATAGTGTGTTGATATAAACAAAACATCTTGGGGGTACAACGTAAAAGGGTTGTGGGTATAGCAAATCGGCGGAAGGCGTTCCCACGGGGGAAGGGAGGGTTGCAGGTACGGCGTTCGACCCCCGCCACGGGAAGCCATCTGCGTCGCCGGCCAGGCCACGCCCCCCGCACGCACTCACGCACGCCGCCCGCGTGTGAGTGCACGCGCGTGTGCGCGAGCCACCCCTCCCGGCCAGCGTGCAGCGTCATTAAAAAAAAAAGTTCGAAGGGGGAGGGAAAGTGCATAGTGGAGGGGCAATGACATTTGCCTGCTGCACGCGGGTTGAAAAAAAAAGGGGTGGGCCTCGTGTAGTGGAGAGATGGGAGGGAGTGTTAGGGCAGATGCGTCACCATTGAGATAAGATCAATAAATGGTCATAGCTGAGTTACAATGCATCATCATCGCTGCAACCATCGCAATCATCCGCGGTCAAAATTATTGAAAACAACAATTTTTTTATCCCCGTTTAATTTCAACACGATTGGTCGAAACCACTTCATTCGCTTGTTTTACAGTTACTTTTTTTTTATGGAGTGACGGTTTCCCTTACTCGTTAGCCAAAAATAACAATAGCAACTGCTGTTCATTCCCTGACTAGGGAGTGAGTTTTGTGTTGAGAGTAGACAAGTCTGTGGCACAGATACTGCCTACTTTTGCACGCCATTCGATTCGGCAGGAAAACTTGCAATAAGTACTCCTCATACACGCAACGGGCATATCTACGGGTAACAAATTGCTGCACATAACACGAAGTGTGTTAGCTATTCGTAACAGATGAACGAGATTCTTGCTCGCTCCGCGATGGACATTTTTAAGGCCATTTTATCCGTGTTAATGCAGAACACGTTAAGTTCTCTGAGTGAACTCAAACACTGTTATTTAACATGTTCAGCATTACTGTAAGCAGCCTAGGTGGTAATGGGCTAATTACACTTCTATGCACCTACTTTAAACCATCTGAATCACCACAGTTGAATATGACATCTTAATCAGTCATACCAATTTTTTGCTGACCGGATTTGACAAAGAAGGA
The DNA here is from genome assembly GCA_002778355.1 of Clitarchus hookeri. Taxonomy (NCBI): domain Eukaryota; kingdom Metazoa; phylum Arthropoda; class Insecta; order Phasmatodea; family Phasmatidae; genus Clitarchus; species Clitarchus hookeri. Next base: position 1,396,564 of record NQII01000041.1, read on the forward strand.
ATGCATATAAATAGTTTATCACAATGTTGGATTTTTCTAATAACGAAAGTATAATCTTATCTTAACCGTTGTTCATATTAAGACGAGTAAGTAAAAAAAAAGTATGGACTGAAATGCAGAGAAAAAAATCTAAATGAAGTAAAATAAAATAGTTGATATTTTCCTGTGCCTAATCTTGGTCAACTTAAGATTCATTACAGAAAATGTAGGTCAAACAATGAAATAAAATTTATAATTTAAATAATGTGTTTGTGGGTGAATAATAACGAAGTAATATATATATATGTCAAGAACGATTTTTAAAAAAGTTGCCTATAGCAGCAATTTTCAATACATTTGTTAAACGTTGTTGTAGTATACATATATTAGTGTATTTTTCTCACAGTGCAAGGTAGACTAGCGCAGTAGTACATCGTAGCACAGGTTAGCACGTAACTATCACTAAGTGTAAATTTTATACAAGATGTGTGAATACATAATCCTTAAAAATTCACGAATGACGCTAGAAGGGATTTAGAAATAGCATGCTAACAATAATGCTACATTAGCCAAACAAAGTAATTAAATTGCTGATTATCACTGCAATAAATTAATTGGTTTACTGAACATTTCGCACAATACATATAGATATGTATACATATAAATATATATATACACATATATACTTTACACTCGCTTTGTAAATAAATTAATCTTTTACCGTGACTTCAGTGATTTCGCTTGGTTCATATAAGATCTATTGCAGTTTATATCGTCAGAATACTGATAACACGGCGTAAGGACAACTCTTTTTAAAGTATGGTATAAACTGGAAAAACGTCATGGAGTGTGTAGTATAGGGTCGTATACTTTTCTGAGGTACATCTGTCCGTACTAATCAGTCTTCAGATTTTAGCGCGTGTATGAGTGTAAACTATCATTTAATGGCTCCTCGAGAATAAATATCGTGAGCTGTTTCGTATGTTAATGTAAACCAAGTTAGTACGATCCAATTATTTAAACATATATATAAGGAGTACTTGCATTTTTCCTGATTTACCAATATTTATACATACAGTATATCCTTTGTTTGTTGGACAAACGCAGTGTCGGCTCTCAGAAAAATTATATTGCAAGTAACACCTATATGAAATCATTTATTTGCGTCAGCAAATTGCAGGCCACACCGTATCAAAAATCATGCCTGTACTTTTCAAAGAAAATCAAATCAAAGGAATGCTCATCCAAATCCAGGAAAGGAAACGTTCCTACATCGAGATAGACCATTATTGCGCTTCTCAATGCTCTATTGCAACAAAACAGCTTACTCTGAACATGTCCTACAGAAATGTCTGTTTCTTTTTATAAATGTGTCCTGCTGAATCCAATCGTTACGCTATCTCACGATTTCATTAACTTATCAACTAACTAAAGTAATATATGCTATACTCAGACTACTAAATTTGTTATTTTTTTATATGCACATTATTGTTCTGTTTACAATGTACATACGACTAAAAAATATGTCCTTTTCAGAAATCTGTAGTGTTTCTGTAACAAACATTGAAGAAAGTTTTATGATCAGTAAAATAATGCGCATCTCAGAATACAAGAAAATTATCGGGGATGTAATTCAGCGTGGTCTGCAGTTTGCTGGAACAACTCGCTAGTTTTTCATTTGTTTTATTGCGATGTAATATTTTAGGAACCGTTGCTTTGTTAGTCTAGAAAGAAAATGCTTTACAGCCCCCTTATAGACTATCCAGATATGGCGATAATATTTAACAACGCTCGTCAAGCGAACAATCAACAACTGCCAGATTTGCATTATTTCTCTCTGCCCTTCTTTTATTTCCATTGCCGCGGCTCGAAGAAAGTGTAAAATGGAAACATGCTTTTACGTGGTTTCCCCGTTCCTTGATACGCACTTTCGGAAACAAACGATCTGGAAAAAACTGCCCCTTCAATGCCTACTATCATAACAAATTTTCTTTCTTTCCTACACGTGTCATTTATTTTCCTTTATTTTCCTAGCTTATTACGGAAGTTATTTGCGGCAATTCCTTCTTCTAGGTTATCATTTTATACGAGCGGAAAAAAAAGTACACTGTAGTAAAGTTTTATATATCTTCCTCAAATTTACTGCCAACNTTATCATTTTATACGAGCGGAAAAAAAAGTACACTGTAGTAAAGTTTTATATATCTTCCTCAAATTTACTGCCAACGTAACAAAATGTCGTGTCATTGGCAACTAAAATGAAAACACGAATTTATCTTGGTCACTTTTAAAATTTTAAACACTACAAGCTGGGAATGTTCTTTGAAATAGAACATCTCTATTATACAGCAAACTGTAGGACAAGTTTACTTTAAAGATAATTTTCATTTAATAGTAAAAACATATTTATTTAAAAATTACATTTTTTATTATACAAGAACAGTTCTACGTTTGAAAATTAGAATATTTGAAGTTATTAAGTATTGTAAAGGCAGTAAAACAGGGTCCATAGCTTAAAATACTTATCATTATTGCTTGATATCCCTCCCCGCCAACGGCCTAGCGACATATAAATAGAAGTAAGAAACACTAAGTACTCAATACAATCGTATGTAGAACTCATACAATACGTTGGGTAAACAGAACGACTGTTATACTCATGGAGAACATATTAGAAGTAGTAATGCAAAACGGAAATATTAAAAAGTCATTCGCTGCATAAAACTAAATCTGATGAAAACCGTAGCAATATAGCATTCTCCAGTAATATTATATTTTCATTAAGAATTCTTTACAAAATGTACGGTAACTGCATCAAATATGACAGTTTTGCCTATTCAAAATGCCTATTAACATTTTGGCGTGAGGAGATTCGGAAAGGTTGTTTCTTGTAATAGTAATTATTTCTATATTTTTTTTGTGTTAGGGATACAGAGGAATGATTTCTCACGAAATCAAAAACATTAAACCGAAATTAATAGAGATGGGATCGAAAACTGAGAAACATGCTTAAGATGGAAGGACAAACATGTTTGGCTGCAACTTTTCCCAACATTGAAAGGCTTTGAAGATTTTGAAGGCAAGGGAAGAGGTTAACACACATATACAACAACTATTGGACAAGTTACATGGATTANGGACAAGTTACATGGATGAGACTGATTGAAAATATCCTTCATCGCAGCAAAGCCTCCGTGTGGCAAATTTTTATTTTTCAAACTGGAATACGTTTTACCTTATATCGATAGTTAGTTCGGTGATTTATAGTTTTCAATTAAAATTATTCCACTTATTTCACCAAAACCATAACAGTTGGATGCCTGTAGAGAAAATAACTTTAATTTATATAAATTTGTGAACATTAAATATCTTCCATAAAATGCCCATAATAATATCAGATATCAGGGAGAAAACTATAATAATGCATTAATTTAACCTAAAAATAAAAATAAACAAAATACCTAAAAGTTTTTGAACTTACGTTTTCCTATACTGTAGTCAAGACTACAGCTACCACAGGGGGAGAACGTCTTTCTATATTATTTTTTATTGATACGTGGAGATAATATTACACTAGCAACCTTAAAAAAAGAAGTTGGTAACAGTATTCGAAATTGAGAAAAGGACGTGTTGAAAATGTTATTTTCTACTGAAAGATTTAACACAATTTTCTATTGCCTGTGTCACAGTTCGCACTACCGTTCATAATTCTTCGCCGAATGAAGCAGATTAAAAATAATTAGATTTCAAGTGATTAACAACGCTCCTCATGGGCTAGAAAACTTCGACTATACGAGTGTGTCATCTTTTCGTACATAAAGTAAACATATTTACACGGAACATTGGCAGATGTAGGTTTGTCACAAAATAATAATCAAGAACACATGTTCATAAGCATGGATTCCATGAAAACATTACTAAAGTTATTTAAGTTTAGGGCAATATGTGCCCCGATAATGTATTGTTGAACAACGATCTACAAACTTGCACAATTGCAAACCATGTTGTAGCTATCAAATAATTAATTCTGAAAAACTCCGGTTTACGTTATTATTAACCATTAAAGTATGTGAAGTGAGGCCATAATTGTACTTAAACAAGTATTAAAAATTATAAAAAAAATTTATTAATTTTTTTAATTGTGTCGTTGCCAAAATTTTTATGCTGTTAGAGAGTTCACACATAAATTTGCCAGGGAAAACCACAAATGTAGCATAAGACACTCGAGTGTAATGTCGACAGTTTGCCAACTTTTAAAAATAGCTGATGCTTTTATGCTGACACGAACAAAACTGCATTGGAGAAAAAAAATGTAAGATAATAAGTTTGGAAATATAAATTAATGACGCTTGAAGGATAACGTAAATTAAAGAAAAAAATGAAAAGCTACATTAGCAAGAATTAAAACCACGTATTATTCTTGCGATTTATTTTGTGTCGCTGATAAAAAGTAACGACGAATAAAAAAGGACCTTAATTTGCAAACAGATTTTAAAATGCGAATACTCGTAAAATATTCAACGGTAGAATGATATTTCTCTCATTTTTTCCCCCACTCGCTATCCTGACCCTCTCAGGACAGATTGAAAGTGAAGATGCCAGCTGAGAGCGTCTTTTTGACTTTAAGGTCTCGCCTATAAAAAATAATTCGACACGAATATTCAGGAGGAATATGAAATTGCAGATATGAGACAAAACTTACGATACTGAAACTGCGATAAATTTACACTCATTAAACAGTCGGATTGTGGTCATCAGCATCGTTCACATTAAATAATGTCCATCCTATAATTCCTTTAATAAACTTAATATACATCTTATACATTCTGAAATATATAACATCAAGCGCTGCATGGTAGCGTGCTCTGATTGTGTCCATGTGGTTGGGTGTGGCCGTATAGCGCATGCGGAAACGTCTTCTGCCCAAAAGAAAACATATTATATGTCACAATTTTGTCACGACCACAGACGACTGAATTTCGTTTACAGTCGGAAACTGTGTGTCAGTAGTGTAACTTAGGGGCTCCAGGCCCAAAGGTCCAGTGTGATGTTTGAGGATTTGGGTCAGTGACCTCGGATTTTGGCCACGATGGATAGGTGTCTAGTTCCTAATTACTGAGTTTCGATTATTGGTAGCAGATGCAGCAAAGGAAAAGCACGAAAAAAAAAAAACTCCAGAAAGAAGAATGGGTGAGTGAAGAAAGTTGGGCATTGAGGTCTTCAGATCCGATGAGGGTGAAGTGAGGTGACTACGGAGCAATGCCGGAATGAAAGGGTGGGGAAACGGGAGATCACCGAAAAAACCCGCTGACCAGAGGCATCGTCCTGCACGATTCCCACTTGCAAAAATCCGGAGCGAACGGGCCGGGATTAAACCCGGTTCGCCTTGGTGGGAAGCTCAGCCACCGTGGCCGCTAAGAAAGAATAATATTTATATGTTTAAATGTTTTTGAAGTGGGATTTTTAAAGTAATCGTCATTATGTACCATACCGTAATTTTAAGGGCAAGCTAGTATACGAGCACTCGAGAAATTCAAGAGGAATGTTAATAAAGATAAATTTTAATAACGGTGTTAGTCACTGTTACATGAGTATTCTTTACATATGTGAGGGAGCCTATAATTTACATTCTGGTTAGAGTCCATTCGCTATAACTTCCAACTTTTCTGAAGCCATGCTTAAGTTCTGCTTCCAGGATATTACTCCTCCTCGTGCAAACATAGCTTAAGCAAGTCTATAAAAATTCATCAAGGGGACACACACCGCATTCGTTCACACTCATTCTAATAATATTCTGCAGAAGAACTATTTGTTACTAGGCAATACCAACACACCTATTATCTTACCGTTTTGATTCGTAATACATATAGGTGTAATATTATAGTTATACAGACAAATTATAAGTAATAGTTCAATTTAACCAAAAATAATGTACTTTATGTTAAGAGACGCATTAAACTCTTGTGATACATGGAATATTTAGTAAACCACCAAACACGTCATAAATGGGGTGATTTTTCAAATGTTAGATTCAAAAAGTACCTATGTAGCTACTATTGATACTCGATAGTCCCATCTTAGTTCGAAGCTGGAGGATGATTTGAACATTTGGTTACGACGGTCGGAACATCAGTCTTCTTGGCGGTACCTTAGTCCATCCTGCTCTGCTAGCGTCATGTAGAGAGAATGATCTGTTTAAGTTGATCCATGGCATTTACTGTCTCTAGGCCTCGCACAATCGTACCCTGGTTTCCAGTTCAGCAGAGGGGATTCCTGCTGTTCCAACCAGCAGGCTTGGGTAATGGCATCCCAGTGATATTTACTGTAATCTGGCTTAATTCACTTCTATTTGAGATGGCGCGTTCAGGCAGGTCGTTCAATTAAGGCCTGGCCATGCCATCACAACCATATGCTAAAGCAAAAAGACCAAGGGACTCCTACTGATCCTTATCTAACTCAGGTGTCTCGCCAGACTCGCTGGAGGAGTCACAAATATTTTAGCCATCGACAAGCTTGCGTCCAGTGAGCAAAGACAGCTAGATGATGCTTACTCTCATAACCGCTGAATAAAACCCGTTGTGATGGGTTAAAAAAAAGTGCAATGCCTCGATTCCACGAAAAGGGCAGCCNGACTACGGAGCAATGCCGGAATGAAAGGGTGGGGAAACGGGAGATCACCGAAAAAACCCGCTGACCAGAGGCATCCATCGTCCTGCACGATTCCCACTTGCAAAAATCCGGAGCGAACGGGCCGGGATTAAACCCGGTTCGCCTTGGTGGGAAGCTCAGCCACCGTGGCCGCTAAGAAAGAACAATATTTATATGTTTAAATGTTTTTGAAGTGGGATTTTTAAAGTAATCGTCATTATGTACCATACCGTAATTTTAANAATATTTATATGTTTAAATGTTTTTGAAGTGGGATTTTTAAAGTAATCGTCATTATGTACCATACCGTAATTTTAAGGGCAAGCTAGTATACGAGCACTCGAGAAATTCAAGAGGAATGTTAATAAAGATAAATTTTAATAACGGTGTTAGTCACTGTTACATGAGTATTCTTTACATATGTGAGGGAGCCTATAATTTACATTCTGGTTAGAGTCCATTCGCTATAACTTCCAACTTTTCTGAAGCCATGCTTAAGTTCTGCTTCCAGGATATTACTCCTCCTCGTGCAAACATAGCTTAAGCAAGTCTATAAAAATTCATCAAGGGGACACACACCGCATTCGTTCACACTCATTCTAATAATATTCTGCAGAAGAACTATTTGTTACTAGGCAATACCAACACACCTATTATCTTACCGTTTTGATTCGTAATACATATAGGTGTAATATTATAGTTATACAGACAAATTATAAGTAATAGTTCAATTTAACCAAAAATAATGTACTTTATGTTAAGAGACGCATTAAACTCTTGTGATACATGGAATATTTAGTNAGTTCAATTTAACCAAAAATAATGTACTTTATGTTAAGAGACGCATTAAACTCTTGTGATACATGGAATATTTAGGAAACCACCAAACACGTCATAAATGGGGTGGTTTTTCAAATGTTAGATTCAAAAAGTACCTATGTAGCTACTATTGATACTCGATAGTCCCATTTTAGTTCGAAGCTGGAGGATGATTTGAACATTTGGTTACGACGGTCGGCACATCAGTCTTCTTGGCGGTACCTTAGTCCATCCTGCTCTGCTAGCGTCATGTAGAGAGAATGATCTGTTTAAGTTNACATCAGTCTTCTTGGCGGTACCTTAGTCCATCCTGCTCTGCTAGCGTCATGTAGAGAGAATGATCTGTTTAAGTTGATCCATGGCATTTACTGTCTCTAGGCCTCGCACAATCGTACCCTGGTTTCCAGTTCAGCAGAGGGGATTCCTGCTGTTCCAACCAGCAGGCTTGGGTAATGGCATCCCAGTGATATTTACTGTAATCTGGCTTGATTCACTTCTATTTGAGATGGCGCGTTCAGGCAGGTCGTTCAATTAAGGCCTGGCCATGCCATCACAACCATATGCTAAAGCAAAAAGACCAAGGGACTCCTACTGATCCTTATCCNCAATTAAGGCCTGGCCATGCCATCACAACCATATGCTAAAGCAAAAAGACCAAGGGACTCCTACTGATCCTTATCCAACTCAGGTGTCTCGCCAGACTCGCTGGAGGAGTCACAAATATTTTAGCCATCGACAAGCTTGCGTCCAGTGAGCAAAGACAGCTAGATGATGCTTACTGTCATAACCGCTGAATAAAACCCGTTGTGATGGGTTAAAAAAAAGTGCAATGCCTCGATTCCACGAAAAGGGCAGCCNTCATAACCGCTGAATAAAACCCGTTGTGATGGGTTAAAAAAAAGTGCAATGCCTCGATTCCACGAAAAGGGCAGCCTGGGCCTAGTAAATAGTTACGAAGTTCCTCTTCATATGCCGGCTGTATTGTGGAGGCGGTACAAAACACGAAGGAACGCAAAATATATATTCTCTGCGTTAACGCTTGCTAACGAATCTAGATTTAGAACTGCATACACGAACACTAAAAATGCTACCGGTTTTTCTGGTGCCAGGACCGGTACTGGATGATATGAACGTATCTACCCTGAGTCTGAAATAATAGTGATTGTTTTATTAGAGCAGAAGAGTGTTTACCGCAAATGTCGCGAATGCAAATTCTTATAACAGATTCGGCTGGAAGGATGTTGTTCAACAGACCGACTGATACGAAGTAATCGTTACATCAATTGCAACATATTGTAAATCAGCTGTGCTTCCTTAACCTTTACTGGTACCTAAAACGAAGAAATATATCGGCGGTTAAAACTAACTCGCAGGGTAGCAATGAGTATTTGGGGGCACTGTCTACAACCTGTGACAAACCTGTAATGGAATTCGGAATGTTGTCGCAGTCACTCGAGGAAGCACATGAAGTCAAGGAAATGTTTGTTACCTGTTCGTCTCTTTATGGTGCCAAGTAATATCACCACATCAATTAGCGCGTTGGCTGATACCACACTGAAGTTAAGAAGTGCTTGGGAAAAACAATATTTTTTATTGCCAAAATTATTATTTGTTTAAATTGAGCCAAACAAATACTTTGTTTGTGTAATTAAATATGAGAATTTAAAAAAAGTTGTGCTATGGCATTAATTTACTTAGTTATTTCACACAAATAAAGCAGGTTTGTTGTTCGTAACAATTATTTTTTTAAAGAAAGGAATTATTGCATGGGAAAAAAANTTCACACAAATAAAGCAGGTTTGTTGTTCGTAACAATTATTTTTTTAAAGAAAGGAATTATTGCATGGGAAAAAAATTTTCATAAGGTAATCACAATTTTCGTTATGCTAGCGTTTGCTAAATCATTATATGATGTTCAGTAAATANTTCACACAAATAAAGCAGGTTTGTTGTTCGTAACAATTATTTTTTTAAAGAAAGGAATTATTGCATGGGAAAAAATTTTCATAAGGTAATCACAATTTTCGTTATGCTAGCGTTTGCTAAATCATTATATGATGTTCAGTAAATANAAAAAATTTTCATAAGGTAATCACAATTTTCGTTATGCTAGCGTTTGCTAAATCATTATATGATGTTCAGTAAATATAAAAATCTACATGGCACTTCTGTAATCAGAACCTGAAGCTCTGTCTAGAAAGTCTGACATTTTATTCACCGACCTACCAGTAGCCTATTAAATACCGATGATGTATTAGTAACTATTTCGTAATGCGTTCGAACATATACAATTTTTTTTCGTTTTCGCTTGAATTGGTATTACCGAGATTGTTTATACCAACATTACGCTTTATCAGCCATATGGAAAGCACTACTGATATACTAAAAGCCACGTTAATAGTATACGAACGCTCAAAATGTGTTTTCGAACAAAGAATTATAAATAACTCAATGATAATGCTGCCAAACAAAGAAAAGCTAGTAATGTAAACATTTGATTTTGTTGTTACAACATATTGGAGTATTAACCACGCCAGATTGTTCCAGTCATCAAAATCTATGCGCAGTTTTAACCAACCAGAGATCTAAATATATCATGAGCTATATTAAACTTAAGGCAATAATGTGATCTGTAGACCATGTNTTTTAACCAACCAGAGATCTAAATATATCATGAGCTATATTAAACTTAAGGCAATAATGTGATCTGTAGACCATGTACTTGAGAAAATGCATGCTTAATGAATACTTGCTGACGGTGTTGAAACAACTTAACGGGTGTTTGGCCCAACACATTATTTTTTAATACATAATTGAATTCAAGGGGACATATGATGCTGATGTTTGGAGCAAGAACAGTTTTGTTGCATAAACAAAATATTTTTCAACGTAAACAGGCACTCTCAAAGTAAATTTATTTGGTTCCAGCTTATAAATCAACACAGAGGTGACAAAATNTTTTCAACGTAAACAGGCACTCTCAAAGTAAATTTATTTGGTTCCAGCTTATAAATCAACACAGAGGTGACAAAATTCATGGGATAGCAATATGCAAATATACAGATGGCAGTAGTATCGCGTACAAAATGTATAAATGGGCAGTGCATTAACTGGGCTTTCATTTGTAGTAAAGTGATTCATATGAAAAGGTTTCTGACGTGATTATGGCCGCACGACGGGAATTAACAGACTTTGAACGCGGAATGGTAGTTGAAGCTAGACGCATGGGACATTCCATTTCGGAAATGGTTAGGCAATTCAACATTCCGAGATCCACAGTGTCAAGAGTGTGCCGAGAATACCTAATTTCAGGCATAACCTCCCACCATGGACAACGCAGTGGCCGACCGCCTGCACTTAATGACCGAGACCAACGACGTGTGCGCAGAATGGTCAGTGTTAACAGACAAGCAACACTGCGTGAAATAACCGCAGGAATCAATGTGGGACGTACGACGGACGTGTCCGTTAGGACAGTGCGGCGAACTTTGGCTGTACTGGGCTATGCCAGCAGAAGACCGACTCGAGTGCCTTTACTAACAGCACGACATCGCCTGCAGCGCCTCTCCTGGGCTCGTGACCATATCGGTTGGACCCTAGACGACTGGAAAACCGTGGCTTGGTCAGATGAGTCCCGATTTCAGTTGGTAAGAGCTGATGGTAGGGTTCGAGTGTGGCGCAGACCCCACGAATCCATGGACCCAAGTTGTCAACAAGGAACTGTGCAAGCTGGTGGTGGCTCCATAATGGTGTGGGCTGTTTTTACATGGAATGGACTGGGTCCTCTGGTCCAACTGAACCGATCATTGACTGGAAAGGGTTATGTTCAGCTACTTGGAGACCACTTGCAGCCATTCATGGATTTCATGTACCCAAACAACGATGTAATTTTTATGGATGACAATGTGCCATGTCACCGGGCCACAACTGTTCGCGATTGGTTTGAAGAACATTCTGGACAATTCCAGCGAATAATTTGGCCACCAAGATCACCCGACATGAATCCCATCGAACATTTATGGGACATAATCGAGAGGTCAGTTCGTGCACAAACTCCTGCACCGACAATACTTTCGCAATTATGGACGTCTATAGAGGCATCATGGCTCAATATTTCTACCGGGGACTTCCAACGACTTGTTGAGTCCATGCCACTTCGAGTTGCTGCACTTCGCCAGGCAAAAGGAGGTCCGACACGATATTGGGAGGNTCGCCAGGCAAAAGGAGGTCCGACACGATATTGGGAGGTATCCCATGACTTTTGTCGCCTCAGTGTAGAGCGAGGAGACACAATGCTAAACTTTTGAACTCACATTGGAAAGAACCTCATTTCGATTCCCGGTGCTACCATCGTAATTTCATTTTTTCATATTTTCCCGAATTACTCCAGGTGTATGGTGGAATGGTTCATTATTACAGATCATGGCCGATCCCTTCCCCGTTCCTGCTTATCTAGGCAAATTGCTTCGTCTCGAATGACCTTGTTGTCGATGAGACGTTATGCCCTACCTACCTACCAGCAACAAAATCTTTTTCTCAGTGCACCTCCATCGAGATTCGAACCAGAGACTTCGTCACTTCCACCGCTCGGTACATGGCACACCATCTTGCATGTTTTCACCTGGAATAAGGCACCGATAACAGGCAGTCTTGTCTGGAACTTTGTACTGAACGCTAGGGCTGGAGTTGGGCTGGAAGCTTCATGAATTGTCAACTGACATGGCCCATCAGCAGCACGACACACACACAAATTGCTTCAGCGTCAGTGTGAACAATATGGATATAGAGCCGCCCGCGTATTGGAAACGACGATGAAAAATCTGATGCAGTTTTATATTAGTTATCATTTTTTTGAGGCAATAATTCATTTTTAAGCAGCATTCTCTGCATTTTTTTTTGTGAATTCATTTTATAAAATATCAAATTTGTTCTGTCAATAATTTTTTTCAATAGTGCTTCTGGCTAAATAAGGGTTNTAATTTTTTTCAATAGTGGTTCTGGCTAAATAAGGGGTATATAAATATTTCGAGGGCAGTGTCGTTAGTGAAATTACTGGAGGGCAGTGTTTATTATGGTGTATTGTGTGTGATCAATTATTTCTTATATTTTCAGAACCTGACCGCTTCAACAACTTTGTGACAATCAAAGAAAATGAAAATATGTGCAAAAATCAAAATAAATAAGTGAAAGTATTGAAATATTCCCTTTAATCTATATTGCTAAAGAATATTGGAAAGTTACAACTCTTTAAAAGCATTTTGGCATAAGCACAGGAAAATCAAAACATGATTTGATACAATACACTAATTGATGGGACACTGTGCCATTCTGCACTGACGACTCAANACAGGAAAATCAAAACATGATTTGATACAATACACTAATTGATGGGACACTGTGCCATTCTGCACTGACGACTCAATATCCTGACTACGGAGAGTTGGCGAGAGAATATTTCACTGTTAATTAAAATCTGGGATTAGAAATTTTTATCAAAAGTCATTAAATTAAATAATAAATCAAATAAGAACACAGTGTGAAATGACACATGTAATATAATAGAAATAGGAAAGCCAGAAATTCAAATATCAATACAAACTTACACATATACGTGGCCCAACATTCAACTGTAACAAACTTAGTCGCCATATGACTATTGAATAACGGCAAAGAGAGAAACAGTCTTATTTTAATGGAAGTGGTTAATGCAGATAAAACAGTAGTATATAACAAACTAAGGAGAAAAGCGGAACAATTTCACAGCAATGTGAATACACATATTTTGCAGGTGTGAATCGTACCGGACGATGCCGCAGGTTTTCTCGGGGATCTCTCATTTCCCCGCCCTTTCATTCCGGTGCTGCTCCATACTCACCTCAATCACCCTCATCGGCTGTAAAGACCGCGCTGTTAATAACCGCCCAAATTTCTTCACTCACTCACTGAATGCACAAAACAGGTAACCTAATTTCCTCCGTTTTGCAGTAACGCATAGTCCAATTGCGCCAAGAGAAAATGTGACAGCTATGACTTGGCGCTAAATATGGAAATTATCACAGTTGCAAAAAAGTAGCTCCTTCAGGAATTACGAAGCTACGATACTTTCAGTTATGAATTTCAAATACTAATTTTTTGTTATGATCTTAGAGACACGGTTAATGATATCTGACCGTTTCGGTGCCTACTACATATTCTTCATGTACAATACAGACTTCGGACCAATAAATTGGTTGCTGACAGAATAAAATTAGTAATGCTAGTTTTCTNATTCTTCATGTACAATACAGACTTCGGACCAATAAATTGGTTGCTGACAGAATAAAATTAGTAATGCTAGTTTTCGATCAACATTTTGGTATTCTCACGCAAATATCATCGACTCCAGGGAAAACAAATCTGTTCGGTTATAGAGAAACGATCGGTCAATTTTTTATGACTATAAGGGATGAACAAGTCCTTGCGATTAAAGACTGACTGAATGAGGGAGTTTTCCATTCCAATCCTGATGAAGCATTTAATCAAATAAACCAAGACTTTGTGNATTCTTCATGTACAATACAGACTTCGGACCAATAAATTGGTTGCTGACAGAATAAAATTAGTAATGCTAGTTTTCTATAAACATTTTGGTATTCTCACGCAAATATCATCGACTCCAGGGAAAACAAATCTGTGCGGTTATAGAGAAACGATCGGTCAATTTTTTATGGCTATAAGGGATGAACAAGTCCTTGCGACTAAAGACTGACTGAATGAGGGAGTTTTCCATTCCAATCCTGATGAAGCATTTAATCAAATAAACCAAGACTTTGTGTTAGTTGTTATCCGTAGTAATTTTCCATAAGAAAGATCGAATGGCTATGTGCAACACTTGTTGGGCTGAAACTGCTGGCAGGTCATGCGCATTCATTTCTGCGCCTATAGCACCCTGAAGGAGACAGGTACTCACAGCAAGAACACGCACCAGCCCACCGCTCCCGAACAGTGGCCGAGTGGTTGGGTGAAGAAGCCACGGACTTAAGGTTGCTTGCCTAACCACCGAGGTTACCCGACCTCGAGAGAGATGTGTGCATCGTGGATCCTGCTCCGACCCATCTCCGTGCATTGTGGGATTCTGTGCAACGGCCATGGATTCGTATGGATCCCAACCGCCTCCCGTGCCTTGTGGATTACACTCCACACTGCATCACCGCTGTCATCAGGGCAAAAGAGGGTGCTACACGCTACTTGGCAGGTATCTCTAATTCAACTGCCCATGAGTGTAATTTCAAGCATATCCAAACATGGAATAAACCATTAGAAGAGTGTGATTTCCCACCTACATGTCTTACCGTGACACTAGGTTCAATGACTCATAATTATTGATCACCCTGCATTTCAGATAAAGGTGCTCTGTGATTATTTCAGACGCTTCATTCTCCTAACAATATAGAGGAACTAGGTTGCTGCAATAACCAAAGACTCGTAGTTGTTCGGCGGAATTCATTAACAGCAAACTACAGGTAACTCAGAGTGACTGCTTATTAAATTTTGTTATTATCCAATATGAAAAAAAATNTGTGATTATTTCAGACGCTTCATTCTCCTAACAATATAGAGGAACTAGGTTGCTGCAATAACCAAAGACTCGTAGTTGTTCGGCGGAATTCATTAACAGCAAACTACAGGTAACTCAGAGTGACTGCTTATTAAATTTTCTTATTATCCAATATTAAAAAAAATTTGGGGGTGGGGGAGAAATGGTGGCACCTAACGTCTGAGATGTTCAACGTTGATGGGAGTGAAATAAGGCTGTAGCAGTAGAGGAATGTAATGACGCGAGGACGAGAGTCCCCCAGGAAAACCAAACCACCAACTGTAACTTCCGCCGCGTTTTTCCCATGCGAAAAAAAAAACAAAAAAAAACATGCGCAAACCCGCAAGAAATAGAACCCGATTCCCCGTGGTTGGAGGGGATTAGCCGGACCACTAAACTCACGCGTCCATATTCCAATATACGGTATTAAATTCACCTTTTATCCGCACCACAAAGCCCACATACCATCTGGACTATTCGGTTGTTTCTAAGGCAGTGATGTACTTACGGAGTGAACACTGCACATATGTACACTTCCAGTGAAGGTCCCACTAGCTAAACTCGCATCGCAGTGGCGAAAACAGCAGCGTTTGTCGCGGGAACATAACAGCCGCTTTATATCGGACTAGCGAACCGTCCTGGCTTCGCCCGGGTACAATTAAGTTTTACAGTGATACAGTAATAAATAAATTGGGAAAAGACAATTCATTTTATGTGAAAACAGAATTATAAAATTATGCTATGTTGGCCTAGATTTTTAACTGATTACGGCAACCCAAAAGGAAGGAAATATTTTTTACCCGATAGCCAATAAGTAGGGTATGGTTTTTGGAGTGTATCTGTGCAACAATCGCGTAGTTACCACATTTCCGTTTTCCAGCGTCGATGTATGAAAATCAAAACGTGAGTCTCATAAAGTTGTAGATTTAGNGTAGTTACCACATTTCCGTTTTCCAGCGTCGATGTATGAAAATCAAAACGTGAGTCTCATAAAGTTGTAGATTTATAAATAAGTGTACCTAGGTACTACTTTTTACGCTTGGCTGAGGGATCTTAATCGATCACCAAAGTTAAGCAAAGTTCCCAGCGGCACACATTTGAATGGGTGACCGTTTAGGGGCATAACATCTGAGCGCTTCCGGGCTTCGGAGGGCACGTTAAATATTCGGTCCCGGTTTTTATCGATTGAAAGCAGTCGTTAAGTCATTTCAGAGGTCCTTGGGCAGCCCGATGAATTCTGACACCAGAGGAAAAAAATATTTTGGTCACGTTCCCAGCCGTTGCAGAATTCCTTTTTGTCGTTATTCCACAGGAACCGTACAATTTTCCCTTATAAAAGTATCCCGTGTCCTATTACAGGACGTAAAGAACATACATACCAAATTTCATCAAAATCCGTTCAGCCATTATGGAGCTGAGTGGTAACAAACATACACAGGCACACACAAACTTTCGCATTTATAATATATGGGGAGACTGGGTACGGTTGTAACAGGGTACGGTTGTAACAACTCGAATATCCGCAAAACTATCCACGGTTTGGTGAGGGGTACAAGGGCAAAGACACGCGGCTTGCTTGTACGGACCTGATCGGCAGTGTTGCGTCGCCCTCCGCGCGCTTTGTTCGCTTGTAGAGGGATCAATAGTGTTTTGTCAACCAAAAGTAAGTATTTTTGATGGATTTATTTCTTGATTTGCTTTGTTAATATTATAATTTACGTTTTGAGATTTTTCCTTACTAATTGGTGGACTTAANACTCGCCAAATACCTCATCCGTTGTGCAGATATATACTTCGGTCTTTCTACTAAAGAGGTAAGAAAGTGAGTCTTAGAACTCGCCGTTAAATACAACATAAAGATACCTCCATTAAGAAGTTGTTTGTTTGATTAAATACTATTTTACTTGCCTCAGGTTGTTTTTAAATACGACGTTAACTTGAAAATGTTAAATTTTATAAAGTGATTAAAGAAGACTGTTTAAAATGTTACTAAAATGGTGCCATAATAACCTTAAATAATGTAAAAGTACTCACATGTGATTTATAAGTAATAAAACTGATTGAAATGCGTGCAATGTGTATTATTTGTGTAGGTTTCAACTGACCCCCATCACTGTTACAACCGTCCTTGGCATGGGGTCAGTTGTAACAGTTGGCACGTGTTTTGTGAAACGTCTCCTGTCTGGAAACTACTGCATCTAGGTCTATCAGTTTAATACAAATTTGAAGACAAATGAGTACTCTTCAATGTCAAGCGACTTATTTGTTGTTTACAGCCAGAATGGCAATGATACGAGTGATCAAAGCAAAATTGTTACAACTCTACCCAGTCTCCCCTAGTGGGGTAGTTTACGAGGGTTATTGCGAGGGCGTGTTCGTCGCAATACACCTATTTTTTTCCACTAATAAAGGGTGCTGCGGTGGTGGAGTGATCATGACATTCGCCTGTCATCGCAATGAACAGGGTTAGGGTCCTGGGCATCGATTCTTGAGTTGTTACGAGATTATTTCGAATTGTCTTATCTCACAGCTTGAATTTCGAAACGATAATCTCACTTCGACAGGTATCTATTCTCAATCACAGATTTCGAAATGCGGAATGTTTGTGAAAAATTTTTCCTCAATCCCGAACCTATGTTTACAAGACGGTGGGAAAAACCTATGCGCTTATAAAAAGCGCATTTCTTCACCTCGCTGAATGCACTCCGGAGATAATACATTGAATACAGAAATGAAACAATAAATAGCTTTCTGAATATTGCTGTCACTGAAATTCACGGAATTTTTAAGTTCGCTATAGGCCTTCCCAGTTACGTACCATTAAAAAGGGCCGTTAATTTATAACAGTGATAACATCGTAATTTGAAAACCATCGTAACTATGTTTTGAATTATGGAAACTGTTCCACATGTAACTTGGCTTAATTTATATCGAAACTTAATACACCTATTTAAAAAAAAACAGAATACGTATTTACTTGTGAATAATAAACTATTTTTATACGAAACACTTGGTATATATTTGCGAATTTTATGAAATAAATAAAATAATAAGGAAATTTTCTTTAACTGAGTCGATGTAGAGTAGTGAACAGAGTGCTGTGCGTTGTAATCTGTTTATTTTGGACGGAGTTTCGATATTAAAGTTTTCGAAATTATTTTTTTTATTTAAGTAATAAACTAAATTTACTGTGTTGGTTCTACTATCAATTCTATATTTTTTTGTATATATTTGATTGAAAATGACGAAGAATGAAGGGGCAAACATGGTTGTTTTGTAATTAATTCTATGGTAGCAATCGGAAGTGCGGATTTACTTGTTGTCCAACTAATTACTGCCTTTAAATCATGAAAAATAATAAATGTGGCTTGTATTTTTTTTAACACAAATAGGTATACAAACTATGTGTTATTCATTATTATTTAACGAATTCTCTAATAATCTTACAAAAATTAATTCTTTCCNATAGGTATACAAACTATGTGTTATTCATTATTATTTAACGAATTCTCTAATAATCTTACAAAAATTAATTCTTTCCTTGTTTCCTGTCGTTATTCAATAATTCTAGTAAACAAAAAAGGTTGTGAAATCTCATCTCACCAGGCAAATAGCCAGTGTAATAATTACGTATGGAATTATTTATATTCTAGTCTTCTGTAATTCGAAAATTTGCGGAATGAAAACTATTGCGATATCTGAAACAAACTCGTAATGGAGTGAGGTAGCAAGATCTTTAGAATTGGGTCCCTGGTGAGGTAATGCCCGGATTTTCGTCTTTAGGGAAAACGATGGACTTTGACGTTGGTTGGTGGGTTTTGTCGGGACAGCTCTGAAGACCTCAGTTGTTAAGCGCCGCCCCAGTTCCTCTCACTGTTCATTGCCAAGGATCAACTCTTGTTTGAATCTAAATGTCTAATGTCTAAATGAGTTCTAACTGACTTCACGTAGCTATGTTGCAAAGAGTTTTGGTTAGAATCTCCGTAAAGTATGTGTGTGTGTGCTGCTCAAAACAATACGCTGCAGTTATTTTAAGGGCACGCCGTGCACCAACAACCAACATAAATGCTAAAAAGATAAAACAATTAATACGACCGAATAAAGCATTAAGGTTTAAATGTTCAATATTTAGAATTACTGTATTCTGCATCTTTCGAAAGGGCAAAATGACTGTGTCCAACATTTATCTATTGCGTTTCGAGAAACTTTAAAACCTGGGCTGGGAGAGCTGATATTTTCACTGCCATGAAGAAGCAAGAGTCACATAATTTATCTATTCTCGTCTCCCTTTTCTGTTCCAGTCACTTCTATTGCCGTCTCCTGTATTTAAAACTTTCCGCTTGCCCCAGCAATATTTTATTTCCTTCTCTGAACTTCGTCTGCCTTTTTATTTGTTTGTCCTCCAGTTCCACCTTGGCATGCAGTCCAACACCTCTAATAATTAAAGAAATCTTATTTGGAATTCTTTTCCCCCTTCGTATTTTAAGAACCTTCGAAATTGGAACGGTTTGCAAATATTGACTGCCACGATTTTCCGCCAACACACTAATGCATATTTCTGTTGACCTATAAGGTATTATTTGGCAATTAAAATCCATTTGCATGAATATAACGATATAACTACCTAAGAAAGAAAAAACTTATTCAGAACATAGTAATTAATATATGTGGACCAATATGAGTCCCGGAAATTTTGTACACAGTGATGACTTTAATATCGTTAAATTATTAAAGTCATTTAATGTAATACGCGAGGAACCGAAAAGAAATATGTTTAATTGCCACAAAAATGTGAGTATAGTAAGCCTACTCCTTGTAAAGTTGGGAGTACTGGAATATACAAAATCAGGAAAATAAGGTATGCGTATGCTTGACCGACCATACACGATAAGTATGTCCTGACTTAAAATATTACAAGTATTAAATTGACACAATTGTACTATAGTTGTTTACATAGAATATTTGAACAGTATAACAGATATTGTACAAATGAACTTGTATAAATACTTTTACAAATGATACCGCTTTATTTGTATATAAAAAAATTCATCGTGAAAACATTGCAACGTTTCCAATAAAATCGGTGTTGCGTTATACTTTTAACACTCAAAAGCGGAATCAGTAAAAAAAGAGGAGCTAATGGAAGAAAAGAGACAAGCGTAAAGCTTACCTTCGAGTCTTCGTTGAAAGTTTTTTACCTCTGTATACTTTTCTTACACTAAAAATCTTTTAATTCCATTGTAACTTACTTTTAAAAGTTTTAAATTAAAAACAGAACTTCAAACAATTTTCCTTCAGTTCTTTAATTTATTCCAAGCTTTTTCAAACACAAGAGAAATAAAAATTGTACCCTCATCTGAAATTGATTTACTTGAAAAAAAATATATTCGGGGAAAATACTTCCAGACAAAACTTAACAATGGAATAACTTGTACTTTGTGTGAAATTGTTTTTATTCGCCCCTTTGTTTAGTCGAAGTATAGAGAAAAATTTAGCTACTATACAGATATTTTAATAACAAAGTGCAATATTTTAACTTACATTGACAGCTTTATAGAAGTTTTTATTTGTGTATAGAACAATAGCACTCTCCTGATGAAAGCGTAATTTTCTTAAGTTACAATACTTCATCAGTCAAATATTAAATTAAAGGTGATTATGATTTCTGAATCTTTATTGGTAGCTGAATGATTTTTTGCTTCACTGCGGGATCAAACACTGTAATATGTGAAGACCTAAGCATTCTTACGTATTTTATTAACTTACGTAATTAGTTAAAATCTTTATTATCGGTACAAGTTTTTTGTACATTAACTCACCCTCTTTTTTTCAGCGTGAGCGAATTTTCAAAATATGTGACCAACATCTGCCCCGATTAAAATTGCGTGAACATAGTACTTTAGTGCGCGTCTGTTTTTAAATCATTTAATAAAAATCAATCGCTAATACTCAATACTTAATATGGTGTTAAAACCGAACACTTCAATAAGCTTTGAAATCCTTTGTATTGGTTTTAAGCCATTTTACATGGTTAAAGTAACTCATAATATATGAAAATCGGATAAAAAATAGGTTTTAATATTTATCTTTTCAGCCATTTACCTGGCAGCAGTATACCCAAAAAAATATATCTTTATACTTTTATAAAGGAAATATGCAATTCTGTTTTCGTATTAGCTTAATTTTATAACCCACGATTTAAAAGCATCACAAATTATTGCGCGGTAATTTCTGCGACTCCTGGGGATTTTACTAAATCACCATGATCCAAACGCGTAGACCCCAACCGTTAGCAGTTTTCTTCCTGCCTACGTCATAGTTTACAGATACTTAATTAATTATTTCAGTGTATAAACTTTTTTTCGTATGCTTTACCAGCGGCAGTAAAGTTTTCTTTATACTAAAGGATCCAAATTGCCGAATAAACAAATCGGAGTTATTCTACCATATGTTGTAAAAAAACTAACAAGATCAAGAGAAAGCAACTATTGTATGTGGCATATTGCTATGAAAAACCATTCTGGTATTATTCACACGGTGTTATTTTTACGTAAGTGTAGGCTTAATATATGGTTTAATCAAATTAAAAATATTTTTATCAGCTACTTAATTAGTTTAAAAAATTGGTAAAAATTATTTATATTTGAATGAAATTATCAGTGTACACTATATTCCACTATGCATTACACTAAACTCATTTAAACCATGATTTTCAGGATCATGCATTTTCCTCAGTGAAACAGTGTACATCCAGAAAGTAATCACCCTGTAACATCACGGCCTATTGCACTTATGTTAAAGCAACACTACACCTCGGTGCTACTAGTGGTGCTTTAATAACGTATTTTCTTTGCTTAGAAATTAACAAACACGTAGCACAAAAAAATGGTTGCGTTTCTACAGCCTCTCTTAATATCCCGCTGCAATTTTATTCTTTTCTTATTTCGAAAGAGATTTAACGAATTAAGGAAAATTGGTCTCTCTAACCTTTAGCCAGATCTATTATTGAATTTTATCTTCCTTTTCTCTGCTTCCACTTGAAGTAATATACGAATAAAAAAAATTATTGACAGAAATTAATCATTTGGAAAACGTCTTAAAATACAGAATTCTCCTCTCGCCCCCACTGTTCATTCTCGACTCCTTTTTTTTCCCCCAGTGAGCTTTTCGGAAAATCAACTTGTTAATGACTGGAAGGAATTCAAACGAATATAATTCTTCCCAGCTTTGGGAATATTAAGCTCAAGTCAAATGGAACAAAGCAAAGAAAAGAAATTTATTAACATAATTTTAATATCTATTTTTCTGCGATCTCACCTCCAGTGTTGCAGGGTCAGAACGCGCTTCAGACTTCATTCCTCAATTTAAACTAAACTGTACGTCATGGGTTTACGTACTCGCCCACTTTAAATTATAAATTTTTCGTTTAACTCACTTTTCAGCACAAACGGGTTAAGTAAGTCTTCGGAGATAATGGGTGCTGAAATATAATATTTGCACATTCTCAAATATTTCCTAATTATGAAGAATAAGATCAACTTAATTTCTCAGGAGCTACGATTAATCGAATTGGGAAAAGTTTGACCAAATATCCAATCAATATTAAATTCAGAACAGGAGTTTGTGTTTCAGTTTTATTTTCACTTACCAATGCTATTAAAATCACATTTTCTGAAGTGAAATATTCCCTGAGACAATGTTGTATTAGCACAATTAATACGTAAGTTCAAAATAAAATTTATTGTAAGAGCAAAAATAAGAAACCACAACTACACGAACAACGAATTTTTGTGCAAAATTTTTACATGTTAATTTATATCTGCATATTGTGATCATTATTGGCAATTATTTTTGGTTTACAGTTTTCATTTTATCGCTCGAAGTGTTTTCAAAGTTATACTTTAAGGCAAGTTAACTAACTTGAAAGTAACACTGTCTAAGAAGGTCTTCTGGACTGTAAACCTTAAACAGTAATAATTGAGCCAAATCATTGAAAACCAGTGAAAATAGAACTACTGATAATCATTGCCTTATAACTAATTAATATGATGGCTAAATTTCACTAATTTTTTTGCGTTTCCCACTGAATTTCTAGTATTGCATTGCCATAAGTCACTTATCCGAGGTAATTTCCTTGCTTGGCCAGTTGGCAATAGTTTATCAACTGACATTCAGGTAATGTTATTTCACTAATTGATATCACTGATTAGGGCTTAGAGTGCGTATCAACCAAAGAACGTGTTTTGTTAGAATCCAGAGCGTTGCTCCATATACTATAATTGTGCTAGCACAAACTTTATGGCGTTACATATTATTTTTAATACTGGAAATTAGAAAAAAAAATCATGAAAATTCTTGAGAAATAAACTTTTAGATGAAAAACGTAATGTGATCCATTTGTTTTAAGGTATTAATTTTTACAATTTATGGCATTACGTTATTACCGTAATGAAATCCATCGGTGAAAAACATTTCAAGTAGAATCATCGTACAACGAATATCATTCTATAGAGACATAAGTAAAAAATTAAATTGCAGAAATATCGTTTTCACAATATTCATAGTTCACTGAAGTAAAAGTAACCTTAAAAAATAGGAAATTAATAAATTATTTATAAATATATCATTAGCATACTTAACATAGCGATAGACATAACATACGCTCCAGTGGTATATGTCAAAAATTATGCATTTGGATAATTATTACCCTTAACAATTTCAGAATGGCTGGAATGTATACTTACGTTTGCATAAATTTATAAACGTAATGCATTAAAAAAAAGGTAGTATTTAATGGGGTCAAGAGATAGGGGCCACGGTTTCTTTTCTATAAAATATGGGGTTATGAGTTCGTCGAGCCGTCTGTGTGACTGTTTCTATGTACCTTTGTAGGTTGTTGCGTTTCTCCTGAAAACCTCTGAACCTGTATACCGAATTATACCCTGAAGTCTATTGGGGATAGAGACATAAATGTATAAATATACGTGTTTTTTCCCCTTAACGTAACGCGAAAAAACTTTTTAGGCTTACATTTCATCCCTGGAAAAGTAAGATCCACTGAAATGAATCATTATATACTTTCAGTAAACAATGACAGTATTAAATTGATTCAAAATTAGTTTTTTCATCCTCCATTTTGGGATTCAGTGTCTTCTGAAAAGCGAAGTTTTATTTATTTATCCCAAAAATTATTCACCCGTTTGTCACTAATTTGGTAAATAGGAAGTGATTTAATATACGCTTAATATTCATGGAATATTAAAAATTACACATATTTTCAAAATGGCAGCCTGAGTAGTTATAATTTCTCTGAAACAATCGAACAATTTATTATTTTAACAATGGTTGGCAACTGCTAAGAGTACTGCTTATTTTCAAGTTACAAACTCACTTTCTTGCTATTATGAGAGATGACAGGCCTACCAACAGGAAAATAATTATTATTGACTATAACTCAGAAGATGTTAGACAGATTATTACTAAATTTGGTATACAAGTTTCCCCATGAAACGCAATTAATTTTAATGCAATTTTGATGTTTGTAAAAGAGTTTCCTTAACATATAGTATGCTACGTTCCAAATGGGGCAACTTCTGAATGTTTGAAGCGAATTATTTCATTTCCGAAAACACTCAATTTCTGACACAACTTACAAGCATGCAAATCTGAATCTTTAAGGTTTTTTTCTCTTCTCATTATCGGAAATACTGCCACCTCAATATATTTATGAAAGTATTACAGATTAAAGGAATTATTTAAAATTATTTACACTAAATTTTGAATACAAAATAGTGCAGCGAAGTATGATAAAACATTTATTTCTCACGTTGATATTTTTCTAAAATTTCGCCATTTAAACGTTGAAATGCAGTATGTCGGATCTTTGGAACCACTGCACTGGTTAAGGCTTAATGTTGTGGTTGATGCTGAGAACAAACTCATTGCAGTAGTTATAATTTATGTCATGTTAGGACAGACAGTCACTCTGACGGCATTTCAACTGATTGCCACCAACGAAGGGGCACTACAATAGTTTCACAGAAAAACAAGCAATTGTATATTAAAATAAAAAAAGACTAGACATTCATACCGGTTGACATAACTAACTGACGTAGACCAAACATTTAATACAAGCACTTACTAGAAATTTTTTCAAAAATTTTGAAGCATGTTTTATAGATCACTAGCTATTCTTGGAAATAGAGGCAGCTGTTAAGTCAACATTTGTACGAGTGCTTTTTTTTGCTACATATCTGACAAAACAGTTAGTTAGTAACACGGATAAAACTTAAATTATTTAAAAAGACCACTGATAGAATTTCCTTAAACAAGCCGTCTTCTAAAAATTTCATTTTCTTCAATAATACATATCGAATACATAGTGATAATGGAAGGCATCAGTAACGTACGACGTACAGTATATGTAACCATCATTTTCAAAAAGTAAAAAATTGTTATCGGCATAAAATGCAAGGCCCTGATAAAAAAAATTTTAAAACTTCGTTGGAATAGTTACAATCCTGTGGTTAGAGTTNTACAGTATATGTAACCATCATTTTCAAAAAGTAAAAAATTGTTATCGGCATAAAATGCAAGGCCCTGATAAAAAAATTTTAAAACTTCGTTGGAATAGTTACAATCCTGTGGTTAGAGTTTTTTTTTGTAGAAGAATGTAGAACGCGCTATAGAAATACATTCGATTTGCATAAGAACGCAAATTCCATCACGACCAAAACATTTTTTTTGTAGCTTCCGCACTTAACAAAATGTCACAATTCGTATAACGGAGATGCCCCTTTCGAGCATTTTATCACAAAGTCTTAAGACGCCGCCGAGAAATTGTCCGTTCAATTTATTTTTATTTTCCGTGAAGCCAACAGGGAAGTCGGGCGAGGGTGAAAAATGTTGGGCGGCGGGGGTGTTAAATGAGTGTAAAAATACCGGGGACGTATTCAGCGCACGTCTTATTGATAAAGAGGGTAATGTGGTGACGGCCTAGGGTTCGCCCAGGAAGGGTTGCTGGGGAGGGTGCAGCGGGGAAGGAGACGGGGTCGCCGGCCACATTCTTAACACGTGCCGCTATCAGTCACGAATCGACAGGGATTTTGCCCTCCAGGCGAGTAAGGGCGCCATTTCGCCATCGTAGCTGCCGGCGGCGTCCGGAACTGCTCTCGATAATGACGTCAGTGCTGACTGCTTTCGTCAAGCAAACGCCGTGCGGCCGTCGTAAGGCCCCTGCCACACTGTCAAATATTTTTCGTCAAACTGATTTTAATAAGTTTGGTCAAATATAGTTGGAGAGTTATTACGTCATCGAAACATCACAAACACCACCATATTTGCCTGAGAAAGTTCGATGGCTTCAGTTTCCATCAAACATTTCAAGATTGGACCGGTTCTAGAATTTCTTTGATGTTTGATGGCCTCAGCCAATCAGGATCGTGCACTACAAAAATGGACGTCTAGAATATTTAAAATAACGAACATTGCTGGAGACGAAATCGGTTATGAAGATAATTAAATTACGTAGAAGCTGTCTGGGCGTTAATGATATTTTAAGTGAAGATTGCACATAATATTACGAAATCAGAGGCATAAAATTTCATTATGCAGGGAACATCTCTGATAAATAAGATTTGAATTCAGTAAATAAGCGAAAATATAATACAAGATTCCTTACATTTCTTCCTGTGCATGGAAAAGCAAAAGCAATATCTGACTACGAAATTAATTTTTAAATAATAATTCAAATTAGATTCTCCCAGTAAAAATTTTACAGCGTGACACATTTTCAAACACATTCAAGATTATTTGATAAAATTTATTGTAAGGAAAAATTTTAATGCTGTATTTTGTCTTCAAATTGTATTGTCAAATATAGTTGAAGGGAAAAATTGGACATTGTGACAGGGGCTTTAGGTTACTTCCAAAACATGTTGGAAAGATCAATGTTAAAAGTTTGGCAACAAAAAATTTTCTCCACTAGGTAAGCACAAGTGTCGCATGTATACCAAATTTTATTTTTTTACCTTAAAAAAACAGGATAATTGCAATCACCATAAATAAAATATATAATAACTTCTAATCTAAGTAAAATCTTTCTGTTTTATACTTCATGTAGCTTCGATTTTTAATTTAAAATTATCTTTTGGAACACTGCGCACCTAGCGGCGGGAATTTTCCTTACGCCAAACTCTCCCATATTGTTTTATTCCTAACCTGAGTAGAATCAACCTCAGTCGTAGCGACGACCGTTGAAGCGACACGCGTTGAGCGAAGGCGGCCATCAGTCCTAGGCGGAGTGAAACAAGACAGCGCAGAGGGGCAACATAAAAATAAACTCGTAAGTTTCTTAAAGTGTGATTGAAGTTTTTAACCTATAGATGTATGGGAATAATACCACACATCAGGCTGGAAAAATGTAAAAATAGTGAGCGTCGTTACAATACAAAGTTTCAAAATTCCCTACGCATTTTACGGGGGCTGCGGTGGTGTAATAGTCAGACTACTCACCTCCCATCTAAGCAAACCAGGTTCGATTCCCGGCGGGGTCGTTCCACGATGCCGCTGGTTGGAGGTTTTCCTCGGCGATCGCCCGTTTCCCCCGCCCTTGTATTCCGGTGCTGCTCCATACTCACCTCACTTCACCACTCAACGGCTCTCGCGTCCTCGATGCTCACAGCCGCCCAAACCTCTCCACTCCACTGCTCTTCCGTTAGCAAATGTAGGAACGCTTTCTCCTTATACGCATACACTGATACGGTGAATTTGTGAATAATTTCTTAAAACCTCTCGAACGTTCGTACGCAAATAATTCCCGAGTGGTCAGCTTCGCAGACAAGCATCCGTGTAGGGTAATTGGAATGCTCCGCTTCTATATATATAGTAGAAGACCTCACTATTCGAACACATTTCGGATATCAGTTGTTTCTCACGCGTTATTTGTGATTTTCGTGGAAACAAACTAATAAAAAAAATTGGGTTGTATCTTTATTTTGAGCGGAGTGCCAAATTTGTCCGGTGGCCAATATGCTGCATATGCATACGTGTGTGTTTATACACACATACATATATATATGTGCGTGTGTGTTTTAATTTGGAATGCGGGGAGATGTAAATTCTAATTACCTTATCACATTGAAATACAATTAAAAATTTAATGATATCTCCGATGCCGCACAGCTGTTCAAGAATTTGTAATGATAGTCGCATTAAAAATACCAGAAATGACACTGTGCAGTGAATGTGAACGAATACTGTAGTGCGTAAATTCATGTAGGCCTATAAAACTTATTTTTGCCCTCAAAGTATAAATTTGAATTTGTTTTTTCACAGTTGGTCCAGCAATTTTACTAGTCGGTCTACGGATTGCAAAGTTCGTTCGTTCTCGACCACACAAAGAAGGTTCATACACGAATATCGTATACGAAGGCGCAACTGGTGTTTAGGCATGTCAAAACTGCAGGTGACTTGTTGCGGCCTGCAGTTCGTTTACGAATGGAAACTCCAGCTTAGGTTCCCAGAAGAGATCGGTGCGTACGCTGAGATTTGAGAATTTCGATGATGTGGTGTTTGNAAATAGAGTCTTCGTGTAGACATGCCTGCATGCAGTCAACACTACGGTCATTTTGTAGAGGTTGTAAAGAGGTGACTGGCACTGATTGTGTAAAGTGTAAAGGCCACATTTTACAATAGCGGTTTCAAACAAATGAACGACTTGTGCTCTTTGAAGAGAAGAATCATACTACAAGAGAGCAAGTAGGAGTAAATGAATAAGAGTTTGAGTTTAAGTGTTTTTTGCTGAGTCTATAAATCTTAATTTACCAGACTTTTTTCAAGGCATTAATAATTAGAAAGAAAAATTTTGTAGGAATGTGGTTTGGGCAAAGATGGACAAAGTGTCTTTTGTTCGGAAGCTATATTGGGAAAAGTGGCCAAAAATGAAAATAATTTAGCATGTAAAACTCTTTCCTTTCACAGAAAATATCTAATGTTGTTGAAAAAAAAATTGCTATTGAGGAATTTCTTTAAACATTTGTGTTTCGTAGTAAAATTAATAATGCTGTGACAAAGTTAATAATGCTGATGACTTATAAAGTCTTATACTATTACGAAAATGCAGATATACTGTTGAGGTGTTTATGTTAATCAAGACTCTACGTAAAGTTGCCGCATCTAAATGATGTATTACGCAAAAAATAACACGAAGAACAAAAAAATATTGTGTTACTGTGACTTGTATATCTAACAAAATACTTGTTTGAGTAAATAAAACCTCTGTGTTAGGCCAAAAGAAATAAGACTATCAACCAAATTTTTGTTGATTCAACTGTATATATTTGTTTGGCTATTTACTCATTCGATTGCCTTAGGATGAAAAAAAAACAGCTCGAGAGTTTTTTTTGCAATTTTTGTGACAATTAGGATAGTAACAGTGTTTGCGAGTGCGTGTANGGCCTTAGGATGAAAAAAAAAAACAGCTCGAGAGTTTTTTTTGCAATTTTTGTGACAATTAGGATAGTAACAGTGTTTGCGAGTGCGTGTATTGAGGCTCAATAATTGCATAACAACCTAATGAAGGAAGTTCAATAGGAAACAAAAAAATAAAGCTGTAGAACTTTAAATGTTAATTTGCGCATGTTATCCAGTATTTGGAATGCATATAGTTAAAAACACTTAAGCTGAGTTTGCTATGGCGTAGTGCTCGCGCACAGACAATCTAGGTTCTAATCTCGGTTGAGCTTCCAGTTTTTTGCACATAGTCAAACCAATATTTGGTTGCATCAAACAAATATTTGTTTGGGGCAACCAAATAAGAATAACAAAACCATTTATTTACACCAGAATATTTTGTTGCCCCTATACAAGCAATTAATTTATTTGTGCCAAACAAACTTTGTTTGATTCAACAAAATATTTTTCTCGGTTTACCTGGCGGCTAAAGTTTTCAGTTACCAAACTATTAGCATTGAGATTCCCAATTCGAGTGTAATAAACCTTCCCCTTACACACAGATAAACTTCCATTTCGCCGAAACCGACTGGTCAGAGGGTGATATACCAGATTCTTAATCAACACGTCGATGATTCTACCAACACACGCTGAGATCAGATTAGGTTTATGACTCGTGGTTTTCCATCGACGCCGTTGTTGATACATTTTCAATGCCATGCGTTTCTCAATTCCTCACTCGAAGCGTCCGGGAAGTGAAGTTTATGTATCACCGATTTCCACCGTCGACAGTTTGCGGTACTTGTTTACTCGCGAAACGATTTCACGACTAGTTGTGCTCCTAAGCACTTTAGTTCAGATCCACTTCGTGAAGAGGATATCACTTATTGTTTCGCATCTCGGATGTCTGCACGTAAATCACGTACGTTCAGTGCACAGTAATTTAACTCTGATTGGCCCAGTCAAGTAACCAAATGTCTCCTCTCTAATACACGTGGCCCATCACCACAGGAATGTCGCATGTGTGCTAGTAGGATATTGAAATGTAGCCTAAATATTTTCTCGGAAAGCACGTGACCCTATCTATAGTCATTCCTGACACAAGGTGAACACACGCGTGAGGATTAATGTTGTGAGGGCTTCAATTTTGCGTGGCGGGGCCGCGATGGTGTAGTGGTCAAACTACTCGTCTTCCACCTACGCAAACCAGGTTCTGTTCCCGGCGGGGTCGCTTCCGGATTTTCGCATACTGTAATTGTGCCGGGTGATGCCGCTGGTTGACGAGTTTTCTCGGGGATCTCCCGTTTCCCCCGTAATTTCATTCCGGTGCTGCTCCATACTCACCTCACTTCACCCTCATCGGCTCTCCAGATCTCGATGTTAAGATCAGCCCACATCTCTCCACTCCACTTTGCGTGGTGGTGTTGGTAGCATTGCCTCTGCGGTTCTTGTGAGAAAAGTGTACGAAGGGTCGCATATCTGCGAAAAATAAAGTTTCTTCCTTCTCAGACTAGTTGCGTGAGTTAAAATAATGATGCCAAACACTGCGTTAAACATGTTTGACACCCTTTTGAGTTGATAAAATATTTTTACTCTGCTAATAAAATATACTTATATGCAGAAACAATACTCACCGTGAATTTTAAATAACAATAGTGCTTGCGAAACCACAGTTATAAATGTATTAGTAATCGATAGCGCTGGTGACATCCAATCAATAACGAACATACTTAGGTAGATGTTTACCCTACCCATCTATCTGATCGCTCTACCTTCTGTGCGCAGAGTGCGAGGAAGATAAATGTTAGTTTAAATCTTTCATACAGATAGCAAAAATCAAAAAGGTTTCTCAATGTAAATAAATTAATTTAAACTTTTTTCGCGTTATTATATTGGAAAATATATTACCAGTGCAGAAAAACGCCATAGTTTACTACTATTTAATAGATTTTTTAAANCAGAAAAACGCCATAATTGACTACTATTTAATAGATTTTTTAAATAAAAGATTACAATCTTACTAAGAGATAAAAAATTGGACACGAGTGTATAAATAAAACTTAACGATATTTTAATATTTTTATAAACCAGACTGAAAATTTTTTGAAAAATATTTTTATGATTAGTTGCAAAATTTACTAATAATAAAGTTTTTCTTAAAGATCTGAAATGATAATTTAGAGATAAGGTAATGAAGCAAATGTGTTTTGATTACTTTGTCGTACGGTCGAGTACGTATAACGGGAATATTTCATTTAATAGGTATTAATTTAAGAATTTTGCAAGACAACAATATCAGTATTTTGCAACTTCTCTTGGCTAATGTCATGAAAGGGGATAGACATGGATGTCTACAGAGTAACACTTAATAGTTGACGGATAAACACCTATATCTGAAGTGGAAAACGATATTCAGACTTTGCGGTTGTGAAAACTCATCACGTCAACAACCAATGTAACTAGTGTATTTGAAACATAAGGCATTCTAAGCTATTTATGAAAATAAAATATCGGAATAATAAAGGACTAACTGTTTATATATGTCATCTTCGTCGCTTCTTTTCTTGCTAAGAAACTCTACCGTCACATAAACACACCAATTTTAAATAGTTTACTGCCTGCAATGAATAGAACGACTTTTCTCTGCATACACGCGGGTGATGCACCATAAGAAAAAAAAACATTTGTTTCCGAAAGAGAAATGAGAATACTTTAGATTGTAGAAGGCAAAAGACAGAATGTGAGAGTTGGGAGGGGAGGAGAAGGCTAAATCTACGTAACCTACTATTACAGTAATAACCGTGTGTTTGAAGGTAAAAGTATGGAATTAAGGACACATGTTTTGATGATAGAAAATTAATATGTTCATGCATGATGGAGTCGACGGAACTGGGAGAGCTGTTGTATTTTCCGTGTAATAATTGGAATATTCTGAATATGGCGGGTATATTTTAATGTAAGAAAAAGCTATTGGTGCCATTAAGCACGAAAATAATTATTTCCCGTTTACAAGAAAATGATGAATTTATATCGACCATATGCAGACGATTGATCATTACCTCGGAACAAAACGTATGATTTTAATAGACATAACAACATACTCGTGCATGACAATCTAAGGAAAAGAGGCTTTCGACATAGGAAAATTCATAAACCAGAAACGGCGGCTTTGTAATCATATTAGTGAATATTGCAGTGTTGTTTCGTCATTATGAAAATAAATTTACCTGATTAATGTCTTTCATCAGTTGTTTAAAATTATAAGAAAAAGTTTGTAATACCATTGCAATGACACAAAATTCTTATAAGTTAATAACTTTATTTAGTTTTCCAGAAACGTTTCTAAAAATACTTAAAGACTATTTATAAAACAATTAAGATTTCTTTAACAAACGATAAAGAAAGCGATAGATATGGAATTTAATTGTAATAACGGACGCAGCTCACGGTGAAGCTGTTCCAAACATTTTGTATTGTGTGATGTGAATTGACGAAGCGGTACGTACTCACTCTCGTAGTAAGGTGTTTAAACTAATTTCTCTGCGGGTTTAGTGTTGCACTTGGTGTAGAGCATTTGTACTCATAATGTACATGTTGGGCTCACCGGAAGGCCAATAAGAACGAATGCTGACTATTCGACATGTGCAGGGTCTGAACGAGCAAGTGTAGAGTGTGAAAACTGCCTTCTATGCGAATGAGTTCCTAAGAGATTGTGGACTGTTCCGGATTGCGCAGGCACGATTTTATTCATTTAAATTGTACGTTCAGATACTAAAAACTCGTGTTATGCCAATTCCGCGCACTGGTTTGGGCCTAGGAATCGCACAGCGCCGCTGCACTGTGAAGCATAAGACCACCTCTTCAATCTCCGTCTTAAAAAAACTGAACCCCAGGTAAAAGTAACGCTGATCTGCGTCAACGAATTCCGGAATTACGCATATCCATATAAATGCACGAGATGTGTGTTTTGAATGTGAATTTCTTTCGTTAAATGGAGGTCAGTTTCATTACAAAGATTTATTTCCAGGCCTCCGATTATCTACAGGAGTACTTTTAAGAATAAACGACTATCCGTTGTTCTTAATGCGATTTTAAGTCGACATTTATTACTTTTCTTTGCCTTCATTTTACATTTTTCCCCAATCTTAATCTCTCCTCCTGACCTCCCCATCTTGCCACATTTTACTCTTTTCTAAGTTTTCAACATTATCAATTCTTCTTATATTCCGACTCTCCGCCCCAGCTGTCCCCTCCCAACCGCCCGCTGCTCTAACCCTACCCTTTTCACCCCCAGAACGAGCTTCATGTTTCTTAGACGTTGGACTTTGGACGGACACACTTAAACAAGCCACGTTGATTATAACATTAGACTTCTGAAAGAAATAAAAAAAAACTCTTCAGAACGTTTCCTAAGTCAGCAATAACAGCATAAATCTGAACATAACTGGAGACAAAAAACATTTCAATTCTCGTTTGTAAAATTATTTTTTATGTTTCCGTATCACGTGGTTTATTGACCGGCATGCAACATTTTATTCGCCCTTACTAATACAAACTTTCAACCTTTAATATGTGTTTTATTGTTTGATTACATTTGACTATCAGCCAGTCTATAAAAAAAGAAAATAATAATAAGGGGGCACACTTGCAGTATCTAACAAAAATAAACTATAATGCATAACATTTCACGTAAAGATTAAAATGAAATTTTTTTTAGTTTGCAAGACGGCAATTTTTTAGAGGGTGACTAGAAAGATATAAATTGTTTTTTTTTCTACCAAGCTGCTGGAAATCTTGAAATTCTACTTACCTAAAATATCTTCCAATTTTGTACTGGGTAAAATGTATGAACTACTGCATCAACAGACAGTGCGCCTATAGTAGATATAACTCTATTACCCATCAATTAATTTTTATACAGTTACCCAAAATTGTTTTTAAGCACACCGACTCCTGAGCAAGCACACTCAATTTTCAACAACAATGTGGCAGTGTTTGTGGTGGTTTTGTTGGCAAGATACGATCAGTCCGTTCCGTGATGAATAGTAGTTGCATTGGAGAAAGCAAGTTATTTTCATCAGAGTCCTCAATTCATCATCTTAAAATAAATACTGATTATGTACGTCGTAAATAGACAAGGGATTTCTCTTTTAACGTTAACATGNAATTCATCATCTTAAAATAAATACTGATTATGTACGTCGTAAATAGACAAGGGATTTCTCTTTTAACGTTAACATAATATACTTCCTGTCTAAAATATTAGAACCAATTCTGAACAATTAAGCAAAAGTACTAGTAAACCATTCTCCAGAAATTTTCGTAAAATTACGGAAACTTAGTTTTTCAATAACGGACTAAAATTTCACAAAACTTTCCATAAATTCACGGAACCTCTCGGTTAATGTGCTACTCGGTTTTTGTGGATATTCGGCTTACAAAGAGAGTTTAAGAAAAACTGCTTTATTTTCTGTGTGCTGGTGTTTTAAAGTGTACTAAATAGTAATGAAAAACTTTTTAGATATGTTGTTTCAGAACGAGATTTGATCAGGCAAAAGTGTTAACGATCTGTAACTGTAAACCGGCTGACATGTTTTCAAAACAAAATAAATTTTTTTAGTCTGTCCATCATATCATTACACTTTTGGAATCAAAGTTTTGTAAATTCACCCCGTATATGACGTGTTCGGTTGTTTCGTAAATATTTTATGTAACATAAGCGTTTTATAATTCCAATAACATTAAAGTATCTTATGTTCGGTAAAACTGAACGTTTACTAATATTTTCTAAAATTTCGCTCAAAAATTTCGTTTTTTCCATTAAATTTTCCCGTTTTTACCTCGAAAAGCACCGAGTACCTCATTTGTAGATAACGAGCCCCTTTTCAGAAAAAACAAGTCATTAGAAGCATTTGGGAAGCTTGGTTTTTAAATACAGCCTTTGACCTCGACCCCTTACCTTGACCTTGACCCTGTGACCATGAACTTGTATGATGTTAAAACTAAAAAAATCCAAAAACATCCATCAAATTTTAAAATATTTATAAAAAATTACATTAGAAATATTAAAAAATAATTAAATAATTATTTGAATATTATAAAAAATTTATTTAAAAAACCAAAATTTCCGGAGGTCCCCCACACTACATCCACTCATACANAATTCATCATCTTAAAATAAATACTGATTATGTACGTCGTAAATAGACAAGGGATTTCTCTTTTAACGTTAACATGATATACGTCCTGTCTAAAATATTAGAAACAATTCTGAACAATTAAGGAAAAGTACTAGTAAACCATTCTCCAGAAATTTTCGTAAAATTACGGAAACTTAGTTTTTCAATAACGGACTAAAATTTCACAAAACTTTCCATAAATTCACGGAACCTCTCGGTTAATGTGCTACTCGGTTTTTGTGGATATTCGGCTTACAAAGAGAGTTTAAGAAAAACTGCTTTATTTTCTGTGTGCTGGTGTTTTAAAGTGTACTAAATAGTAATGAAAAACTTTTTAGATATGTTGTTTCAGAACGAGATTTGATCAGGCAAAAGTGTTAACGATCTGTAACTGTAAACCGGCTGACATGTTTTCAAAACAAAATAAATTTTTTTAGTCTGTCCATCATATCATTACACTTTTGGAATCAAAGTTTTGTAAATTCACCCCGTATATGACGTGTTCGGTTGTTTCGTAAATATTTTATGTAACATAAGCGTTTTATAATTCCAATAACATTAAAGTATCTTATGTTCGGTAAAACTGAACGTTTACTAATATTTTCTAAAATTTCGCTCAAAAATTTCGTTTTTTCCATTATATTTTCCCGTTTTTACCTCGAAAAGCACCGAGTACCTCATTTGTAGATAACGAGCCCCTTTTCAGAAAAAACAAGTCTTTAGAAGCATTTGGGAAGCTTGGTTTTTAAATACAGCCCTTGACCTCGACCCCTTACCTTGACCTTGACCCTGTGACCATGAACTTGTATGATGTTAAAACTAAAAAAATCCAAAAACATCCATCAAATTTTAAAATATTTATAAAAAATTACATTACAAATATTAAAAAATAATTAAATATTTATTTGAATATTATAAAAAATTTATTTAAAAAACCAAAATTTCCGGAGGTCCCCCACACTACATCCACTCATACACATTCCACCATATTCGTTGATGCAGTCCACCATCTTGGTAGGCGTCACAGCCACCGTCCGCTATCATGGTAGTTGCAGCCTTCCGCCATTTTGGTCGGTGCAGTCGTCCCCTATGTTGGTCGGTACAGTCCGCCATATTGCCAGACGTCACAGCCTCCGTCCGCCATCTGGTTTTTTTCGTTTGTCATTTGTTTATACATTACTGGAGTTTGTCTCTCACCTTCGTTCGACCTTCATCTTGGTTTTTTGTTGTCATTTGTTTTACATTGATGGTGC
Organism: Clitarchus hookeri; assembly: GCA_002778355.1. Taxonomy (NCBI): domain Eukaryota; kingdom Metazoa; phylum Arthropoda; class Insecta; order Phasmatodea; family Phasmatidae; genus Clitarchus; species Clitarchus hookeri. The sequence goes on from NQII01000041.1 coordinate 1,433,469, forward strand.
TGTCCTCAGCACCACCTTCAACAGACGACTCACCCCTTCCACTCTCCCTTCCAATATATATAATTGACCAATTGCCCCACTCCTGATTCTCATTGGCTTATTTCCCACACCTTTCCAATATATTTAATTGCTCCGCTAATGTTTGTCATTGGCTAATTACTAGGGTGTTTTCGGAAACCTTCGTTCAACCAATTAGTCGGTTCCCCTCCTCCCCCTTCCAATATATTTAATTGCCCCATTAATGTTTCTCATTGACTAAATACTCGGATGTTTTCAGAAACCTTTGTTCGCACCAATCGGCGGCCTACTTTAATCACGAGGACGGACAATTTTTTTCTCTAAAAACTATTAATAAGATGCACCCCGAGCCCCCTCGGGAAATAGGTCATTTTTCTAGCTCTAAGAAATGTACGCGTGTTGTCCGAGCGGCCATAAAATCCTTTCGGCCATTTTGGCATTTGGAAAGGTGCGCTCGCTTAGTGTCTTGGACAAAAAGGACGAGTTATAGCACCTGCCGAAGGAATTTCTCCTGGTCTACGCACATACAAAATTTCGACAGTATTCAAGTATTTGCCGGCCTACATGCAGCAGGACGAAGACATATGGGACTTCCTCCCGTGCAAGGAGTGTTTCGAGGGCTGCACCACCTCGGTTTCCAACACGCCGCATCGCAGGGGTTGGTGCAAGGCCCACCGAGCAGCCCTCCCGACGAAGTCACCGTTGAAGACGCCCTCCACGTAGAAGACTCCCTTCCCCGTTGAAGACGCCCTCCCCATAGAAGACGAAGTCCCCGTGCAAGCTATCTACTTGCAAGCTGTACNGACGAAGTCACTGTTGAAGACGCCCTCCACGTAGAAGACTCCCTTCCCCGTTGAAGACGCCCTCCCCATAGAAGACGAAGTCCCCGTGCAAGCTATCTACTTGCAAGCTGTACCCGTGGAATATACTTTCCTTCAAGAAATTTACTGGCAAGCAATACCTGTATAAGGAAACCAAGCCAGGACACAGGTGCCTGATGTATATGGACCTCGATGAAGTTTTACATGACTTTGTAAAAAAATATATGAAACTCTGTGTTNACACAGGTGCCTGATGTATATGGACCTCGATGAAGTTTTACATGACTTTGTAAAAAAATATATGAAACTCTGTGTTTGCATGGGAACATAATTTAATTTCTATAACAACAATCGTATGAAATGTTTTGCAACATCCAAGGTTTTCGCTCTTTGGCCTCGTACACCGTCAAGCAGATAGCCATCTCGTACAGTGACGAAGACTAGAAAACCAAAGTTTTTTCTATTTTACCGCCGTGTCCATGAAAGCACCTCGACCACATCACACAACGGACGTATGGCCTACAGACGTACGAAACGCACGGACTAAGATGGGAGATGGGGAATATTCCGTACGAGGAAATTTTGGCAATGCTGGTCACTGCCATAATTCCCTATTATCCAGTGTATGTGTCAGGAAGACGCCAAGAGTCAGCGATTCGCAATGCTTGCCCAATCCGAACGAAATTTGCAGACCTTAACAAGCATTGCCACTACCAGCCGTTTCGACAGCTCGCAGAGACGTACGCCACAAGACTTCACGAGTGCAAAAATCAAAGGTATTGCTGTGCCCCGTGCAACGCCGAAGCCCTAAGATTGTGGAGTTATGATAACCCATGGTACATTTAAAAAATAGACAATGAGAAACCCATTGTACATACAAAAATTTTTACGCGTTTAATGCCATCCAAGACTCAGAGAAGAAAAACGTTGGCAATAGCATCAAACACGTTTCCAACGCGCGCAAGTATACAGGTGCGACCTCTGCCGCGAATCGAAACTAACTCGCTTTGATGGGAGGCGTGCGCTCTGTTAGCTGTGCAACTGCTGTCGGGAGGATGGTGTGAAGTATTAAGCGTGTCCGGTCCTGTGTCGGTGCCAAATAACCATTATAGACAGGGTGCCTGATCCCCACCGCCACGTTTTGTGGTTCTCTGGGATGGCAACTATCGCACTTTTCACAGAACAGTTTGTAAATATTTATGCATCGGGAAAAGGGCATGCATTTATCAGTTGTCTTGCTAATGGAATAAAGAATTACATTATCTCTGGTGAAAAACTGAGGTGCGATTTTGAGAACTGCTACTTGTGTGGGCATGTGCTCGTTTTAACCCTAGGGCACAAGGCTTCATTAACAAACATGAGGATGTGCCTAAACGTAATCTCCATTGTTCAATACCAATTTCATGCATATTTACAATCATATATTCATGATCTGATCGTGATCTCTGTTANCTACTTGTGTGGGCATGTGCTCGTTTTAACCCTAGGGCACAAGGCTTCATTAACAAACATGAGGATGTGCCTAAACGTAATCTCCATTGTTCAATACCAATTTCATGCATATTTACAATCATATATTCATGATCTGATCGTGATCTCTGTTATACCCGACAGTANGTTCAATACCAATTTCATGCATATTTACAATCATATATTCATGATCTGATCGTGATCTCTGTTATACCCGACAGTAAGGTTTTCATATTAGGTTTTTTTCGTAAATATTACAAGTGATGTTTTTCCATCGTGCTTTGTATCAACGGCAGTAGTACTACAACGATCATTTTCCAAGTCGATACATGTCAGGGTTCATGGGAGGCTATTTTTGCATGACATGCTTCTTCGTCAATAACCCTGTTAATTACAATCGAAGCGACGCTGCTCGCTGTGTGTTGTGAGAATATACCGTAAATAAAACAGTTCATATTGAGTCATATCTGAGTGATTTTTCCAAAGTTTCTTTAGCGTATATGAGATTTTGTTCCGGCTCAAAGAGTTGCGAAAAAGGGAAGGGCCATGTATACTATAATGAAGACAGTGTTGNTATATGAGATTTTGTTCCGGCTCAAAGAGTTGCGAAAAAGGGAAGGGCCATGTATACTATAATGAAGACAGTGTTGACGGTGAAAACAGTTGCAATTTATTTGACGTTCTCACACATGTCCTCACCGGGTTTGCTGAAAAAAGTGCCATGAATAATTCAGAAGACGACAAGAACACCGACTACATATTTCCTGAAGACCACAATGAACTTGTTGATAGACTCACACATTTGATTTCCATGCACATTAAGGAGATATTTTTATCATCGGTGAACTTACGGAAAAGGGTTCCTTCAAAACATCAGAGAAATACNCCATGCACATTAAGGAGATATTTTTATCATCGGTGAACTTACGGAAAAGGGTTCCTTCAAAACATCAGAGAAATACAAAGATAGAATGCATGGAAAAAGTAGGATCACAATTTATGTGTTCTTAGTTGTGCACTTTAAATTTATTGAACCTCACCCTACTGCTTTTCTGAAAATCTTATTATTTCAGTGGTGTATAAAATCGAATGCAAGGGTATGTTTTAAAGAAACATTTAATGAGAAAGTGCGTTACGTGGAATATGGTTCAATCTGAAGTGTTATGTCTTTCTCGGGCTGTTTAAGTTGGCTGAGTTTTGTTTGACAAACAAACTAACTGAGAAAGAAATGTTTTTGAGGAATGAAAGGGCGAAAATCTGAGAGCGACCCTGCCGGGAATCGAACTTGTTTCGTCGTTTTGGGGGAAGAGGCTGAGTGAAGAATTGGATGGTGTTGTAGTGGACCTCCTGTGCTTAAATGTGTGTATAAATGAAAGGATGCTGTACGCGTTTTCGTGATGGAAAACGAGAGCTCTATCCACTGCAGTCCCTGTCTTATGTGCCATTGTATAAGAGGTTATCGTTGTAAAATGGGCCTCGGGTGCTATTTTCAAAGGGGAGCCTGAACTGATGTGTCAAAATATTCTTAATTTCGTAGGTTGCAGTAGGCCTTCTGAACTGAGTAATCTCACCTGCAGTCTGATACTTTTTTTCATTTTTCAAGGGTAATAAAACTAACGTGCGTAAACATGAGTATTTTTAATATTTTTTTTGTGAATCTATTGCTTATGTACTTGCATTATACGAGATTTTGTATTTTAATGGCATCAAGAGGGGCTGATAGAGCACAAGCATGCTAGCAAGCATCAGAACTCTTTCTGGGCATGACGGAAGCGCACAAAGATTGTCGCAGAAATGAACACCCATAACGGGTGATCTAGCTATCACTTCTGACGTTTCGAAAATTTTTCGTTCGTTTCTCAATGTTATACACTGGCATTCCTCGGTTGAAACATTACTAATATGCGTGTGTATCTCTCCAGGTTCATGAGGTACTGGGGACTATTTTAGAAACGGTATTCGGCTTTGATATTATGACGCGTACTCTGTAACTTAAAAATAAAATTTTATTAGGGGAGTGAACTTTATTTATAAATTTTGNTTTGATATTATGACGCGTACTCTGTAACTTAAAAATAAAATTTTATTAGGGGAGTGAACTTTATTTATAAATTTTGTTTTCAGTGGTCAGGTTTTTGGTATGTAAACATATACGTTTCCTGTATAGGTTCAAGATTAATACAACTTAACATACTATGGTTTTTTTTTTCACCCCGGAACATCGCTGCGATTAGGAAATATAAATATGTAGCACTGTTCGGGGAATGAAGTATATNTTTTTTTTTTCACCCCGGAACATCGCTGCGATTAGGAAATATAAATATGTAGCACTGTTCGGGGAATGAAGTATATCATCTTAAGTTCGTTAATGGGCAATTGTTTGCCTCCTATTTCTGTAATGGGTGGCCTGTTTTCTCTTACCTTAATTTGTTTTCATTCGAGCGCGTGTTTGTTATATACTTATATATTTAATAGGTGCAAAAATGTTTTAAGTTTTACGTCGCAACAACAGCTAAATATTTAATTCATGAAAGGAGGTTTCAACTCGTTTTTGCAGATGTGAGCGGGTCGAATATTCTGCTAGATCTTTCCCTCCCAAACGGTTTAACATTAATTGACCACTGTGTATGGGGGCGTGGAAATATTTCTAAGTATATGCATTAGCGGATGAAAGGACTCGTTCGTTGAATTACGAAGAGAATAAAAATGAACAGATTCGGAATATATTCCTTGAGTTATTTGACTGGTCTAACACGCATCGTGTGCGAAATGGCAGATTTAAATACCTGTTAAACGCAAATCGGTATCTCGGTAGGCCTAATATACGCAAGGAACTGCTGATTCCAAATTAATCTTTGTGCTCAATATAGTGATGTTTTTTNATCTCGGTAGGCCTAATATACGCAAGGAACTGCTGATTCCAAATTAATCTTTGTGCTCAATATAGTGATGTTTTTTAAAGTTAATACGTACACATTTGTCTGCATTACGTGTTGCAATTTTTTTAATGTTTTCCGTCCTCGAAACGTTGCTGGCTCGTGATTTTGAAAGTCCGATGCTACGGATTCGATGTGAGAGAAAATGGCCCCTCCCCCTTCCTCTTATTATGAACACATATCATATTTATATTCGTGACTGTATTAGATTCTCGTAAAATAGTAACGCAAGTTTACTTTATCAAGGTAGTTTGTAAGCTAAAATANTATTCGTGACTGTATTAGATTCTCGTAAAATAGTAACGCAAGTTTACTTTATCAAGGTAGTTTGTAAGCTAAAATAATAATAAAGTAAATTTTATACGGAGACGGAGCGAGTTGCTAGAGCTAGCGGGAACAAGTAAGCACTCGACCAAGAAACCATCCCGGTATTCACCTGGAGTGATTTTTAAAATAGAATTTCGGGCCGAACGAGTCAAGTATCGAATCCGGATCCTCTTGAACAAGGGTGTTCTCTGATGTTGACTTGTGCGTGCAGATATCTGTATTTATTATCATATGAATTAAAGTTGGCTCGCGTGAAAAGTAAATAAGCTGTTGGAGGGACAAGCCTCCCCCCGGCGGTCAGTGCGCCAGGGCAAAGTCCAATACAACACCTGGTGCAGCGCGGCTGGCCGTGTGCGCGAGCTCAGATTACGACTGCACTTGCCTCCCGTTTACTTCTGTAATGGGACTTGTGACCACTTCTTTAAGTATGCCTGTGTCTTAACAGTTTTTTAATGCGTCTATCAGTCTCGCCTGGAATTGGAATTTTTCGGGCTCTGTGTGCGTGTGTTTGTGTGATGGTGTTTCTGTGTGTTTGACGTATGAGCAAGTGGAGAATTATCGCTTTTTTTTTCATCTCATTTCTTAGTTTCACAGCATCACAAATTATCTTTGGTTTCGCCGGAATTACTAATAAATTTAACTTTTTTTTTTTTACGAAAAATGCAAAGGTCGATTTCGAGCCAGAATTTATTTACCAAAAAATTGAAAATAAAATTAATTTTTTACATTCGAAAGGTATTAACGGAACTGTAAATTTTCGTGGTGTCCTTAATGCACTGGCTGCAATACTCTAATTTTTTCGCACTTGTGAAGTTTTTTCTTATATGCCTCGACGGGGTCGAAGTGTGTTGTGTGAGAGCTGTATGCGCGTGTCATTGCTGGAATTCCTATTGTGGTATAAATCTGCATAGTGGACTAGCATCTCGGGAATAAAACTATGTTATATATCACGTAATTCATAAAGAGAGAATACTATTGACACCTGCTGGATTAGATGCCGCACACATATACATAAACATGTTCGCATGCCACTTTTAATGCAGCTAAAGTCACGTAGCGGTGTGGTACTCGGTGACGGAGGGTGGGGTTTTTTTTACCGCGTATCTTAACGGAGCGAGCGCACACGAATGTATAAAAATCCAGAAATTTGTTTGCCTAGGGTAACTGTATTTTATGATTTTGTAGGCCCTAATTGTTATGGGTGTACCTTTACGCTAGCGCTTCCGAACGGAATATATTTTTTTCCCTGCAAAACTTACTATATATGCTTTATATGTTCTTATGATGAGTTTTATATTCTGACAACGGGTGCTAGAAAAATCGCCGCACGTGGAGTAACTATATAGGCATTTTTTTCCCCTGTGTCTAAATTTCATAATATACTGATTTTAAACGTGGGTGGAAAGGTTTTTAATGATGAGAATCTATTCCTGCGTTACGGGGAATGCATGGAATATTTCACTTGCGTATCGCATAACGTGAAGGGTAGCGAAGTGGTTGTAACTCTGTTTTGGGGTTTTTCTAGCCATTATTACTTTATAGAAAGCAGCATAACGCATCCGTACACCACGCATGATTTTTTCCAAGTCCTTAATTAATTTTTTTAATAATTACGTTCTCAAACGTAAAACAATATATATGTTATGTTAGTGGTGGCTAGAGTCTCATTACATAATTTATTCTTTAAATTATAANTAATGATGAGAATCTATTCCTGCGTTACGGGGAATGCATGGAATATTTCACTTGCGTATCGCATAACGTGAAGGGCAGCGAAGTGGTTGTAACTCTGTTTTGGGGTTTTTCTAGCCATTATTACTTTATAGAAAGCAGCATAACGCATCCGTACACCACGCATGATTTTTTCCAAGTCCTTAATTAATTTTTTTAATAATTACGTTTTCAAACGTAAAACAATATATATGTTATGTTAGTGGTGGCTAGAGTCTCATTACATAATTTATTCTTTAAATTATAAAAAAATATATATACTTAATATTTTATTTTCTTTTATTAATAATCAAACTGTTATACAAAAAATGTTTTCTTTGCCAACAGTGTTTCCTTAAAACTGACATGAGCAGTATATAACTCGATATAAAATAACAATCTATATATTGGTTTTAACACATTCATTTATGCACACACATTACAATGTTATTATTATTATTCTGCATAATACAAGGAATACTTTTTTTACACGTACTTATTCTCTGAGTCTTGAAAGGCATCACACGCGTAAATTTTTTTTAATGTACAATGGGTTCCTCATAGTATTTTTTTTTGTACCACGGGTTGTCATAACTCCACAATCTTAGCGCTTTGGCGTTGCACGGGGTACAGCAATATCATTGAATTTTGCACTCGTGAAGTCTTGTGGCGTACGTTGTGACGAGCTGTCGAAACTGCTGGCTACGCCAATGCTTGTGATTGTATACAAAGTTCGTTCCGATGGGCCACGCATTGCGAATTGCCGACTTTAAGCGTCTTCCAAACATGTACACAGGATAATAGGGAATTATAGCAGTGTCCAGTATTGCCGTAATTTACTCGTACGGAATATTTCCCTCGTCTCACCTTAGTCCGTGCGTTTTGTACGTCTGTAGACGTTATGACTGTTGCATGGTGCCGTATTGGTGCTGCCATGGACCCGGCGGTAAAAAGAGAAAACTTTGGTTTTCTCGTTATCGTCACTGTATGAGATGAAAATCTGCTTGATGGTGCATGACTCCAACGAGCGTAAACCTCGGATGTTGCGAAACATTTCGTATGAGTGTTGGTATGTATAAATCATTTAAGATCCCACGCACACGCCGATTTTCACATATTTTATACAAGGTCATTTAAAACTTCATCGAGGTCCATATACATCAGGCACNCCACGCACACGCCGATTTTCACATATTTTATACAAGGTCATTTAAAACTTCATCGAGGTCCATATACATCAGGCACCTGTGTTTTATATTGGTTTCCTTCTACGGGTATTGCTTGCCAGTAAATTTCTTGAAGGAAAGTATCATCCACGGGTACAGCTTGCGAGTAGATAGCTTGCGNACGGGTATTGCTTGCCAGTAAATTTCTTGAAGGAAAGTATCATCCACGGGTACAGCTTGCGAGTAGATAGCTTGCGAGTAGATAGCTTGCACGGGGACTTCGTCTTCTACAGGGAGGGCGTCTTCAACGGGGATGTCGTCTTCCACGGGTCCTGACGTCGCGAGGGCTGGTCCCCGGGCCTTGCACCAACCCCTGTGATGCAGCGTGTCGGGAACCGAGGTGGTGCAGCCCTCGAAACACTCCTCGCACGGGAGGCATTCCCGCATGTCTTTGTCCTGTTGCAGGTAAACCGGTAAATACTTTAATACGGTCGAAATTTCGTAAGGAGCGTAGATTAGGAGAAATGCTTTCGGAAGGTGTGGCAACTCGCCCCTTTTGTCCATGGCACTATGCAAACGCACCCTCCTATATGCCAAAATGGCCGAAAGTATTTTATTACCGCTCGGACAAAACGTGTACACATCTAAAAGCTAGAAAAATGACTGATTTCCCGAGGGAGCTCAGGGTGCATCTTATAAAGAGTTTCTAAAGGAAAAAAATAGTCCGCCCTCGCGATTAAACCAGGCCGTGGATTGGTAGGATCTAAGATTTCTTGAACATACCCGAGTAATAAGCCAACGAGAAACATTGGCGTAGCAATTAAATATATTGGAAGGGGGTGGGCAATTAGACAATGAGAATCAGGGGTGTGGCAATTGTTCAATAAAATATATTGGAAGGGAGTAGTGGATGGGGCTAGTCGTCTGCTGGGCGTGGTGCTGGGAACAGCACCAGCAATGTAAAACCAATGACAAACGAAAAAACCATGATGGTTGTCGAATGAAGGTGAGAGACCAATTCTAGTTATGTATAAACGAATGACAAACGAAAAAAACCAAGATGGTGGACGGTGAGTGTGACGCTTACCAATATGGCGGACTGCACCGACAAATATGGCGCACGGCTGCACCTACCATGATGGCGGCCGGTGGCTGTGACGCCTACCAAGATGGTGGACTGCGCTTACCAAAATGGTTGATTGAGCATGTGTGGAGGCGAATATGTGGTTCACGGGATAATTAAGTTTTTTTAAATAATTTTTATTATAATTTTTAATAATAAAAAAAAATTATATTACATTTTTTAAATTTTAATGATTTTTTGGAGTTTTATTGATATTGTGTTTGGATTTTTCGGATTTGTTTTGGTTTTTTTATATTCAATGTTATACCAGGTCATAGGCACAGAGTCAAGGTCATAGTCTTTAAGCCATTACGGAGCGCGTTTTAGTATGTTATCTGTAGGTATTTTTCCTAAGAAATTACGAATCTTTCAAAAGATAAGAACTGAACTTAAACCAGCAATCTTTAAATATGCATATAATTCCTGCCTGTAGGTAGGTACATCAACGTAAAGTCGTTCCGGCCANTTAAACCAGCAATCTTTAAATATGCATATAATTCCTGCCTGTAGGTAGGTACATCAACGTAAAGTCGTTCCGGCCGGCCCGAAGGTTGGGATAAGTGAGATAATTATGATGAGGTGGCGGAATGAGGGCGGGGAATAAAATAGAGAACTGCGAGGAAACCCTCGCGCCATTGAACAGTGCTGCCATATACTTTGTCTCATATAAGTTGGCCAGATTCNAGAGAACTGCGAGGAAACCCTCGCGCCATTGAACAGTGCTGCCATATACTTTGTCTCATATAAGTTGGCCAGATTCTGACAGTTCGACGAAAGTAGCACCAATGTTTACTTTTTGTTTATGTATCCTTTCGCCATCAGATGCTGCGTCAAATGGAGGCTGTATTTTTCATCAACACGCTGTCAGCTAATCCACTTGCCATTGTACTGTAATGCTAAACAAATTTTGAGATATTTTAGACTGACATCTGTCTACCAAAATTAGTAGGTTATAGAAGTAATAATATAAAACGTTGCAAAAAATTTAATATTTGCTAACTCTTTTTTAATTTATCCGAGACAGTGAATTTGGGATAACATTTGCGAGACGGTAGTTGTAGCTACTATCACACGTTGGATGTTATAGCTAATATATTCGAGTTGGAAATATGTGACGTGGAATAACGTTAGAATTGCTTAAAGACTATTAATGCGTGTCCCACTTTCTTCGGAAACAAGGAATTGGGTTTTCGGAGAACAATAGGCGTATAATTTAAGTAGACGAACGATTACCTGCCGAATAAAAATTACTAGTACTCAAAATCACTGTACGCGAAACACATGTTCTCAACTTGTCAGAGCGAGGTCTGAGCCGCTTACTTTGCTCAATAGATCGCGTCTATTTAAAGTTGACTGTTCTTCTATTACTGGCTCGGAACCACACGAATTTGAAATATATTTCGTCAAATTATTAGAAAAAATAATTCAACGATGTTATGCACTATTTCTGTATGCTTTTGGAATTAATATCAAGCACGTCGGGAAAGCGAGGTAGGAGAGGGGTGATAAAACGTAAAAAAAGGTTTTGAAATTGCATTTCATTTGGATACGGATCGTTTTAATGTGCCTTTAATTTTGACCACCTATACATTTCTACTTTAGCACGAAGTTTAGTTTCTAACACTAAAAACCNTTTTAATGTGCCTTTAATTTTGACCACCTATACATTTCTACTTTAGCACGAAGTTTAGTTTCTAACACTAAAAACCGCTGTTTTATTACCACTCAAAATAAAATGTATTAATTAATCTAGGAACTCTTTCTTATTGCGTATTTTTTGCTTGTATAATGTGCGTCAGCAGTGCACTCAAAATAGCCAACGTAATGTTAATCTTAGTTCGTTTGTGCATAAGCTGATACATGATTTTGTAAATGGCACTCTTATACGTCAAGTTGCCACTTANTTTTAATGTGCCTTTAATTTTGACCACCTATACATTTCTACTTTAGCACGAAGTTTAGTTTCTAACACTAAAAACGGCTGTTTTATTACCACTCAAAATAAAATGTATTAATTAATCTAGGAACTCTTTCTTATTGCGTATTTTTTGCTTGTATAATGTGCGTCAGCAGTGCACTCAAAATAGCCAACGTAATATTAATCTTAGTTCGTTTGTGCATAAGCTGATACATGATTTTGTAAATGGCACTCTTATACGTCAAGTTGCCACTTACTGACTGTCAGAATCTGGCCAACTTATATGAGGCAGAGAATAATTTCTTACTTGAGAGTCCCAGTTCGACAATATACTCCCCCTTATACGGAGGCGTACACTAAGGAAAGTGTTTTGTTGAATCAAAAAAGGTTTTTTGATGCAAACAAAATAATTATAGGGGCAATAAAATATTTAGTAGTTGTAAATAAATTATTTAATTGCTCTTATTTTGATGCCCTAAATTACGATTTGATTCGTGCAACTGAAGATTTGTATGGCCTACACACATTGAACAGTTTCGGTTAATATAAAAGGGAAGTAGAAAGCCCGAACATGATTTCATCCTAACTAGTTTGCGCCACAGATCTACGCCACCGTAGCACCTCAGGCAAACTGATCACTGAAGAAATGGGAATGTCTTAAAATACTGGACAACGTGCGTAAACAAATATATCATGTTTTGCAGCTTTACATTTTATTTTACTGTTGAAATTGTTTTATTATGACGTTTATGCCATCATTTTAGCATCAATAAATGCATTACCAAACACTGTTACTATTCCAATTGTCACAAAAATTGCAAACAAACTCTCGAGCGGCATTTTCGAACGAAGACAACAAAATTGTTGGTCAAAAAAGTATACGAAGTTGATTCAACTAATTATTTTGTTGACAGTCTAATTTATTTTGGCCCAACACAGAGGTTTCGTTTATTCAAGCGTGTGTTTTCTTAGATGAAAAAAAAATGCTTTTGTTGCTTTTCAAGTTTTGTTTACTAAAAAAAAAAAACTAAATATTTGGTTGGGGAAAGTAAATATATTTTTTCTCCTACACAAACAAGTATTTTGTTGGCTAGAATAAACCTTTCTCTCAGTGTAGGATTTAACTCGGGCGGTGAAATCTGGTGGCTAGCCATCATCCAGCCGTGTACCTTCATCAGAGTGAAATTTAAATCCACATGTGGTCCCCACCTGAGGTAGGGTCACGTAAGGATGAGAGGAGGCTGGCGCTAATGGGAGCTGTATGTCCACCTGAGGGCAGCCAGCTTACACTTACCTTTAAAATTGCGTGTAAGTAATTGAAACTGCAGTNGGAGCTGTATGTCCACCTGAGGGCAGCCAGCTTACACTTACCTTTAAAATTGCGTGTAAGTAATTGAAACTGCAGTTCACACAATCATAGTTTAATTTATTTTTCCGTAATTTGTGAGCGTAATGAAGTAAAGACAGGTTTGGTTAGAAACATTGAAGGTTGAGTTTCGTGTCAATTGAAAAAGCTAGTAAATTTTATTTGTTAATAGTTGGAATTTTTTTATGTCTTTATGCTTTTTCGAAACATTAGGGTGTGAAAAGAACACACCGGTGCCTAAAAAAAAAAAAATTAAAAATTGTCTAATCTAAAGGTGTCAATATTGTTTAAATTCCAGTTTGGTTGCAACGGGGTAATTTGTATTTGTGGGTGACCCGCTAACAAATGAAGTTCCGAAATTTATTGCCATTGATCGAATTACTTTGATAGTGTCCTGTACGGCTGCACTATATGCGATACCAATTTCGAAGAGTTTAGGTATCGAACTTTTATACTAGCCTGTAACATGGTGCATTGCAACGAAGCGGTCGCCAGACTAACATTACCGGTGGCGGCCGCATTAAGCCAGCTTATTTGCTGTCACTCTGGTCAGGCCAAAGAATTGACGAGGTGAGGCGTGATAGGGTTGGGATGAGAGGGAGGAAGGGGGAGAGCCCTGAGAAAACCCCCACACCACGGTCGTGCCCGCCATATGAGAGCACCCCCGGTTCGAGTGTTTCACGCCTGCCGTGGCCTGGTGTCGAACAAGGAACCTCAGAAGTCTGAGGTCAATGACTAACAAACTGAGCGAGCCGTGTGTGTTGGACGTTGGAGCCTACATAAGCTAAAAATTCCCGCTGCCAATGATTCAGGACTATTCAAATTGAAGTTAGCATGGAGTTCGTTGCGTTAACTTAGCGTTATCGTTATGTTCAGGTAACATTCCGCTGCAGAGTATTCTCATTGAATTTACGGTGGCGTAAACTTAATGTTTCCATCCGACAAGTTAACTTAACTTCAACTCATCGTAAAGTCAACCTAGTGTCAGCCAATCAAATTAGAGAAACTTTTTTTGTGTTGAATTTTTTTGTATTAATTTTTAGTTTATATCAACTTGTGTTAACGACACACCATTTCAACTAAAATTTTAGTTTAAGGTTCGTTTGAATTTATTTGAATGATTAAATTAACCATCTCAAAAACACCATATTAAAAAAAAAATAATGTGAATGTAAATAAATGTTAATTAATTTGAGAGGAAAGGTTATTAGTGGTACATAGATACGAANATTTTTTTGTATTAATTTTTAGTTTATATCAACTTGTGTTAACGACACACCATTTCAACTAAAATTTTAGTTTAAAGTTCGTTTGAATTTATTTGAATGATTTATAAATTAACCATCTCAAAAACACCATATAAAAAAAAATAATGTGAATGTAAATAAATGTTAATTAATTTGAGAGGAAAGGTTATTAGTGGTACATAGATACGAANAAAAAAAAATAATGTGAATGTAAATAAATGTTAATTAATTTGAGAGGAAAGGTTATTAGTGGTACATAGATACGAATGTTCTTAATATTATTAGAGCAATTTTTCATATGTAAATTTGCTGTTCTTTTGTATACGGAAGCATGCATGTTTATATATTTTCCAGATACCAGATGCAGAATATTTGGTAACACTGCATTGCGATTTATTATATACTAGCTGTGCCCGCGGCTCTACTCTCGTGGACTTCAGAATTATTGTTTAGTTTTTTTAAAATCAAGTCTATGCTTTTTATACTTTTTCCTGACAGTGTCTGCACTTGCTTTTCAATTTCAATGAGTGTAAGGTGAAAAACTTCGTCATTGAATGTTGCTCGCGTGGTTATAGTAACAAACTTATAGGGAGAAATAATGGTATTTGCTAGTAGAAAGACACCGATAATAAACACAGAACAGAGCACTAACGATATAATTTTTTTGTAGCTAGAATCACTCTTTTACTTTCTTTGTAAATCTGGGTAAACGCTAGCAATCAGTTCCGTATCACTCTACACCAAATTAATAAAATCCCCCGTTAGTGACACACAGCCCTCGGCATCTGTTTCTAACAGCCCATCTTCCATTTTTAATAGTGTATAAGCATAATGTCCTGTATCAACGACATTGTAGAGGTGCACCCTCATATTTGTCATCAAGCTGAATTTCTTGACATTTGCTCATAAGCTTGACGACTTGAGACAGACTTTGATTTCATCTGCAGGTTTGCCCCTCTGAATCACTTGTATAGTTTGGCGGAAGTCACCAGTCAGAAATACAACAATTCCTCCCATAATGTCTGTATTGTTTCGTTTATCCTGTAGAGTTCAGTTTAGGGCCACTATCGCTTTTTTGTGTGACATCGTGATTTTGTCCCACACTAACAACTTACATTGACGCAGCATTGTACCCCGGGCGCTATTATTAGNTTGTGTGACATCGTGATTTTGTCCCACACTAACAACTTACATTGACGCAGCATTGTACCCCGGGCGCTATTATTACTAAAATTGTTTTCCTGAGGGAATGAGATATTTTTAAGAATAAAAACTAGCCACTTCCCGGACTTCCAACTATCTTTGTACAAAAAATCACGTCGATTTGTTGCTCGGTTGCGACGTGAAAGAAGGACAAACAAATAAACAAACACACTTTCGCATTTATAATATTAGTTANACAAAAAATCACGTCGATTTGTTGCTCGGTTGCGACGTGAAAGAAGGACAAACAAATAAACAAACACACTTTCGCATTTATAATATTAGTTAAGATGAGTCATTCTTGGCTGCAATGTGAACAGAGCTACTATTTTATAAAATGTTTTGGAACAGAGTTTACGTAAATGGGCCCTCTTTTACCTTCAATGTGAATCGTCCTTTAAGAGCACTGGACACCATAAATTCCATTATACATTGGTTGAAAATGAAAAAAGAACACCACTAAAGTGGTGACGTAGAAACACCATATGCGCAAGGGGCACTGATAGAGGGCAGTACATGCAATGATTAACAGTACTGTGGGCAAAGTAGCAATTGTGTACAATGTATAACACCACTAAGCCCAGTACAACTGTAGTTTACTCGGTGAAAGAGAATTCGGTTGTTTCAAGCNGTGTACAATGTATAACACCACTAAGCCCAGTACAACTGTAGTTTACTCGGTGAAAGAGAATTCGGTTGTTTCAAGCATCGGACTGTGTGTAGTAAGCATTGTAGACGTGCCACGACCGCATAGACGACCACACTTCGTGCAATTAACGGACTTTAAACGAGGTCGTAGTGTGGGCCTGAGGGAGGCTGGATGAACCTTCGTAAGAATCGCCCAATGCGTAGGACGTGAAGTTCCTGCTGTGCATCATTGGGGGTGCCGGTGGTCCAACGATGGTGCACATGCTCGTCAACCTGGTTCCGGACGGCAGTGGAATACGGATTCCCACCTGGACCGCCGCATCAGACGAGAAGCCGCTGCAGATCGCACGGCGACCGCCGCACAGATTAAGGCCACTGTTGCACCCCGGGTGTCAGCTAGGACCATCGCCAACCATTTGCTGGACGCTGGGCTACGATCAAGGGTGCCGCTCGCCAGGCTACCTCTCACACCTCATCGCCACGCAGCCCGAGGCTCAAGGAGGCTACACAAGATACTGACATTGTTGTTCAAGACACTCTGTAGCCTCTGTCCATATATGTAAAACCCTGTGATCATTATCAAATACAATGTTCAACCTGTGAAATTATTCAGTCAAACCTTTATTCGTGCGGGACCGTTGCATCCTGGTGTTCATTTTTCATTTTCCACCAATGTATTTCATTTGCACGAAATATTGTTAAACTTGTAGACATAACTTACAAGTACTATTTCATAGCTTAAAAAATTTACACTGCATATTANCACGAAATATTGTTAAACTTGTAGACATAACTTACAAGTACTATTTCATAGCTTAAAAAATTTACACTGCATATTACTTTGTGCAATAGCATATAAAAATGCAAATTTTAGTGTTTTGGGGATGTGGAAATAATTAAAAGTAAACTCACTTACCGAAATGAGATAATTCACACTATAATAGGATACCTTGACTTATTACACGAATTTTTAAAATCAAGCTATAAAATGTCTCGCAATTTTAAAAATTACTCCAAATAAAGAAATTATCGTTTTTTTTGTAAGCAGCCTGTGTTTTTTTTATATAAATTTGGCTGAATTTTCCATCAAATGAATTGAAACGCGACCTTTCAATCAGCTTGGTTAAATTTTCTGTAAACGTCTTCGTTTATTATATTTGTACGACCTGAAGACTTCGAGATTGTGATTTTGACATGCCATAATACAAAAACTACGTTACCTAAAAAATGGTAGGCGAATACAAGTAATGTCCACAAGTCATACGGTATTACGTACAAATATAAAATAATATTGTTTTTGGTAATTAGCGCCTTTGAATGGTCCCGCACCTGACGTAGGTGACCGGGCGCGACCACTGGTTTAGTCCGCGCTCAGTTTCCCCGCGGTGATTGTCATTTCGCCTTAGCAACAGGAAGCTCGGTCGGTGTTCACAGGCAAGCCACGCTGCAGTAAACTCAATTTTTAGTCACTTTTGCGATCTCGGTATTCGGACAGATCCCACCGGAGATCTTCGTCCGGATTATATTTTTTACCTGCTTGTCCCAGCATGATGCCTGGTGATCCAACTTACGTAATGACATTTTTGATGTCCGCTTCTTGTGGCACATGAACGGACACCAAGCGAACGACTCGGTAAGTAATTTTTAATTGTGCTGACATCATATAACGTCCTGTATTTCAACCAATAATTCTATGTTGAAATACCGGTTGTAGTCTATTCACGTTTTCTTCTCACTTTTTGAAACTTACCTTAGAAAAATCACCCCATATATGACGCGTTTGGTTGTTTACTAAATATGTCATGAACGCATATGTTAACCTAGAAGTCCCTTATTTATTGTTGTTAAATTCAAGTTTTATTAATACCCTCTCTATTAATTATAGTATTTCATTCATAATTAATGAGAATAAAAACAGAGACAAAATAGATGTGCTAGTAATGCCTAGTAAGATACAGTTATTATGCAAAATATTATCACAGTGAGTGCGCACGAATGACGTGCGTTGTCCCTTTGGTGTAATTTTATAGACTTGGCTAAACTTTGTCTTCATGAGGCGGAGGATTATCCTGAAAGTAGAACTTACGCACGGCTTCAGAAAAGTTAGAAGAAACCGTGAATGGAATATACTACCTTTTTTCATTAAAAGAATTTTCTGGCAACTACAAAATTATTGAAATTTGACCATGCGAATTGAATTTTATGTCGGACACAAATAAATTGTGTAGTTATCCGTTAAATGTTTCTTAAAAATAATGAAAATACGTGCTTATTTCGTTATCACTAATCAAGAGTTCCGTGTTCTTTCCAAAAAATATTGGCTCGTCAAAACAATTTTTACAGTGTGACTTTCCGTATGTTTACAATGTGCGACACTGAGATCACCAGAAGTTGGCCAAAATGTGTTTTTATTGATAAATGTTAACATAATTATTTTGATACTTAATTTGAAAATACCTTATTTATTTACCGGGTATTTTATTGTCTGATAAAGTATATTTTTTGTATCATAATTGTTTAAATTTGAAGCATTTTTCGGCATTTATAATTTATTTGCTTATAAAATTTTAAATTTGCATAACATATCACATTTGTCCTGAGAATACAATATGTTTGTTTTAGGCAGAAAAGTGGTAGTTATCGTGCATACAGTATAACACACCATACATTCATAATATGTTCCTGCAATTTTTTATTCGGTTTTTTACTGGTCTTAACTCACAACCAGAAGTTGTGTATGCTAAGTTTCGTAGCATATGAATATAAGTTATGCACGTCAGAAAGGATGAACGAGAAGGAATAAGGAATAATCAGGCCATAAAATAGTGCTGTGAAAATATCAGTTTCCGCCCAGTTTTTTGGGAAAGTAAGAAATGTTTGAAATTGGCCACATACATGAATAAAAGTGTTAAAAAGCAGTATATTTGTGCAAATGAACTATATCTGACATATCTTAACCTAGCGTAATATTGAATAGTATAAAATATTATGGGCACGACTGTCTGTAGAATATGACACAATAATTATTGACGTCGAGAATATAAGAGTTAGGGAAAGAGATAGAGGGGAAGAGAGCGACTGGAAGGCATAGTTCTGCATGGTTTCACAAAAGTCGATGCATAAACGAATTTAAAAAATATCTTAATTTTTAATTTTTAATTTGTTAAAAAATTTACCTGCCAGTTACATTGTGTTTTTTTAAATATTGCATTAATAAATTCAATAACTATAGTTAGCAAAAATATATACATTATACATTTCATTTGTAGNTTTTTTTAAATATTGCATTAATAAATTCAATAACTATAGTTAGCAAAAATATATACATTATACATTTCATTTGTAGGCGTTCTGCCAGATGAAAAATATAATTTTTAAACTGGGATAGGATAATAAATACAGATATTCAATTTGGCATATCCTATGCCTATACAAGTAATACAGCTACTAGAAACATGCATATAGAGTATGTTTATATATTATATATTAATTTATTATATATATATTTAATAATATTATATATAGTATATATTTTATTTAATATTTATTATACTAGCTGTGCCCGCAGCTCCGCTTGCGTGGACTACAGAATTATTGTTAGGTTTTTTTTAAATAAAGTTGAATTTTACTTAGTGTTTATCTTCTATACTCTATACATATTATAAAACTCAACGTCTGTGTGAATTAAATGGTAAAAACGCTTATTAGTATTTCTCTGTTATACATAGATATGTGTTACCCTGGAGTTTTTTTAGGTATTTTTATTCTACACAATTCTTTACTACATGATATTTTTCTATCTTTAACGGTTTAGACAGCGTANTTTATTCTACACAATTCTTTACTACATGATATTTTTCTATCTTTAACGGTTTAGACAGCGTATTGCAAGAGAGCGTTCTGGCAGCAAACTCTTTTCCGACTGGATTCACTATTATCGTCACTGCTTTTTCCTTATGTTACTTTACGTAACAAAATATACACTAAAACCTGGCCGGAGAACATAGCTATGAATTAAAATAAAAAACCAAGTAAATCGGATACGTGGTTCTCGAGTGATAAGCGCACTAACTGACAGACAGAGACGTTGAGTTTTATAATATGTATAGATAATATATTATATATAAATAATATATATATACATATATTAGGACACAATAATTATTGTCGTCAAGAATATTAATAAGATTAGACTCAAGTAATTAGCCAAAAACAAGTCTCTTAAATGAAAGCAAGAGAAATGGGCGCATGAGAGCAAGGATAAGCTAGGCCAGTTTGAATTCTTGGATGTATTTGATCTTCGGTAATAAGGGTTGAAGTTGAGGCTGTTGAGTAGTTCACCGAACTACACGCGTAATTACGTCCATTGCTGGCTGGTTGCCACGTCATAATCAATTTGAGGAAATATTGAATTACCAACTGCACAAGGAATGGTTCCCTACGATTTTGTGTTATGTTAACTGGATTACGTTTGACATAACACGGTTGGGCACAGGTCTCATGCTTGCAAAGGGTTACAAAAATTATCATTTTCGTCTCGGTGCTCAATTTTGGTCACAGGTTGTCCAAACTCCGAACTCATCGCCGGTTCAGCTTCATAACGCCGAAACGATCACGACTACGGAATACTTCTAGATTTTCAGATTTAAAGTTTCGATTTGCTGTCTATACGCCTTTATTGTTTTAAATGCTGAGTTTCCATTTTGCACCAGCAGAAAAAAAAAACTGTATCAATTTACATGTCTTGTTTATTTTTATCAGTAAATGTAACGTGTTTTTGTATTTGGTTACGTAGATATTATTACACTAAATTTACCTAAATAAATAACTTTTTTTTCGCTAAGACAAACCAGTAGCGTAAAATTCTGCTGCTTACCGTAACATAGTCTGAGTATAAAATAATACCACAACTTTTAAGGTTTATAATATCAAAACCAAACAGCCTACAACCTTGATTGACCAATCAAATGAACCGTGGAACCGTAAAGTTTGCTTACAATACAATCATAAATGTTCAATGTTACCACCATGAGCGGCCCGAACGACATTTACGCGATAATGNAAGTTTGCTTACAATACAATCATAAATGTTCAATGTTACCACCATGAGCGGCCCGAACGACATTTACGCGATAATGAAACTCGCTCCACACTCTTGTCAGCATGTCCGGTATTACAGTTTGGATGGCGTGCATAACTCTCGTTTCGTGGTAGTGAGGGGGTAGCGAGTTCGCATTTGACACGTCAATGTGAAGGGGACGGTGTGATATTTCCTTGCCTATAACGAGGCAGACGATGCCGTCATGTCTAAGCTGGTTTTGAGCGATGAAGCGATGTTCCATAAAAATGGTAAGGTGAACCGGCACAACGTGCTCATATGGAGTAAGTAGCCTCCACATGAAACTACCGAACATGAGCGCGCTTCCTCCAAAGTGAACGCGTTTTGTGCTGTATCCAAAGACACTGTTTTCGGCCCTTTCTTTTTTCACGAGCCCACTGTTACTGGAATCCCTTATNTTTGCTGGACGCTGGGCTACGATCAAGGGTGCCGCTCGCCAGGCTACCTCTCACACCTCATCGCCACGCAGCCCGCCTCGGATGGTGTCGCGAACGACGCAACTGGAGGGATAAATGGCGCGGAATTGTGCTAAGTGATGGGAGCAGATGCTGCCCCATTTTGTTGCCGGTCCTACAACTCCCAGGAGATGTCCTCTTCCAGCAGGACAATGCCCATGCACACACGTCTCGTGTTACCTAATGCGCTCTAGAAGGTGTTCTTTAACTCACCTGGTCAGCACGATCACCCAACCTGTCCCCCCTTTGTCTGTGTGGGACATGATGGGACGGCGTTTTGTACGATCTGCAATACCGGCAGCAAACCTCCACCAATTGCAACAACAGATGAAATTAGCGTGGAACACTATTCCCCGATATGACATCCGACACCTTTATGATCGTCTCTACGTGCGACTGCAGGACTGCATCGTTGCTCAAGGAGGCTACACAAGATACTGACATTGTTGTTCAAGACACTCTGTAGCCTCTGTCCATATATGTAAAACCCTGTGATCATTATCAAATACAATGTTCAACCTGTGAAATTATTCAGTCAAACCTTTATTCGTGCGGGACCGTTGCATCCTGGTGTTCATTTTTCATTTTCCACCAATGTATTTCATTTGCACGAAATATTGTTAAACTTGTAGACATAACTTACAAGTACTATTTCATAGCTTAAAAAATTTACACTGCATATTATTTTGTGCAAAAGCATATAAAAATGCAAATTTTAGTGTTTTGGGGATGTGGAAATAATTAAAAGTAAACTCACTTACCGAAATGAGATAATTCACACTAAAATAAGATACCTTGACTTATTACACGAATTTTTAAAATCAAGCTATAAAATGTCTCGCAATTTTAAAAATTACTCCAAATAAAGAAATTATCGTTTTTTTTGTAAGCAGCCTGTGTTTTTTTTATATAAATTTGGCTGAATTTGCCATCAAATGAATTGAAACGCGACCTTTCAATCAGTTTGGTTAAATTTTCTGTAAACGTCTTCGTTTATTATATTTGTACGACCTGAAGACTTCGAGATTGTGATTTTGACATGCCATAATACAAAAACTACGTTACCTAAAAAATGGTAGGCGAATACAAGTAATGTCCACAAGTCATACGGTATTACGTACAAATATAAAATAATATTGTTTTTGGTAATTAGCGCCTTTGAATGGTCCCGCACCTGACGTAGGTGACCGGGCGCGACCACTGGTTTAGTCCGCGCTCAGTTTCCCCGCGGTGATTGTCATTTCGCCTTAGCAACAGGAAGCTCGGTCGGTGTTCACAGGCAAGCCACGCTGCAGTAAACTCAATTTTTAGTCACTTTTGCGATCTCGGTATTCGGACAGATCCCACCGGAGATCTTCGTCCGGATTNGCAGTAAACTCAATTTTTAGTCACTTTTGCGATCTCGGTATTCGGACAGATCCCACCGGAGATCTTCGTCCGGATTATATTTTTTACCTGCTTGTCCCAGCGTGATGCCTGGTGATCCAACTTACGTAATGACATTTTTGATGTCCGCTTCTTGTGGCACATGAACGGACACCAAGCGAACGACTCGGTAAGTAATTTTTAATTGTGCTGACATCATATAACGTCCTGTATTTCAACCAATAATTCTATGTTGAAATACCGGTTGTAGTCTATTCACGTTTTCTTCTCACTTTTTGAAACTTACCTTAGAAAAATCACCCCATATATGACGCGTTTGGTTGTTTACTAAATATGTCATGAACGCATATGTTAACCTAGAAGTCCCTTATTTATTGTTGTTAAATTCAAGTTTTATTAATACCCTCTCTATTAATTATAGTATTTCATTCATAATTAATGAGAATAAAAACAGAGACAAAATAGATGTGCTAGTAATGCCTAGTAAGATACAGTTATTATGCAAAATATGATCACAGTGAGTGCGCACGAATGACGTGCGTTGTCCCTTTGGTGTAATTTTATAGACTTGGCTAAACTTTGTCTTCATGAGGCGGAGGATTATCCTGAAAGTAGAACTTACGCACGGCTTCAGAAAAGTTAGAAGAAACCGTGAATGGAATATACTACCTTTTTTCATTAAAAGAATTTTCTGGCAACTACAAAATTATTGAAATTTGACCATGCGAATTGAATTTTATGTCGGACACAAATAAATTGTGTAGTTATCCGTTAAATGTTTCTTAAAAATAATGAAAATACGTGCTTATTTCGTTATCACTAATCAAGAGTTCCGTGTTCTTTCCAAAAAATATTGGCTCGTCAAAACAATTTTTACAGTGTGACTTTCCGTATGTTTACAATGTGCGACACTGAGATCACCAGAAGTTGGCCAAAATGTNAAACAATTTTTACAGTGTGACTTTCCGTATGTTTACAATGTGCGACACTGAGATCACCAGAAGTTGGCCAAAATGCGTTTTTATTGATAAATGTTAACATAATTATTTTGATACTTAATTTGAAAACACCTTATTTATTTACCGGGTATTTTACTGTCTGATAAAGTATATTTTTTGTATCATAATTGTTTAAATTTGAAGCATTTTTCGGCATTTATAATTGATTTGCTTATACAATTTTAAATTTGCATAACATATCACATTTGTCCTGAGAATACAATATGTTTGTTTTAGGCAGAAAAGTGGTAGTTATCGTGCATACAGTATAACACACCATACATTCATAATATGTTCCTGCAATTTTTTATTCGGTTTTTTACTGGTCTTAACTCACAACCAGAAGTTGTGTATGCTAAGTTTCGTAGCATATGAATATAAGTTATGCACGTCAGAAAGGATGAACGAGAAGGAATAAGGAATAATCAGGCCATAAAATAGTGCTGTGAAAATATCAGTTTCCGCCCAGTTTTTTGGGAAAGTAAGAAATGTTTGAAATTGGCCACATACATGAATAAAAGTGTTAAAAAGCAGTATATTTGTGCAAATGAACTATATCTGACATATCTTAACCTAGCGTAATATTGAATAGTATAAAATATTATGGGCACGACTGTCTGTAGAATATGACACAATAATTATTGACGTCGAGAGTATAAGAGTTAGGGAAAGAGATAGAGGAAAAGAGAGCGACTGGAAGGCATAGTTCTGCATGGTTTCACAAAAGTCGATGCATAAACGAATTTAAAAAATATCTTAATTTTTAATTTTTAATTTGTTAAAAAATTTACCTGCCAGTTACATTGTGTTTTTTTTAAATATTGCATTAATAAATTCAATAACTATAGTTAGCAAAAATATATACATTATACATTTCATTTGTAGGCGTTCTGCCAGATGAAAAATATAATTTTTAAACTGGGATAGGATAATAAATACAGATATTCAATTTGGCATATCCTATGCCTATACAAGTAATACAGCTACTAGAAACATGCATATAGAGTATGTTTATATATTATATATTAATTTATTATATATATATTTAATAATATTATATATAGTATATATTTTATTTAATATTTATTATACTAGCTGTGCCCGCAGCTCCGCTTGCGTGGACTACAGAATTATTGTTAGGTTTTTTTTAAATAAAGTTGAATTTTACTTAGTGTTAATCTTCTATACTCTATACATATTATAAAACTCAACGTCTGTGTGAATTAAATGGTAAAAACGCTTATTAGTATTTCTCTGTTATACATAGATATGTGTTACCGTGGAGTTTTTTTTAGGTATTTTTATTCTACACAATTCTTTACTACATGATATTTTTCTATCTTTAACGGTTTAGACAGCGTANTTTATTCTACACAATTCTTTACTACATGATATTTTTCTATCTTTAACGGTTTAGACAGCGTATTGCAAGAGAGCGCTCTGGCAGCAAACTCTTTTCCGACTGGATTCACTATATCGTCACTGCTGTTTCCTTATGTTACTTTACGTAACAAAGTATACACTAAAACCTGGCCGGAGAACATAGCTATGAATTAAAATAAAAAACCAAGTAAATCTGATACGTGGTTCTCGAGTGATAAGCGCACTAACTGACAGACAGAGACGTTGAGTTTTATAATATGTATAGATAATATATTATATATAAATAATATATATACATATATAAGGACACAATAATTATTGTCGTCAAGAATATTAATAAGATTAGACTCAAGTAATTAGCCAAAAACAAGTCTCTTAAATGAAAGCAAGAGAAATGGGCGCATGAGAGCAAGGATAAGCTAGGCCAGTTTGAATTCTTGGATGTATTTGATCTTCGGTAATAAGGGTTGAAGTTGAGGCTGTTGAGTAGTTCACCGAACTACACGCGTAATTACGTCCATTGCTGGCTGGTTGCCACGTCATAATCAATTTGAGGAAATATTGAATTACCAACTGCACAAGGAATGGTTCCCTACGATTTTGTGTTATGTTAACTGGATTACGTTTGACATAACACGGTTGGGCACAGGTCTCATGCTTGCAAAGGGTTACAAAAATTATCATTTTCGTCTCGGTGCTCAATTTTGGTCACAGGTTGTCCAAACTCCGAACTCATCACCGGTTCAGCTTCATAACGCCGAAACGATCACGACTACGGAATACTTCTAGATTTTCAGATTTAAAGTTTCGATTTGCTGTCTATACGCCTTTATTGTTTTAAATGCTGAGTTTCCATTTTGCACCAGCAGAAAAAAAAACTGTATCAATTTACATGTCTTGTTTATTGTTATCAGTTAATGTAACGTGTTTTTGTATTTGGTTACGTAGATATTATTACACTAAATTGACCTAAATAAATCACTTTTTTTTCGCTAAGACAAACCAGTAGCGTAAAATTCTGCTGCTTACCGTAACATAGTCTGAGTATAAAATAATACCACAACTTTTAAGGTTTATAATATCAAAACCAAACAGCCTACAACCTTGATTGACCAATCAAATGAACCGTGGAACCGTTAAGTTTGCTTACAATACAATCATAAATGTTCAATGTTACCACCATGAGCGGCCCGAACGACATTTACGCGATAATGAAACTCGCTCCACACTCTTGTCAGCATGTCCGGTATTACAGTTTGGATGGCGTGCATAACTCTCGTTTCGTGGTAGTGAGGGGGTAGCGAGTTCGCATTTGACACGTCAATGTGAAGGGGACGGTGTGATATTTCCTTGCCTATAACGAGGCAGACGATGCCGTCATGTCTAAGCTGGTTTTGAGCGATGAAGCGATGTTCCATAAAAATGGTAAGGTGAACCGGCACAACGTGCTCATATGGAGTAAGTAGCCTCCACATGAAACTACCGAACATGAGCGCGCTTCCTCCAAAGTGAACGCGTTTTGTGCTGTATCCAAAGACACTGTTTTCGGCCCTTTCTTTTTTCACGAGCCCACTGTTACTGGAATCCCTTATTTGGACACGCTTACAGAATGGTTGTTTCCTCAGTTAGATGAGGCGGAGGGGAACTTCAATTTCCAGCAGGATGGTGCGCCACCCCACTGGCACCTAGCTGTTCGCGGATACCTGAACGTGACGTTGCTGCAACACTGAATTAGTCGAGGAGCAACTAAAGACCAGGCTCTTCATCTCTGATCCCCAAGAAATCTGGATCTTACCCTGTGCGTTTTTTTTCTATGGGGGTACATAAAAGATTAAGTGTTTCGTACACCGTTTCCGGCTAACATTAACGACCTCAAAACGAGAATTACGGACGCCATCCAAACCGTAATACTGGACATGCTGACAAGAGTGTGGAATGAGTTTGATTGTCGCGTAGATGTCGTTCGGACCGCTCCTGGTGGTCACATTGAACATTTATGAATGTATGGTAACCAAACGTCACGGTTCCACGGTTCATTTAATTGGTCAATCAAGGTTGTAGGTTGTTTCGTTTTGATATTATAGACCTTCAAAGGTGGGGCATTTTTTTATGGTCAGCCTGTATACCCTGACACAGATATGGATAAAACAAAAATTTATAACGGTGCATTGTGTTCTGGCATTCACGCTCGTCCGCCTTCCTACATAAATATTTTACTGAAGGGTTGCTTTAGAAAAAGTTGTATTACTTTCATATCAGCTGTGATGGGCAGTGGATAAAAATAGCAGCTCGAGTGAGGGGGAAAGAAACTAAAGACGGGTCAAGGGAGTATTTTTAATTTAAAAGAATTGGCTACTCGCTCGGAAAATGAACGGACCCTTAAAGGAAGGGGCAGTAAAAAACTGGCCAAGGGGTAAGTCATAATGAAAAACATGAATATGTAGGCTAGAAGAGAAGCTCGAGTGGCCAGCTCATCCCTCCCTCCCCCTTGCTATTAGAATCCGCAGATTTCCAATATTGAAATTGGGTCCCCAAGTGGTCATGCCGAAGAAGGACGAGGGAGCGCTTGTGTCTATCGCGCCCGCTTCCCATTTCTAGTAACCAACCACTCGACACGACAAAAACGAAACCTAACATCATATGTTAACTATGCGCCCGTAGTGTCCAATGTTAAACGCTATCCTCAGCTGGTGACTGATACCCTTGAAAATAAAACCAATACTGATTTAAAATAGACAATACAAGGATTCGTGTAGGCTGTTCACAGCAAAGTGAGCACTTTTGAAATCAACCATCGAAAAAAAATCACTGCCTGTAAACGGCACATATGCTACCGCACACACTGGCACGCATGCACCCAGTTAGGTTGCCAGCGAATTAAGTTAAATAGTCCTAATTCTTGACGTTGAATTGTAGTGTAATGTAATACTGTACTGCAGATCATGTTGCTGTTTTTTTCTTTATACACATTAGCTTAACTATTGGCATATTAATGACACATTATGGTTTCTAAAAATTTAAAGATTTTTCAGACTGGCGCATGAGTGAATTCATTATGCCAATGGCAAAGTAAATTCTACGTATGACGGAAGAATAAAACTTTAGGAGAAAAATAGATCTTAAGCAGTTGGTTCGAAAGTGCTCACTTTACCGTAAACAGCATATAACCAGAATTTATTTGAACAAGTGATCCTTAAAAAAGTATTCTTTGAATTTTTATATTTTATTTTTATTAAAAATTTTACTGGATGCTTTCGTGCCTCTGGGTAGCGTTGGCTAGCACGCTGGGAAATTATATACATTTAAATTGTTTATCAATTTTTCATGCTGGTTTACTTAATTAACTAAACTTGCGTCTGAACACAGCACTTACGTACATCCATAACATACTATTGATAAGAAATGAAATTCTCGCTGTCTGGAAATAACATTCTAAGTTGCAAAGTAATTTTATGTACAAACAACCTTTTGAAATAAAATAGTTTCTTTTAGTCGTAACTTATCGGTTTCCTGAGCTATATTTTGCCTAAATACACATAAACGTACACTTAAGCACAGCCCCCTTTTCAAAGACGCGCCCTTTCCAGAGGCAAATGCTCCAAAGATTCGGAAATCATTAAAAAATAGCCACAGAAAAATAAATATAAATCGCTTATGCTAAACTGAAAGCAAGGCGTATGTTGCGCAATACACATTTCACTTAATTCAAAGGGGACCGCAGTGGCTCAGCGGTCAGACTGCTCGCCTCTCACCAAGGCAACCTGGGCTCAATCCCTGGCTGGGTCACTCCGGATTTTCGCAAGTGGGAATCGTGCCGGACGATGCCTCTGGTCGGCAGATTTTCTCGGGGATCTCACATTTCCCCCACCCTTGCATTCCGGCGCTGCTCCACTCTCACCTCATTTCACTCTCATCGGCTCTCAAGACCTCGATGTTAAGAGCCGCCCAAATCTCTCAACACAACTCAACTAAATTCAAAATGACTTCATAGAACTGGATATAACTTGGAATATGTTACCTGTAAGTTCAGTTCGTTTATTTTACGAAAAAAAAAAAAAAAATGTTTTGAAAATATACAACTCTTTACGTATCGGAGACGCCGTGTTTCAGGAATTAACACTTTATTATTACTTATCTCGGCTCTAGGAAATAGAAAATATTACCTGAATTAGTTACAAATGATTATGTCGATACAAGTCTATCTAAATTAATATAGTTTTCTTTCGTTAATTTTGTAAATCGTTATCCTAACGCCAAGGCGTTGACGTTAGGATGATGTAATAAGCATTCTGTGAATAGCAATGCAGTGTAATTACTATGAATCGCTACTGGATTAGTAGTTACTCGTCGAACCACATTGCTTCGAACTATGTATTTGCACGCTACACACATAAACAAACAAAATACGTGAATATAAGAAACATTTTTTTTTCTTTACTCTATTTACCTGAATCGCTTTTCCATTACGAAAATGTGAGTAGAATGTTAACAATTTGTGTTTATTTGCACTTTTGTTCAACGCTTTCAATATCATGATCAATATTTTTAACACAAATTTAAGTATACATCGAAATATGGACAACAGAAAATAATTTTGAAAACATCAAACCATGCATTGTAAACCAATAAATATTAACACATATAGGCATTGTCCAAATGAAAGTTATTATTTAGTTTACATAAAAATATGTACAACACAAAATAATTTTCAAATGCATTGAAAACCACTAAACATGGAATAAATAAACGAATTGTCCAAATGAATTATTTTTATTTTCTCCTCCGTTTTGCCTTTGTATATTTTTCTTCGTTTGAACTAGTGAACTGGTTTTATATGGGTTGTATTGGAAAATACTTGTATGCCACAAATATGCAGTCGTGTAGATGAACGAAAATTAACACATTTTATTAAGGATTTCATGTCCGGATAACTACTCCTGCCGTAAAACATTGATGTAAAAGCTGTCGACTTGTATTTATTGTTTTATGCCATATATATATATATATACACACACAAACACAGGATGATTCACAGCACCCGTATCACCCCTTTTTCTCGGACACAACACGACACCAGGAGTTCACAAAAAAAGAAGTGATAAATATACCCTATATGAAGCATCGATTGGTAGTAATCCCATTCACCCGAACATACTGGAGGTAGGGAAATTGAGGGTAAGCTTTGATATTGCAAATGAGAATGTTGGTCGTAGAAGATATCGTTGGATAGATCGTCTAAAAGGAAACAACATTTACAAAGACAGTTGTTTTCTGACGTGCATAGTTTACGCACAATAAATTTAATAATCTAAGCATATGGTTTGTGACGTGCGTAGTTTACACATAGTTAAAATTGATCGCAAATGTGGTTTTCTTATTACTTTCAAATGGAAATCAACCAAACATGTTGTTTTTCCGGCATGATACCTAGTTTATGTACAATCAAAAGGACGTCGGGTGTACTGTAAATACCGGTGGGGTGTGAGAGAACTACCGTGAAATGGGAACTGGGAACACTCATTCGTACACAGCACTCTTCATAAGTGTTCTAAATGTCGATCGTCCTGTATCAGACACGACTCGGCTCTCCGTCTTACATTCGCTGATGCTCGGCGGACCTCAGCACTGATGAGGGATCCACACGCTGCTCTGATTCTGTCATTCGTGCAATGTAAAACGAATCACTGTCTGAATAAACGAACGTTCGATTGTCAGTTAACGTGCATGCAAACCCTGCACTTCCTGTAAGTGGTAGATGGCTTATTTGCTTGCTGCTTAGTGCTGTCTTATTCTTTGCGTTTGTTCGGAAACAGTTTCATAATAACAGCTAAGTTTTTCCAATTATCATTGGTTGTGCGTAAACTTTGCACGTCAGATACAAAATGTGCGCCATTACGGTATAGCCGGTTGGAGTGTGAGACTCGCTTTGATACTAGCAGTGAGTGACCTGCGTGCCTTACTGTATGGACTCGTGTAATAGGTATTAGACTCTTTCCGAGCAAATGTGGAGAATAATGCAGCACTACGCAACAAGCAGATAAGCCTTTTACCCCTTACAGGAACTGCAGGCTCTGCATGCAAGTTAACTGTATCTGACAATCGAAAGGTCGTTCATTCAGACAGTTCGTTTAACATTGCAACCAATAATCGTGTGTGTTGTTTCAATGTCAGACATTGTCTGTCTGTGTTGTTGCTTTCTGGATGGAATGTCGTTTACAAACGAAGAAGCATTTGACATGCTGATGATACTAGGAGAATTTCGTCGCAACTGCAGAGCTGCTGCCCGTTTGAACGAAGAGAGATACCCACAGCGCGTCCATCACTCGTACAATGTTATCCAGCGTCTTGCATATCGCGTGCGTACAACCGGGCTAGTGCAACCGAAACGCAACAAACGTCCTCGCATCAGATGACCTGTGAGAGACGCGAGAGCTGTTGATGTACTTGCTGCCATGGTAGATAATCCTCATGATTCTACACGGAGGATTTCTCGCGATTCAGGATTGTCTCAAAGTACAGTGTTGAGAATCCTCGCTGATAATCATTTACATCCGTATCATGTACAGCTCCACAAAACACATGGGATAATGACTTTCATAAGCGAATTGATTTCTGCAACTGGTCCCTGAGAAAGGACCGTGCTTTCCATCGGAGCATTTTGTGGACTGATGAGGCCAAATTCAAGAGTAATGGTGACGTTAACATACATGATGCCCATTACTGGTCTGCAGTCAACCCATATTGGCTTCGTCAAGTTGATAACTAGCATGTGTAGAGCATTAATACTTGGTGTGGCCTTCTCGAACAACGTATCATAGGACCATATTTTTTTGAAGTGCAGTTGAATAGTGCAGCGTATGCAGACATCCTAGAGAATATTTTATATCAGCTTATTGAAAATTTCCCTCTTGCTCTGAGATTAAAACTGTGGCTTCAACAGGATGGCTGTCCTACTCACATTTTACGCAGAGCTCGACTAGTTGCTGACATGTTATTTCCCAGACGGTAGATTGGACGAATGGGTCCTGTAGCTTGGCCACCACGTTCTACAGACCTGTCCTCAAATGACTCCTTTTGTAGAGGAGAATTAAAGACATCGTCTACGGCGTGCGTCCAACGACGAGGGAAGACATGAAAGACAGAATCAGAGCAGCATGTGGATCTCTCAGCAGTGGTGAGGTCCGCCGAGCAACCGCGAACGTAAGGAGAGCAGTGTCGTGTCTGATACAGGATGATCGACATTTAGAACACTTATGAAGAGTGCTGTGAGCGAATTATTGTTACCAGTTCCCATTTCTCAGTCGTTGTCTCACACCATGCCGGTATTTAGAGTACACACGACGTCCTTTTGATTGTACGAAAACTAGGTATGCACGCCAGAAAAACAACATGTTTCGTTGATTTCCATTTGATTTTAGTAAGAGTACAAATAGTTTTTGTTCAGTTTCATTGTAAACCACGTACGTCACAAACCGTACCATTATATGATTTAATTTATTGTGCGTAAACTATGCACGTCAGAAAACAACTGTCTTTGTAAATTTTGTTTCCTTTTATACGATCTATCCAACGATACCATATACGACCCCTGTTTCCATTTGCAATTTCAAAGCTCATCCCCGTACTCCTACCACTGGTACTTTCGGGGAATGGAATTACTACCAATCGATGATTCATCCATCGGTATAGTTATCACAATTTCTTTCGTGAACCCCCGGTGTCGCGTTGTTTCCGAGAAAAAGGAGTGATACTCATGCTGTGAATCATCGTATATATATATATATATATATGTGAATCATCCTGTATATATATATATATATGTGAATAATCCTGTATATATATATGTGAATCATCCTGTATATATATATGTGAATCATCCTGTATATATATATGTGAATCATCCTGTATATATATATATATATGTGAATCATCCTGTATATATATATATATATATATATATGACCTTTAATTCTAGGCTTTTCAATTGTTGTGACTTATAAGGCATTGAACCCAAGCCTACCAAATAATGTAAATCATGGTTTTATGGACATTGTTTCAGAGAAAGAGTGCTGATTAGTTACTGAAATAAATTTTACTTTTATTCTAGCACATGTGGACAAGACGAGAGCACATAACTCAATTTTGTCGTCATTCATCCACACAAATATGCTCAACGTTAATCAACACTCAGAAATTTAAGCGAAAAATATATATTTTTTTTTACTTAAGAGAATCGAAGCGTCTGGGCACCGTGTACGATAAACAAAAGTAGAGGTCGTTCACTGTAAAGTGGGTAAAATTGAAACAAACCATAGAAAAAAATCGTTGCTTGTAACTACATGTAAGGTTTACTTATACTATAGGTTGGGAAGATCAATGCAAAAAGTTTGGCAATGAAAACTTTTCACCACTAGGTAAGCGCTTGTGTCGGCAACGTACCAGATTTTCTCTATTTTCTACATTAAAAACATGATAATAATAATCATAAATCAAATATAAAAAAACTTCGTTACTAAGTAAAATTTTTCTGTTTAATTATTCCCGTAGCTTAAAATATTAATGTTACCTTTGGAACACTGCGCACCTAGTTGTGGACATTTTCCATGTGCCAAACTCTCCCATAAGAAATTTAGTTTTGTTCCTAATCTGAATAGAATAAAACTTTGCATGCTACATTACACACTATGGTGTGCAGGCTCCATAATTAAGTTATCAGCGAATTAATAACAGTATATTGACGTTGTATTGCGAGTGTAATCTATGGCCACTGAAGTCATTATTTCTTCAGTATACAAATGAGAGTATTAATGACGTATTATAGTCAATTCACGGATGCTTTCACCTTTTTTGAAGCACTGTCAAAATTCTACTTCCTTGATATTCGTTCGCATCGTACAAACAAAGCTTAACCAAGTTAACAAAAATATACCGAAGGAAAAACGCATCGCATTCGTGCGCACTCAGTGTAATAATATTCTGCGTAAGAACTGTTTCTTACTAGACATTACCAACAAACGTGCTTTCTCACTGTTTTTATTCATATTAATTATAAATGAAGTATTATAATTTATGTATATTAAATATGTGTACAATTTTAATTTAACCAAAAAATTAGGTACTTGTATGTTAACAACAATATAAAACGCTTGTTATACACGGCTTATTCAGGACATAACCAAAGGGGTGATTTTTCAAACGTTAAATTAAAAAAGTGTGAAGAAACCGCAAATAGACTTTAGTTACGTATTTGCATTAATTCCTTGGATAGTGCGTAAATAAAGTGATCAGACCCATGGAACTGTTAGTTTTGTATATAGCGGAAGGAAATAAAATGATAAATAAAAGTAGATCCTAAGCTGGGTTTTCAAAGGTTCTCAGATAACCACGAACTGTCTGTAGCCGTGCCAGAAATCACGTACCCTTGAGCAGGTCTGCAGCTAGGGGAAAGTTTGCCAACTAGAGCAGCTTTATCTTAATTGACAACACTTTCTAAAGTGTAGGGAAAAACACTAATAAAATTTGTATGGAGTTCGTGTCTTCAGAGAAAAAAAAAACGGTTACTAACTGGCTTTGTGCTGACGAGGTAGACAGATCACAAGTAATTGGCGTTGGCGAGGGGCAACAGTGTCCGTGTGGGTAGCACTCGCACGCCACGCTGACCCAGAGCTTTGATTCCAGTAGGGGACATTCGCGGATGTTCGCATGTGGGAAACGTTGCAGACATTGTCATTAGCCAGCGAGATCTTCTCGGTAAACTCACGTTTCTCCTACTGCTGAATTACGTTGTCACTCCGTCTTAGAATGTAACTCCGTGTTAGACTTTACACCTGAAAAGCCCTTTACTCGAATAGAGTTACTTCGATTAAGGGCACAACCTAAATAAACAGTAAACATTTCTGTTCTTTAAAAATTTAAAATCTAAATTGCAAAAAAATATTGGGAACACTGGAAACGGATCGTAATTTTGCAGTAAATGTTTAAAATAAGGAATCTCTTCTACTGTTCAAAGTTGATTAACACAATTTTGACAACTCGGTTTTTTCATCCTCAAGAGCATACTTGATGATTTTACACCCGGTTGCACAATACTTTTGGAACCCGTCAAACATTTCATTCGCTCTCGGCGTAAGATATTGGCGACTCTCACCGGACAAGTGAAGTTACCAAAAGCCGGACTCTCCCGGCATTACTGGCAACCTTACCTGCACTTCCGAGATGGTGTCAGCTGTAATTACTGCCAGTGTCTTAACTGCAGCGATACTATTGGATGCAATCGTGAGTGTACAAACTGGGACAGGTTCACACAAAGAGTTCATTTGTTCGCAATCACATTTGTCAATTTGGTAATTATGAAGAAAAGAGGCTTTTCCGAAGAATTGAAAAACTTTCTGGAAAACGATATGTATCGACAATAAAAAGAAGCCAAATCATAACCATATAGGTGTATTGTTATATTCGCAGTACATCATATGAACCGCGAGAGTGGGGAAGGCTAAGAAGATCAGGGAAACTTTGTGGTAAAAGTCGTGAACAAACGGAAAAAAAAATCACCAAACTTAAAACAGAAATGCACCAAATAAATAAATTATGTCCACAAATGGCTCCAGAAAAGCGAATTCGTGCAAATTTACACCATTCTGATTCCTGGAGTGCGAGCGATAGCAAGAACTGAGGACATGGAGACTTGTGTGCTTGACTCGTTATGACCTGCCATTTCAATTACTGTTAACACCGTGATCTACAAACCTACTGAAAATGATAAGACCAAATATAATTCGTAACTCAAAAGTCGGGGAAGTTCACATTCACATTTAACGGTTCACTAACCCCGACACGCTCAAACTTCCATACACTGTTTAGGCATCACTTCACTCGGTGAAATACGAAAAGATCGATGAACACACTCACCGCGGTCCACTCTCCCTATAATCTGC
Organism: Clitarchus hookeri; assembly: GCA_002778355.1. Classification (NCBI taxonomy): domain Eukaryota; kingdom Metazoa; phylum Arthropoda; class Insecta; order Phasmatodea; family Phasmatidae; genus Clitarchus; species Clitarchus hookeri. Next base: position 1,469,697 of record NQII01000041.1, read on the forward strand.
ATGTACTAAAGTTAAAACGTACTGAAATGCCTGTATAGGGGATTCACGGTAAAGTGAGTACTTTCGAGAGCCCTCTCATTTGGAATAATAGTCAATAAATATATTTTATTTTAGTTTTAGACGTTTACTTCCGAGTTTGAAGGAATAGGCACACTGTATTCAATATTTATATGGCAATACCTATTTAAAAGGTTGTTAAAGGATTAAAAATGTCTAAAAATAAAAACTAACTATGGCTTCTAAAGTGCTTTTTGCCGTGAAAAACATATACTAACTTGCATCTTTCGCTTCGTTTTTGTTCATGTCACTTTGGTATTATGGGGAAGAAAATAGCACGGTGCTTCATGTAGACAACACATCTTAATATCTGGCACGATATCCTTGTTTTTATCAATGCAATGTATGGAACGTATTATAAACCACCGGTGATTTCTTGGCGTGGTAAGTTTTCGCAGAGCCAAACATGCAACATGCATACTTATCAGACATTCCCTTCGGACCAGCCGCGTTACTTCATAATTACCTCGAAAGCGGTCGTGCAGTGCACGGACTCGTGTTCCTAGCTTAATGACTGTGATTGGCGGAGTCGGTACTCACCGGTGTGCAGGCGCGTGTGCTGCTGGACGTGGCTCAGCTGCTTGAACCTGCGGTCGCAGTAGGAGCATTTGTACGGTTTCTCACCCGTGTGCACGCGGATGTGCTGGACCAACTGGTGGTTCGAGGAGAAGGACTTCAGGCACTGCTGGCATTGATGCGGCTTCACTTCGGTCCGGTGGGCTACTTCGCGCGCATGCATTTGCATGGCTGACTTGTGCATGAAGATCTGCAAGGAAGAAGAGCAGCCAACGACATGAGCGTCGCGTCCACATCAGGAATTGCAACAGTGCAAGATGGGAACAGGTCTCAGGCAGAGGACAGTGCAGGTTGGGCGTCACTTAAATGGTGTGCATGTTCAACTGGAATTACTGGTAAAAAAAAAATCTTCAAAGAAACGTATCAAGTAACCATGAATAGGAAAACTAAATTAATGTATAACGGAAGAATACAAAATAAAATACAAACATCTAAAGTTGGACTCTGGGAACAAAATAAATTAAAATTGAAAAGGGCACATGTATAGGAGCTACAAACAACACTAATCACATGTCGCGCACCGCCTTCCGATGTTTCCTAAAAAAAGAAGCACAAAGTAGTAAATTGCTGCAAATGACAAACACGAAAAGAAAATTACAAATAACAACTCGACTGCTCCAACTGCTACTGCTTCTTCGTCGTTGCTTTAACCTACAATTAAAATGAATTAATGCCACAACACAACGACAAAGAATGAAGGGTGTATTTGCATTGTTTATGGATCCTTTCCTGTAAAAGATACTTGGGAATGTATTTATACCCATGCATGCACGTACTGCGCAAAAGANTTGTTTATGGATCCTTTCCTGTAAAAGATACTTGGGAATGTATTTATACCCATGCATGCACGTACTGCGCAAAAGAAAATTTTTAATTTGTTCTGGGAAAAAATACTTTTTTTTTTTGAGAACCAAAGAAAAATACTAATTCAAATACTGCTTGAAATATTTCCTGCGTAAAAAATTTGATGCAAACAATGAAATATAAAAAAGTTAAGTTTCTTTAACTGAGCATCATTTAGAAAGCACGGCAAATGTACAAACTTTATTTGAAACGCGTGTACGCAACCTNAAGTTTCTTTAACTGAGCATCATTTAGAAAGCACGGCAAATGTACAAACTTTATTTGAAACGCGTGTACGCAACCTCTCCGCCAGAAAATAGTCCTTCGGGAAAGAAAAAGTAGCAATTGTCTCTATATCCACGATCTCCTATTTTCCCATTTTCTCCTATTTATCCTCCGCGAATTTGGAATACGCTATAAAGAAATGCAGTGACTCCGATATCGTAAACGAATATAAACAACTTGGTTTTTGGGCAAGAGAAGACAGAACACATAACATTCCTTAACAATGCTGTAACTGTAAATTCTCTTAAAAGAACCTGTACTCTTTCAAATATTTCCAGCTGAAGGAGTAGCACTGCCTTCAATTTCTTTGTAATAATTAATACGTGCTTTAGTAGCAGTAAATATTCACTTCTGGAAAAATGCAGCTTGTACTGTGTTGTGCAGTGACGCTCGGTAAACCAAGAGANAGTAGCAGTAAATATTCACTTCTGGAAAAATGCAGCTTGTACTGTGTTGTGCAGTGACGCTCGGTAAACCAAGAGGCCGCACTCAATGGGAGAGTTATTATTACAATGGAATCTCAACCAATTAGCAATTGACTCAAAGCTCAACTTCGGGGATATGCTTTGAGTTACGAGTCTTCGCCTCCTGGGCAAAAAAAANAATTAGCAATTGACTCAAAGCTCAACTTCGGGGATATGCTTTGAGTTACGAGTCTTCGCCTCCTGGGCAAAAAAAAAGGCCTTAGCAGACCCGGTCATCTAGGAAAAAATAGCAGTGAGACTAATGCGATGAAGACATTTGAAATGTTCACGCTTGGGAAAGTTTATAGAAGCTAGGGGCATTTAGCGTGCTCTCTGTCTGTAAAGATAAAATGATTCTTACAGGGAAGTTTTATTGATTCTACGCCCAATAAACTAATTCCGTTCTTGAAAATAGCTTGATATGTTCATAAAGTTTGGCCCTTTTATTAAGAAGCTGTCTGTGTTGTACACATTCGTCACCGCCTCCTCGTGAAACCAATTTAAAAGGAAAATCAGTTACATGAAAGCATTTGCGAAAATCTGTTCCTAAATAATTACTAATATACGTGTGGGAACAAGAAATCTCGCTTTGCGCTTTTAATCAGAATCACATATACTTGTAATTTTAAATACTTGATAAGAAAATACATACTTCAGTTTCAATGACATATCACGATTATTTATAAATTATATTTTATGTTTCAGCACCAAAATATTTTCAAAGGTATTGCACCACTTCTAAAGTTGTCATGAGCACCGTACGTCACATTTTAAGTTTTATCTTCAAACGTNTTGTTTATGGATCCTTTCCTGTAAAAGATACTTGGGAATGTATTTATACCCATGCATGCACGTACTGCGCAAAAGTAAATTTTTAATTTGTTCTGGGAAAAAATACTTTTTTTTTTTTTTTGAGAACAAAAGAAAAATACTAATTCAAATACCGCTTGAAATATTTCCTGCGTAAAAAATTTGATGCAAACAATGAAATATAAAAAAGTAAAGTTTCTTTAACTGAGCATCATTTAGAAAGCACGGCAAATGTACAAACTTTATTTGAAACGCGTGTACGCAACCTCTCTGCCAGAAAATAGTCCTTCGGGAAAGAAAAAGTAGCAATTGTCTCTATATCCACGATCTCCTATTTTCCCATTTTCTCCTATTTATCCTCCGCGAATTTGGAATACGCTATAAAGAAATGCAGTGACTCCGATATCGTAAACGAATATAAACAACTTGGTTTTTGGGCAAGAGAAGACAGAACACATAACATTCCTTAACAATGCTGTAACTGTAAATTCTCTTAAAAGAACCTGTACTCTTTCAAATATTTCCAGCTGAAGGAGTAGCACTGCCTTCAATTTCTTTGTAATAATTAATACGTGCTTTAGTAGCAGTAAATATTCACTTCTGGAAAAATGCAGCTTGTACTGTGTTGTGCAGTGACGCTCGGTAAACCAAGAGACCGCACTCAATGGGAGAGTTATTATTACAATGGAATCTCAACTAATTAGCAATTGACTCAAAGCTCAACTTCGGGGATATGCTTTGAGTTACGAGTCTTCGCCTCCTGGGCAAAAAAAAAGGCCTTAGCAGACCCGGTCATCTAGGAAAAAATAGCAGTGAGACTAATGCGATGAAGACATTTGAAATGTTCACGCTTGGGAAAGTTTATAGAAGCTAGGGGCATTTAGCGTGCTCTCTGTCTGTAAAGATAAAATGATTCTTACAGGGAAGTTTTATTGATTCTACGCCCAATAAACTAATTCCGTTCTTGAAAATAGCTTGATATGTTCATAAAGTTTGGCCCTTTTATTAAGAAGCTGTCTGTGTTGTACACATTCGTCACCGCCTCCTCGTGAAACCAATTTAAAAGGAAAATCAGTTACATGAAAGCATTTGCGAAAATCTGTTCCTAAATAATTACTAATATACGTGTGGGAACAAGAAATCTCGCTTTGCGCTTTTAATCAGAATCACATATACTTGTAATTTTAAATACTTGATAAGAAAATACATACTTCAGTTTCAATGACATATCACGATTATTTATAAATTATATTTTATGTTTCAGCACCAAAATATTTTCAAAGGTATTGCACCACTTCTAAAGTTGTCATGAGCACCGTACGTCACATTTTAAGTTTTATCTTCAAACGTTTGATGAACGGTCGTTAGTTCTATATAGATTATAATACAACATTATCAAGACACACCTCAAATTCAGATACGAAATATCACCTAAGTTTCTTAAATATTGACCAGTAACTGACATGATAGTGTCTGTAGTGTTAACACAGTCTAAATTCATAATAATTTAAGAATTCCACTTTACCATCTCCCCGGTTAGTGATACAATTGTGTTCTTTTTCTCGTCATTTCCGTAACCTTTATCCAAGAGAGTAAAATAAATGCATCTCGGATAAATATTCCGCATGGACAAATGAGTGATAATTGCGTGCAACTGAATGATAAGATTTGCTCAATATGATGAACACTATACCNTTTTCAAAGGTATTGCACCACTTCTAAAGTTGTCATGAGCACCGTACGTCACATTTTAAGTTTTATCTTCAAACGGTTGATGAACGGTCGTTAGTTCTATAATAGATTATAATACAACATTATCAAGACACACCTCAAATTCAGATACGAAATATCACCTAAGTTTCTTAAATATTGACCAGTAACTGACATGATAGTGTCTGTAGTGTTAACACAGTCTAAATTAATAATAATTTAAGAATTCCACTTTACCATCTCCCCGGTTAGTGATACAATTGTGTTCTTTTTCTCGTCATTTCCGTAACCTTTATCCAAGAGAGTAAAATAAATGCATCTCGGATAAATTCCGCATGGACAAATGAGTGATAATTGCGTGCAACTGAATGATAAGATTTGCTCAATATGATGAACACTATACCNATTCCGCATGGACAAATGAGTGATAATTGCGTGCAACTGAATGATAAGATTTGCTCAATATGATGAACACTATACCTGGTTAAAACTTGCGCTGTCTGTGAAAAATAGTAAATAGAATATTTACATGATATACAAGCACATTTTGGAAGAATTTTATGAAATTGCACTATAAAAAGTAATTGATTTTAGAGAAATTAAATACTTCATCTCATTGACCCATTTTCTCTTTAAAGTATAATGTATCATGAGCATATTAATGACACATGTTGAATTAATTTTAAGGGACAGCTTGCACACTAGCGTTTAACTACTAAACAAAATATATGACAGCTAGTGTCACACCAAAGATTACTTCGTTTGGAAGGAAAGTTACTCCTGTGATTTTAGCCTAGAATTGAAAGCATCTTGGCTGCTTTAAATTCAAACCCGCGTCAACTAAGTGGGTTAGTGAGTTTTTGTTGAAGTTGCATTATAGATCAATAGAATACAACGATTTTATACAACGTAAGGTGGTGGCAAGTACTAAGCTTAGCCATCTCCAACCTCACGTGACAAAGGCGAAGAGTAATGTTACTTTGTTCCAAGGAGTAAGGAAAACTTTGAGAAAAGTGCAGCAATTTTGCAAAATACTTGCTCACAATGTTAGTATTGGCTAGGACAAACCTCTATATTTGNTTTGAGAAAAGTGCAGCAATTTTGCAAAATACTTGCTCACAATGTTAGTATTGGCTAGGACAAACCTCTATATTTGAATTAAAGTTTTAAGTATTGATTTACGTCCCGTGCGTTTTTATAAAAAGTATATGAAATTTCTCGCACTAGATCACACATGTGAAGAAACAACCAATTTTGTTTTCGTGCAGTTTGCAGTAAGAGTGAAGAGAGTTAAAATTTTTCCGTANACACATGTGAAGAAACAACCAATTTTGTTTTCGTGCAGTTTGCAGTAAGAGTGAAGAGAGTTAAAATTTTTCCGTAGCTAACTCATAGTGCAGCATCATCATCATCTCGCTAGACTTTGCTTCTCTTAACGAATTACGCCTCTCACAACAAATACCTCAAAAGATAGCACTACAAACGAAGAGAGGGGCACTAACGCGCAACATATCTGAGAATACTGGATATTTTTACAATACGTCCACAACTTTTGCTTGGATTTGCACTCCAGTAAAGGTACTGCTGTTAAAGCTTAGGCAGTTTTATTGGAAACCGCTATTTATTCTCCGGAAACTAATTATATATTTATGCAAAACTGATGCAACACGCAAAATAATCTGTACGGCATTTGTATTTGACGGGAATGTACAAGCCTGCCAATGACCAACACGCCTGCCGCATGGCTAAATGTAGCCCAGAGCAAGTGCTGGTGCAGTTCGGGACGAACAGACGCTACAGAAACAAGCAGCACGCAAAAACTGCTGTTGTGGAGCTCTTATTACGCGCTACACGGAAAAATTGGATTTGAACTGCGATAGATTATCTAAAAAATAAAATATATTTTTGTGCAGATGACAAACATAAGCCAGGTAACTCGTATTTTTTTTAGCACGACTGTGAGGAATCGAAGAAGTTTTAACCTGATATTTATGAGTGGGTTTGGAGGAGGAGCAATGTATAATGAAATAAATTGGAATTTGTATTTGTGTGTATTTAAGAATACATATCAAGTNATGAGTGGGTTTGGAGGAGGAGCAATGTATAATGAAATAAATTGGAATTTGTATTTGTGTGTATTTAAGAATACATATCAAGTAATGGAAAATACGTATTCGAAGGGAAAAAAATTCTTGTTGTCTATCCGCACTGATGTTTCCAAGACGGCTATCAGCCATCAGTTAAAAAGAATGGAAATTGAGTCGTGTGGAGGAAACTAGCCTGAGCATTTTTTTTGCAGGCGCTTCCGCAATAATGCTCGTCTTTTTCTTCTGCGCCCCTCAGTCCTCTCTTCGCTCCCCTAACCATGCGTCTCCCGGCCGGATGGATTTTGCGGCATGAAAGGGTTGAATCCAGAGGGTGGAAAGAAGGGCGAGATTTAGAGCCAAGACAAGGTCGTGGCACGGGGGAGGGGACGGGGAGAGGGTGGCGATGAAACACACCACTCATGTTTCTGTCACTGTCGCCGTTTTCTGTGGCCAAATAAACACTCCTACAAATGCACGCGCATCTTGAAAGCAAGCAGTTTCCTCGCGCTGGCAGAAAAAAAAACAGCCTGAACATGACCATTACGAACGCGGACGTTTTTAAACTTCAGTGCAAAACCCAAATGCGAAGATACGTGCAGTACAGCTTTCCAACTGAACAAACGTCGACTGAATAGTTATTGATTTGTCGCAGGTAACACACACATTAAAATAAATANACAGCTTTCCAACTGAACAAACGTCGACTGAATAGTTATTGATTTGTCGCAGGTAACACACACATTAAAATAAATAAACCAGGTAGTTCGGTGCAACGACAAAAAACTGACAGTTTATTTCCTCTTCATTGGGGCGAGACAGTTATTAAAAATTTTAATTTCTGGCAGACGCAGGAAAGATGATAAACTGTTTTTTTTTTTNTCATTGGGGCGAGACAGTTATTAAAAATTTTAATTACTGGCAGACGCAGGAAAGATGATAAACTGTTTTTTTTTTTCACATTAAGTTTGCGGCACCATAAAAAATACGAACATTTTAAACTGCAGATTTTCTACAATTAACANTTTTTTTTTTCACATTAAGTTTGCGGCACCATAAAAAATACGAACATTTTAAACTGCAGATTTTCTACAATTAACATCATAAAATTATAAAGCACGTGAGTACATAGGCAAAGCAGCTAAAAGAGGTTGTGTTGCTCAAGCGTCTCAACTTCTCAGATTACTTTGATGAAACAGGCATTATAAATGTCATGCACATATGCTAAATGCAGTATAATAAAGTAGGCATGGTAATCGATAGCCACTGAAAGTTGAGTATAATACAGAATAAAGCAATAATTCATCAACATCAAGCTAAAAGATTTCGTAATAAACAAATAATAATACTGGTTATGTTGAGCAGTAATGTAAAAGTGTGTCAGTAAGCAGGCGAGAAAACAAGAAGATATATTTGCTTCTCGTGATAGGGATTATAAAATTATTATTATTGAACATTTACAACGAATTTCTGCAACCTGCATGGCAAAGTTGGCTGCAACATTGGCCTTCGGAGCAAAGGGTTTCAAATGTCGAGCAAGGCACAGCTTGTGTTTGGTTTGTAAGACGCTTCTCTTTCTCCCGCCTTTCTTGATAAACCTTCTGGCACGTAACGGAGTCGCTGAAAAGTTACAACCTCAATTACTATCTGTCAGTTCTCAAGATAACCGGGAAAATATTATTCTGTAAGTGACGCTAAGCATCGGGGGCACAATTAACATGATACTGAATTCGGTAAACATTCTTTATTTTTACACCAGATATGCTCACGTTCTATAAATATAGATAAGCCAGAATTACGTAAGTATAAAGCTAGGGAAACCAATGGTCAAGATGGTTAGAGCAGTGAAGTAATATACAAAATATGTATTTTAATCTACGTTTGTTACTACAAAAGCACTCGAAACTAGTCTTACATTAATTTCCTTTGTCTGGGTTGGTAAAATGGAAGTATATTTTAAACAGTTTAGGGTTCTTGTTTCTAATTGTGCCCAGAATATATTCAATGGAAACAGCCCAGAAGTAATAAATTTCAATACGTCAGAGAAAATAACAAAGAATTCTTCCTCAGTATCTACGTACAAAAACCCTAAGTTGAATTTGATGATGAGTCATCGACTGAGTAGATGCTGAATGTCCACATGCCGAAAGTATTGCGTGGAAAGAGGAACCAGGCAAGTGAATGACGCCCAAAAAATAAACAAAAATACTAACAGTTGTTCAGATTTTACTGGTATTTAGATGATGCAATCATAATCACATAAAATTTTCAAGAATATTGATGAAAGGAGCCCATTGCTCTTGGGTATGTACATACAAACCAGAAATACTGTAGGATATATGACTTTGAATATTGTCATAAATTGATTATTTTTAGAGACACGTTATTATGGAATAGACAGCGTTAGTTATTTTATTAATATAGAAGCAGTGATGATGCCATAATAAAAAGTTAAGCTTCACCACTCATTGTAACGGCGTAAATAACCAATCGTAGCAGCTGTGTAAGTACGGTTTCGAACTAAGGTCTATATTATCTCTGTCAAAAAANACGGCGTAAATAACCAATCGTAGCAGCTGTGTAAGTACGGTTTCGAACTAAGGTCTATATTATCTCTGTCAAAAAAGTATAAAAAATTTCAGAAGAAAAAATTTTTAAACAGCTGATATGCTGCCAGAGGAGAACGGCTCATATGATAAATAATCAAGCCTAAAAAATGATTCAGGACCAGTGGCATCGTTATTCGAATTGGATTCTTAACACAAAATATATGTTTTCTACTATTCTATGTTTTCGAATGACTTTTTTCTTTCGTTAATTTATCACATAACGTAATGGATAAGCGTGCACTTAAACATAAAAACCACCATTATGCATTCTCTCGATATAAAGTATGTNAAAAACCACCATTATGCATTCTCTCGATATAAAGTATGTGTGTTAGTTTTTCGCCACAAATTCAGATAAGTGATTACAGTATATTTTAAAAATAAAAATATGTAACAGGACCAACAGAANTAGTTTTTCGCCACAAATTCAGATAAGTGATTACAGTATATTTTAAAAATAAAAATATGTAACAGGACCAACAGAATGCGTTTTATTTATTTTATATAAAAAAATTTGATATCACAGAGAGGAAAGTTCACTTAATTAAAATAATTTTTCAAAATATAATTAGAATTAAATGCGTTTCATGCAATATTTAACCACGTCGTCCTACTTCAATAATGGCTAATCAATTTACAAAATGTAAATAGTTTTAAAATTAGCTATGTTTCTTTATCAATTCAAATACTAGAGACGGTTAAGCTACTCTGTGATTGAATGACCACCTGATGTTCAGACTTTAACTGAACACAATTGTATAATTTTTTGTTAAGACGTGTTCTTTTAAACGTTTTGTCGACCTGACTATGCCAACCATAAATTGACTTTACCCTGAAATCTTCCCATATAAGAACCGGAATACCAATAAACTTCAAATGAATCGCTAGTCAGAATCAAGCTTTAGTATTTTAGTGTTACTTTTGATTGCCATATATTATTATTTAATTTTCAGACAGGATTTTTTTTTTTTTTTTTAATAGTAAAACGAGAAGGAAAATTTTTGAAAAACGGTATTATTTGGTTTTTAAATAAAAATACTACAGATGCGAAATTATGATTAGTTCTAGCTATTTTTTCAAATACTACATTTTTCTACACCTCATACATATGCACATTGTGTAAGATACATCACAATTTCTTGTACTTCAGCATCCTTGGCGGCTTGGTTTTTCACCAGAACTGCTCCTAGAAAATTTCTTTGCGTTTTTCGCTGCTCTTGCAAGCTTCCACGTGACTGTTATCAATTTATCCCGTTATCTGCTCACGTCGCCAACATGGCCGCATCGCGTTCTTCCTTCAGCAGCGAACGGGTTGGTTTTTTGCTCTGCAGCCAACAGTCGACTATAACTTTCAGTTGAAATTTCCTTCCTCCTGCGTGCACAAAACGTGGGTAATTTTATAAAATAAATGGATTTTTAAAACAGTTGGCTGGGATGAGAGAACAGCATGGCACAAAATTTGTTTTTACGCTCTTGATATATTTGTCGCAGTGGTATACAAAATCTAGCATCCCCCCTCGCAGCGCAATCAACTCTTGCTCCTCCCCACCTTCACTTCCCTTAAGCCTTGCTTTTTTCTAATGGATAACCGCACCATTCAAACTCCACTCATAATAAAGTCACAATTAGACGTTGCGATCTTGGCGTTTCCTCTGAAACTCAACAATTATCACTCGGTACAGTGAGAGTACGTGTTGGCTGACAGCATACCTAGTTCATGAATAACAATATAACCTATTTCAGGAGATACGTGTGTACAATAAATGCAGGTTNGGCTGACAGCATACCTAGTTCATGAATAACAATATAACCTATTTCAGGAGATACGTGTGTACAATAAATGCAGGTTAAATTTTTATAAAAGTGCTTGTCGCATGTTAGAAAGATGCTACCTCTTGAGTTTTTTACTCCACTGATGACGATGTTTTAAAAGGAAAGATTTTGTAAGCACGCGTATTAATTTTTGTTGATTATGAACGTAATAAATTAAGGTATTAACAAAACCTGTCTTCATCATATTTTTCTAAACTAACAAATAGTAGTTCTATATTATACTTATTTACTGAATTGTAATTATAGCCTGTTGGGATACGCCTATTTCATTAGAACGTTATTGTTTAATTACAGTATTAGTTTCCACACTTCAGTAATCTACAATGTAGACTATAAACAAACATATTAAAAGTGATCTAAAAAACCTAAAATGCCTTTAAAAAGAATTACAGGATAACATTTCAAGCCCAGTAGGAAAGTATAATAAAATGAGGACACGTCCTTTTCAAACGATTTATCTCTAGAGGCATATAGTAAACGAACAGCACTGCTGTTCAACACACTCAGATTAANGCTGACAGCATACCTAGTTCATAAATAACAATATAACCTATTTCAGGAGATACGTGTGTACAATAAATGCAGGTTTAATTTTTATAATAGTGCTTGTCGCGTGTTAGAAAGATGCTACCTCTTGAGTTTTTTACTCCACTGATGACGATGTTTTAAAAAGAAAGATTTTGTAAGCACGCGTATTAATTTTTGTTGATTATGAACGTAATAAATTAATGTATTGACAAAACCTGTCTTCATCATATTTTTCTAAACTAACAAATAGTAGTTCTATATTATACTTTTTTACTGAATTGTAATTATAGCCTGTTGGGATACGCCTATTTCATTAGAACGTTATTGTTTAATTACAGTATTAGTTTCCACACTTCAGTAATCTACAATGTAGACTATAAACAAACATATTAAAAGTGATCTAAAACACCTAAAATGCCTTTAAAAAGAATTACAGGATAACATTTCAAGCCCAGTAGGAAAGTATAATAAAATGAGGATACGTCCTTTTCAAACGATTTATCTCTAGAGGCATATAGTAAACGAACAGCACTGCTGTTCAACACACTCAGATTAATAAATTATTACGTTATCGAAGTATTATAATTTCAAAGTATTATAGCCAATATTTTTGAAGGGATTCTACTGGTATCAAAATTTTTGAAATATCAGTTGCAATACCTGAGTAATGCGTCCTTCAGGACAGTATTCCAGCGCTACTACGCACGGGAATAAAAAAGTCTGTAACGTACACAGATATTGTAAAAGACGAACTTGATCTACCGAGATCTACCATGCTTTATTAATGTAATTCTATTCTAATTTGCAGCTTGTGCACGTGAGTATACGTGAGCGTGTTTGTCTTAAGTATTAATTTCGTTAANGTGTAATTCTATTCTAATTTGCAGCATGTGCACGTGAGTATACGTGAGCGTGTTTGTCTTAAGTATTAATTTCGTTAAATTGTAACTTATTCATTAGATAACGAGACTTAATCAATGTAATTGATTGTGGGGGAGCTTTATGTCGAAATTAAATTTTTCATTAAAAATAAAACCAGTTTAATATAATATTTGTGTTCAATTATGCAATGCCTTACATGTATATTTTTTTAAATTTAGGTTCTACATGTCTCGAACTAAATCATGTCTTGTTGGTTTTCTTAAAATGTTATGTTGTCGGTNTAATTTAGGTTCTACATGTCTCGAACTAAATCATGTCTTGTTGGTTTACTTAAAATATTATGTTGTCGGTATTTAAAACCTACTTAAATTTAATTACGTTTTATATACTTAAAAAACTGTACATTTTTATATCNTTTTCATTAAAAATAAAACCAGTTTAATATAATATTTGTGTTCAATTATGCAATGCCTTACATGTATATTTTTTTAAATTTAGGTTCTACATGTCTCGAACTAAATCATGTCTTGTTGGTTTTCTTAAAATGTTATGTTGTCGGTATTTAAAACCTACTTAAATTTAATTACGTTTTATATACTTAAAAAACTGTACATTTTTATATCNTTATGTTGTCGGTATTTAAAACCTACTTAAATTTAATTACGTTTTATATACTTAAAAAACTGTACATTTTTATATCTAAGTAGGTAGACTTTTCTGTAAACCACAATAATTTTAGCCCGCTTATAAAAATATTAAAGAGAAATACATGTGAAAAATGAGAAAGTTATAGTTTTCATTACATACCAAATTAAGGCCATAAAATACTCGACGAATTCAGTGTCTATCTTTGTTTCCACTTAAGTCCAGATTTAAATAAACTTTCCAATAAGTTATTCTACCAATCACTGCTTGATTTTTCCTCGAAAAGTTTTAATATTCTTCATCTTTAAATGTAAGAGTATCCTTCCCTTTTATTCATTTTATTTCTCAAGTTCTATCTTTCCTCTTTCCGTCATTCGTTAAGACCCGAGAAGCGAGAGAGTTTTAAGTAGAAGGAAATAATTTCTTTCTGTCAGTATCCCCATCTCTTTCTCTTTGCCTTCCTTTTTCTTTCTTCTTCCCTGTATCCAGTTCTCCAACCAGCTTCAGTCGGCAGTAGGCACTGGGTCCACCTACTCAAACACCGACGAAATGAATAATCGACTTCACTTGCTAAAATATTCCCCTTAATTGCCGCTCAAAATCAAGTGACTTATTGAATCATTTGAGAATACAAACAGTTATGCACAAAAATCAAACCTTTCTCTTGCTTACATAAAACAAATATCTAAACAAGTTGGTGATATACGAGGAAAATTTCCACTCTTATCGAATGGCTAAGGCAGAGTTATTAGCTAGTCTAAAAACAGCCCTCTCGACCATTTTAATCCCACGAGGCGAATAACCGGACAAAATATTGTAATATAAATATTGAAAAGAAAACGTAGCCTTATTTTCCGTGAATTATTAAGAGCTTTATTGATTTAAACTGCGCGATCGACGGTAGTTTTTTGCGGAACACATAACTTAGGGGTACGGAATATGGGAAATTGAGAAAAACGTATATTTCATAATCATCCAAAAGAATTTTCGTTATCTGAGAAGTGGCTTTGTGGGAAAGTGAATAATTAAAATCTGTCTCGGGAACCTTACCACAGATATGCGTCCAAACAGTTGTTCATGAATGTCCGCCGTAATGAATTTCAGTGAACTTCAACTTCTCGTTACCTTGACTTCAAAACTCTTTAAAAACTTTTAACATTGTTGAAAAATCTCGAAAGAAATTCCATAATAAATGTTAAATATTCACGCATTGCTATAAATATTGCCACGCTTAGAAGAAGACGTCGAAATGGAATAAAACTTGGCACAGGCAATGGAAACAATGATACAAATAACTGACTGCAGCATCAAGACAAATGAGCCGTTTATAACGGGCGAATTTGTCCAGCTTTGCACCTACTTTAGCGTGGAAACTAGCGGTTAAATGGTCAGGCATGATATCACAAAGATATATAATGCTATCCTGTGAAATATCATCCCATATAGTCAATTCGCAGGTTTTTCACACTTTGTTTTAGGANAAAGATATATAATGCTATCCTGTGAAATATCATCCCATATAGTCAATTCGCAGGTTTTTCACACTTTGTTTTAGGAAAACGTCGGAAAAATCACCCTATGTACGACGTGCTTGGTTCTTTCGTAAACACGTCTTGTGTAACAAGCGTTGTATACTTCTCTTAACATAGATTAATCGTATTTTCGGTTAATTTTAATTTTTCTTATGTTTTCTATAAGTTAAAATATTTCATTTATAATTAATACGATTAAAACCAGGGAGAATATAGGTGTGTTGGTAATGACTAATAAGAAATAGTTCTCGTGCAAAATATGATTANAAAGATATATAATGCTATCCTGTGAAATATCATCCCATATAGTCAATTCGCAGGTTTTTCACACTTTGTTTTAGGGAAACGTCGGAAAAATCACCCTATGTACGACGTGCTTGGTTCTTTCGTAAACACGTCTTGTGTAACAAGCGTTGTATACTTCTCTTAACATAGATTAATCGTATTTTCGGTTAATTTTAATTTTTCTTATGTTTTCTATAAGTTACAATATTTCATTTATAATTACTACGATTAAAACCAGGGAGAATATAGGTGTGTTGGTAATGACTAATAAGAAATAGTTCTCGTGCAAAATATGATTACGCAACAACGCGGTGCGTTGTCCCTTTGGTGTACTTCTCATGAATTAGTTAAGCTTTCTTTGCACGAGGCCAAAAAATAGCCTAGAACGTTAGCAGCGCTTAAGAAAAGTTGGTAGTAACCATGGATGGACTATAGTTTTTGCAACTGCAGCGCCCGATGCCGCAGACCCCTTGATGGCTGACGTCATCGTCCCAGCTGGCACCATACATGTCATACACAATGGTTGGAAACTCGTTACCCAAACTACACACATAGTTAATTTGGATCAATAGTAACACAAGATCCCTATATATTTATATCCGGAAAAGTATTTCTATATCTAACAATTGTGTTCAAATTTGAGGCGTTAACCACCTGTACTGTATGTAGGACAAGTTGCATAGGTCGTAGGTGCGTAACACTAAAATACACTGAAGAGCCAAAAAAAACTGGCATAGGCGTGCGTATGCAAATAACAGAGGCATGGAACCAATCAGAATAACGCGATGCGGTCGGCAGTTACATCGGTTACTGCTGCTACAATGGCAGGTTATCAAGATTTAAGTGAGTTTGAACGTGGTTTTATAGTCGGTGCACGAGAGATGGGACATCATAGCATCTCCGAGCTAGCGATAAAATTTGGGTTTTCGCGTACGACCATTTCACGAGTGTACCGTGAATATCGGGAATCCGGTAAAACATCACCTATTCGACATCGCTGCTGCCAGATAAAGATTGTGAAAGAACGGGACAAACGACGACTGACGAGAATCATTGAACGTGACAGACGTGCAACCCTTTCTCAAATTGGCGTACATTGGATTTGTTGGGTTTGCCCTGCAGGATTCATGGTGTGAATTGCCTCCTGCATACCTTCAGACATTAGTCGAGTCCATGCCAGGTCGTCCTGCGGCACTTCTGCGAGCTCGGGGAGGGGGGCCCTACACGATATTAGGCAGGTGTACCAGTTTTTTGGCCGTTCAGTGTATTTCATACGCAGAGTCGCGAGCCTACTTCCTATGCAACTTGTCCTACACGCATGATCGTACCGTCTTGTTCTTTAGGCATTGTACGTCGCAACTTGAACACAATTATTTGATATAAAAATACGTTCCTGGATATATGTGTGCAGGGTTTTTGTACTACTATTGGCGCGAAGAAACTGTGTGTNTTTGATATAAAAATACGTTCCTGGATATATGTGTGCAGGGTTTTTGTACTACTATTGGCGCGAAGAAACTGTGTGTGGAGTTTGGGCACTGTGTTTCCGAACAATCCATATAAGAGAGAAGTCTGAAGACCGGGCTGGCCAAGGATAGTGCCGACAGCACGAAGGCGGTCCCAGAAACACATTCTCTATGTGGGAGGACATTTTCGTGTTGGAAAATTGCCCTCAGGGGCAGTGCCATGGAAGGAATCATATGATGCAGAATAATCTCCTGAACGTACCGCGGTGCGATCAGTGTTACCTTGATCCCAAGGAAAGCCCGAGATTCATAGAAGATTACTCCCCACACCATGATACCTACTACTTCAAAATATGGCGCCACGGGAAAACAATTTGTTCAATTATACCGTACATCTGAATCTACTGTAGTTTCCCACTGATTCGCAGTAAAATCCAAATACTCTAATCAGTGAAAATGGCTCCCCTTAGAATCGGTGGTAATCCATGAAAGACTTAAAAACCGAATTAAAGAATGAATGTTCATTTTACCTCATAAAATGGTATTATAAAAGACAAAACTCACATTCACAAAATAAATTGTTTCGTTTTATTATTTTATGCGATGTTAATATTATTTGATACACATTGTTTAACTGACCCTTCAGTCAAAAAACAAATAACTGAAAAAACNTTTATGCGATGTTAATATTATTTGATACACATTGTTTAACTGACCCTTCAGTCAAAAAACAAATAACTGAAAAAACAGCAAGTGAAATAACTGATGAATCAGTGGAAAATTTCACTGAATCAGTAAGTGAGAAAAACTGTTTTTTTTTTTTCACTATTTCATCAGTTAAATTGACTGAAGTAACTGTTTAATAAGTCAAGTGCTGTTAACTGATCCAAACAGTAAAATTCTCACTTATTCAGGTTTAGAGTGTTCTGAACCGTTTCTAACCTAATTTTGTATAGAAGTGTTCTTAATACACATGGACCCTTGCCAACTGAGCGGAAGCTTCATTTTGTNTTTATGCGATGTTAATATTATTTGATACACATTGTTTAACTGACCCTTCAGTCAAAAAACAAATAACTGAAAAAAACAGCAAGTGAAATAACTGATGAATCAGTGGAAAATGTCACTGAATCAGTAAGTGAGAAAAACTGTTTTTTTTTTTCACTATTTCATCAGTTAAATTGACTGAAGTAACTGTTTAATAAGTCAAGTGCTGTTAACTGATCCAAACAGTAAAATTCCCACTTATTCAGGTTTAGAGTGTTCTGAACCATTTCTAACCTAATTTTGTATAGAAGTGTTCTTAATACACATGGACCCTTGCCAACTGAGCGGAAGCTTCATTTTGTNTTTCTAACCTAATTTTGTATAGAAGTGTTCTTAATACACATGGACCCTTGCCAACTGAGCGGAAGCTTCATTTTGTGCACCAAAAGTGTCCAACGTGTATGAAGTGACAGAAATCTCTAAGAACTACTCGTGCTGTAAGGATTGAAGGAAGTGAATCTCAAAGCTATGTTATTGTAGGATCTAGTGAAATGGGCCAACTGACTTCGGCAGTACGGAAAAAGGTTGTACGAGGGTTATTCGGAAAGTAAGGTCCGAATCGCCGTAGCTAATCGAATGTCGCGCGAACATTGTAACGCGCATGCGCACCGACTCCCGGCAAGCCTTACTCCTCGTCAAACGACGCCGTTTGCATTGGTATTGTTGCAGTGTGCTGTTTACAGTGCCAGTTCAAAATGTTTAAAACAATTGATCAGCCCGCGGGCTGTGAAATACGGTCAGTGATTCTGTTTTTGACAGCAAGGAACGTTTCAGCAACGGAAGTTCATCGACAGATATCCAAATTGTATGGCCCCAATGCGATGAGTGACAGCAAAGTGCGTAAGTGGGTGAGAGCTTTCAAGGACGGACGGGAAAATGTCCATGATTAACCGCGATCAGGCGGACCATCAACGATCACAGAAGATTTTGATGAAGCCGTGGACGAAAAGATTCGTGAAGACATGAGATTCACAATTTCAACTTTAGCATTGGAATTTCCAAATGTGGGTAGAACAACTTTGCACAAAATTGTCTCTGAAACTTTGCAATTTCACAAATTGTGCGCACGTTGGGTTCCTAGGCTGCTTACTGAGGAATACCAAATGAATAGAATGGCTTGTGCTCTTGATTTTTTGGACCGATATCATAAGGAAGGTGATCAATTTTTAGAGAAGATGAAAGATGAAAGAAGCAGTTACAGACTGGTTATCCTCACAGGCGGCAGATGTCTATGACTTAGGCATACATAAGCTTGTAGAATGTTATGATAAATGTTTAAAAAAATATGGAAACTATGTAGAAAATAGACAAATTTGTAAGGAATTAAATAAAAAAGGTTTTTTGAGAAAATCTGTGATGGTTTATGTTTTATAAGAAATCGGACCTTACTTTCCGAATAACCCTCGTACCTTCACGGTTGGCCATTTCAAGAGTGTACCTCCACTTTGAGAATTCCAATGGATTATCAAACTTAACTATAGAATTGTGTCAGTCGAAAGACCCTGAATAAGAGTTCCCAGCGTCGACAGTAATCAATTGTTCCAAGCGATAGACGATTGGTACCGCAGGAAATAACATCAAAATGCAGTGTCTCGACAAACATGAGTGGGTTCTCGAGGAACATAATTGTACGCCGAAGGTACCGTACAAAAATATGATATTACGGAGCTGACGCCCAACCCGACTACCATTGCTAACAGTACGATACAGAGCTATGCAACTAGCCTGAGCTCAGGATCACCACCACTCGACACTTGACTACTATAGTCCATTCACAGTTATTTNCCACCACTCGACACTTGACGACTATAGTCCATTCACAGTTATTTCCAACTTATCTGAATCTCTGCTGAAGTTCTTCTTCCAGGATGTTCCTCATGCTAACAAAGCTTATTCAAGTGTATAAAATTACACCAAATGGACAACACACCGCATTCGTGCGCACTCAATTTAATAATATTTTACATAACAAATATTTCTTTTTTCTTTTTTCTCACTGTTTTATTAGTATCAATTAAAATTAAATATTATAATTTATGAATAAATTATAAGTAGAACTTCAACACAACCAGAAATAAGATATTTTTATGATGCCAGAAATATGAAATACGTGTGATACGTGACATATTTAGGAAACAACCAAACACTTAATACATGGGGTGGTTCTTCAAAGGTTTGATNAAATACGTGTGATACGTGACATATTTAGGAAACAACCAAACACTTAATACATGGGGTGGTTCTTCAAAGGTTTGATTCAAAAGTATGAAGAAACTGCTAACATACTATAACATGGTGTTAAGAATTACGTTCCCAGTAGCTCCTGGCAGATGGAAGAGTTCGCATATGGCAAAAACACTACGAATACAATGAATATCGCGTGTCCACAAAGGACTCCGTAATGTGTGGTATGTGTCTGGTTCGTACTTACGATGACATATCTTACTTCTACAAACGTCTACAACCTTTGAACTACACTGTTAGAAAAAATGTCCCTAATATACGCGAAGTACCGGTTACAAATTATCCACACATCTGCGTTAAATTACGGACACATCGTATTTTACAATAACGTTCTCTCCGTAAATTTCACATAAACCTCCGTGAATTCACGGAACGTTTCAATAAACTTGCAAGTTTGTTTTTAAAAATCTGCTCTTAATAAAAAGGGGTAAGAAAAAAAAATATTTTCGTTATGTGTGTGTTTTACTGTGTAAAAAAAATTAGTACAAAAATGTTAAAAAAAACTTTTGCCCGGTAGCGGGATTTGTACTTTAAAAAAAATATTTTTCAGGCCAACAAATTATACGCTCACCTATTACGCTTTTAAAGAAGTAACTGTCGAAANTCCAACTTATCTGAATCTCTGCTGAAGTTCTTCTTCCAGGATGTTCCTCATGCTAACAAAGCTTATTCAAGTGTAGAAAATTACACCAAATGGACAACACACCGCATTCGTGCGCACTCAATTTAATAATATTTTACATAACAAATATTTATTTTTTCTTTTTTCTCACTGTTTTATTAGTATCAATTAAAATTAAATATTATAATTTATAAATAAATTATAAGTAGAACTTCAACACAACCAGAAATAAGATATTTTTATGATGCCAGAAATATCAAATACGTGTGATACGTGACATATTTAGGAAACAACCAAACACTTAATACATGGGGTGGTTCTTCAAAGGTTTGATTCAAAAGTATGAAGAAACTGCTAACATACTATAACATGGTGTTAAGAATTACGTTCCCAGTAGCTCCTGGCAGATGGAAGAGTTCGCATATGGCAAAAACACTATGAATACAATGAATATCGCGTGTCCACAAAGGACTCCGTAATGTGTGGTATGTGTCCGGTTCGTACTTACGATGACATATCTTACTTCTACAAACGTCTACAACCTTTGAACTACACTGTTAGAAAAAATGTCCCTAATATACGCGAAGTACCGGTTACAAATTATCCACACATCTGCGTTAAATTACGGACACATCGTATTTTACAATAACGTTCTCTCCGTAAATTTCACATAAACCTCCGTGAATTCACGGAACGTTTCCATAAACTTGCAAGTTTGTTTTTAAAAATCTGCTCTTAATAAAAAGGGGTAAGAAAAATAATATTTTCGTTATGTGTGTGTTTTACTGTGTAAAAAAAATTAGTACAAAAATGTTAAAAAAAACTTTTGCCCGGTAGCGGGATTTGAACTTTAAAAAAAATATTTTTCAGGCCAACAAATTATACGCTCACCTATTACGCTTTTAAAGAAGTAACTGTCGAAANACTTTAAAAAAAATATTTTTCAGGCCAACAAATTATACGCTCACCTATTACGCTTTTAAAGAAGTAACTGTCGAAATGGGATTAATATAGAATAATGAATGTACGTCTCTTAGTTTCTAGTCATGTAGTGTTTGCGAGTTTATTTTTTATTTCAGATTTATAAATAGGGGTAAGAAAAAGAGTTTTATTTTCGTAATGTATTTCACTGCGTATAACAGAGAAATTTCAAACGTTTAAATATTGTGTCCTGTAGTGGGATTTTAACGAAAATCGAAAAATTAACACTCATTTATACGAACCCCTCCCCCACAACATCTCTACACGATGCATTTCGTAATAATGGACTTTACATGATAGTTACGAACGCGCCTCTCTGTGTTTCAAGTCATGTTAGAGCGCTTGCTATTTTGTTTTATTTGCGTTTATATAACGAGATTACAACAAATAGTTGTATTTTCGTCATGTGCGTATTTCACTGCGTATAAAGAATATTTTGTCCTGTAGCGGAATTTGAAAGAGAATCACTGAAGTGGCACTCCATGAGTGGTTCGCCAGTCACCTACAACTACATATTTTAAACGCAGTAGTACTGGGAAAATGGGATTTTATACGCTTCAGGTATCATCTGCATTGTTTGTGTTTCAAATTGAAAGCCGTCAGAATACGGAGAGCTTCCGTATTTATATTTACGAATCTTATTTCCGTTATTTGTCATTATGAACTGCCTCCCCGTAAATTAACTCCACATCTCTGTAAAAGTTTCCGTAAATCTGCAGAAATGTCTAACGGTGTGCATGCGAACATTCTTTCAGACGCGTTACACTCATTAATTTCCTGCTCTCATCCTGACACGTTCGGCGTCTCCCGACAGGACCGTGCGTCTGCACGCGTGTCCAGAACCGCAAAACCATGGTTGCCGGAGCGTCCATCAGAGATTGCGGTCACGCCACGTCATTCCAGTTCACACACACGGGATGACATCCAAAACAACGTTGAAAGCAGACGTCCGCAGCCTCGTGCCGTTCTCAAGGAGGCGCGGTGTCCGTTGTGCGAGAACTACGCAATGCTTGCGACGTTAATGTCCAGCCACGTTTATCTGTTTACAGGATCCACAGGTGGATCCACGAGATATTACAGAGGCATTCATATATTTGCGGTTCTTTGGTAAGGAATACTGCCGATGCACAGTGCAGCAAATCTGTTTTTTTAATAATGATTACTGAACTTACACCCCGTCCTCTCGTCGATAGCGCGACACTGTGAGAACTTTCAGCTATGACCTTATATTTGTATGCCCTAATACTACTGGCAAAATTGTTCTGCACTTCTGTATAACATTTTTTTAACATTAGGTACCAGGATGTTCATACTTGACAAGAAGTTACTTATATAACTAATGAGCCTACTTTCTCCATATAAGTTCAAATAATTTTTAAATAATTTANACTTGACAAGAAGTTACTTATATAACTAATGAGCCTACTTTCTCCATATAAGTTCAAATAATTTTTAAATAATTTCTTTAAGTGTTAGATGGTAGGTAGGCCTTGACTTTTCGTCGAAAGCATTATCATTACCGGTGTAACCAGAAACATACNACTTGACAACAAGTTACTTATATAACTAATGAGCCTACTTTCTCCATATAAGTTCAAATAATTTTTAAATAATTTATTTAAGTGTTAGATGGTAGGTAGGCCTTGACTTTTCGTCGAAAGCATTATCATTACCGGTGTAACCAGAAACATACNTTTAAGTGTTAGATGGTAGGTAGGCCTTGACTTTTCGTCGAAAGCATTATCATTACCGGTGTAACCAGAAACATACCCAACCTCGTACCATAATCCAACGTGTAATCAACTACATTACAGAGTTAGGATTCGGAGGATCAGATTCGGATGTAATGAGTCTTATGATTTGAATTGTAGGGTTTACTAAACATAAATATTTACAGAGTCATCATTGTAAGAATATGTGTCTGAGCCACTTAAAAACCGGTAATCTTTCATGTTCCAAAAATTTGNTTTACAGAGTCATCATTGTAAGAATATGTGTCTGAGCCACTTAAAAACCGGTAATCTTTCATGTTCCAAAAATTTGGTGAAAATTGGTTGATTGGTTCCCGAGATATGGCATAAAAACGATATTTTCTTATTTGGCACTAACATAAAAAAATTTCATATAAAGATCTGTTTACGATGATTCTAATATATACTCTCAGCATGCAAAGGTTGATTGAATATAGTTAAATTCTTTATGGCAGCTATAACGAAAATCAGTGTGTGACCCCTCTTAAGAAATATAAGTTTACGTGGCCTTCTGTAGCAATATTGGTGAGTGGAATTCGGTGGAAATTAGTTTAATGGTTCTGTTAATACGGAAAAATTATCAATTTTCTCACCTGGCACTATTTTTCAAACAGGTCGGCAAAAGAGGATCTCTATCCATAATTGATGCTTCTAAAAATACTGTTAATGTACAAAATTTGGTTGAATTTTGTTTAATTGTTTAATAGATATAACACAGTAAAAAAATATTTATACAAACGCCATTTAAAAACAAGAAGTAACTGATAACTAATGATCCTACTGAACTCTACAAGGGTGCAAATAAATTTTACTGAAGTTCTTAAAAGCTTAGATGGCAGGTAGGTGTTGGCGTCTCTTTTACAGAAATATCATTACAGATGAAACCAGAAACATGTGAACCATACCAAGACAATTAAAATACATGAGTGACTTACCAGGGATTCAAATTCAGAAAAACTCGTAGAATTAAGCTAGTTTGCAATCAACTGTATCACGGAGGTAGGATTCGGAGCATCAACTTCGGATGTAATCTGTCTAATGTTTTGAATTATAGGGTTCACTAACCTGAAATATTTACAATGCCATCATTTTGAAAATAAGCGTCTGAGCAACTAAAACATATAAGTTTACATGGCCTACCACAACGCTACTTGTGTGAAAAAGGTTGGTGAAAATCGGTTGATTGGTACCCGAGATATGGCATAGAAACCTGATTTATTAGTCGATGGTATCTTACAAAACTGCATACAAAAATGTTCTTTATACTAGGCGTCTAAAAGATACTGTCAGCATAACAATTTGGTTGAATTTTGTTAAATTGAAAAATATATAAGCCAAATATATCAAAATGTGTATATGGCCAACATTTAAAAAATCAGTAACTGACCCCTTTTTAATCATGTAACTTAACATGGCATTCTGTAGGTATGCAAAATGTTGTGTAAATTAGTCTTATTATTTGGTNCCTTTTTAATCATGTAACTTAACATGGCATTCTGTAGGTATGCAAAATGTTGTGTAAATTAGTCTTATTATTTGGTTTATATGGCAAAATGTTCATTTTTCTCACCTGACAATACTTTGCAAAGAATCCAGTAAAAGAGGATCTCTGTACTGATAAATTATGCTTCTAATTAATACTATTTGCGTACAAAATTCGGTTGAATTTTCTTGAAACNAGGATCTCTGTACTGATAAATTATGCTTCTAATTAATACTATTTGCGTACAAAATTCGGTTGAATTTTCTTGAAACTTTTTATAGATATAATAAATGAATATAAAATATTTACATAAACCCCATTAAAATATGTCCCCCGCACATAATACATGTTAATTTACATGCTCTACTATAGCCACACTAGCGTAAGATTTTGTTATTAATCGGTTTATTGATCCTTGGAAATATGGTATAAAACTTCCATTGTTCGTGTGACGATCTTCATAAATGGAGGAGAAAAAGTTTTCGTATTATCACCTTCCACGGTTGTCATAGATACAAAATAAAAAGTAAATTTAAAATCTATTACATAGTTTCGTAGATATAGCACACTAAGTTAAAATGTTTGTATAGGCGCCATTCAAACAATAAGAGACACACTTTAAACATTTACTAATATGACCTACCACAGTACAAATTCTTCGCCAAATTTGAATTGAAATCGGTTGATTGTTTCCCGAGATNATTTACTAATATGACCTACCACAGTACAAATTCTTCGCCAAATTTGAATTGAAATCGGTTGATTGTTTCCCGAGATACGGCATAAAAACTGCATTATTTAATGTGGGACTATCATTCAAAATGGTGGAGAAATGAGGCTTGCATAAAAATTTTTGAAAGATATAACTGATACTGTCAGCATACAAATTTCAGTTGACAATTTTTTTTGCAGTTTCGTAAATAAAGATTTTTAGGTAAAATATTTATATGAACGCCATTTCGAAAAAAAAGTGTTTCTGTCCCTCCCAAAGTTAATTAGTTTATATGGCCTGCTATAGTGCTACTTGTTTGCCAAATTCAGTAGAAATAGGTTGTTTTTATGGAGATATCACATAATTTAATTTTCCATGTGATACTATTTTACAACAAAGCGGACAAAAGATATTTTGTGTGGACAAATTTTATGGTTGTAATATATACAGCCAACCTAGAAAGATTCCTTGGAATTAATTACATGGTTTCGACGAATAAACATGTAAAATGCAAATATTTATATATAAGCCACTTTGAAAATAAGTATCTGACACAACTAAAACATATCAATTAATATTACCTACCGCAGTAATACTTGTTTGCCAAACTTGGTCGGAATTTGTCAATTGTTTTCAGAGTTATTAAACAAAACTTTGTTACTTCATGTGGCGCTATCTTACAAAATTGCTGAAAAAAGTGGCTATTGTTTGGCTTATTTTATGCTTGTAATAGATACTGTTAGCGTACAAAATTAGGTGAAATTGGTCAACTGGTATGGTAGTAGTACCAAATAAACCTAAATAACTGCCCAATAAAAGTCAATTACTTATATTTACTGGCGTATCATAGTGTTAGTCACGTACCACATTCGGCGAAAATTGGTTGAGTAGTCGTCGAGATATAAAGTACCAGCTTTATTTTTCATGTGGCGCTATCTTACAAAAAAGCGGTCCGACAAAAATATTGACTTCTGATAACAATTCTTACAACTAGCGCTGTCAGCATACAAAATTTGGTTTAAACCGGTGGAATGATTCCCGAGATATAAATATCACCCTAAAATGTAAAATGACCGCCATTTTTAAAGTAAGTGCACGGCGTGTTCGAATTCTATAAAAATCCGATGTTCTTACTTAGTACTATATGTGTACCTAGTTTGAGGAAATCCGGTTAACGCGTTCAAAAATTGAAGGGGGACACAATCAACGCACAGCCACATACACACACACACACACACACACACACACACACACACACATATACACAGACAGGAAAGTGATCTCGTAACTTTTTCTTTCCTTCGGAAAATAGGCTAAAAAAAGCCTGCCGCATCTAAAAATGCTAGTTTACATGCCATGCTGTAGCATTACTTGCGTGTAAAATTTGGTGGGAATTTGTTAATAGGTGTTCGAGATATGGCATTCAACCTCAATTTTTTCATGGGACGATCTTCATAAATGGAGGACAAAAAGAGTATGTATTAGCACATTCGATGATTGTCGTAGATTGTGGCATAATATGCAGTTCAGGGGACATATTGCATTCAAAGTAAAAATAATTTCATAGCTCTTATTTTGAAAATTTGTGACTACCTCTTAAGCCATATGCTTTTAGATGGAATATAAAAATATACCTAACCGCATACGTTTCGTGGACATTATAAAATTGTCTTCCAATATATGACATTATAGCTTAATTTTATATGGGATTCTCTCTTCAAAAATGGCGGAGGAAAGATTTTATATATTAGCTCATGTGATGCATGCATATATACTGCCACTATACAAAGTTAAGTTATAATTGGTTGCATAGTTTGGTAGATGTAGCTTACTGAGCTAAAACATTTATATAGCCGCTATTATCAAAATAAGTACTTTGGTGACTTAAATATANCGCTTAAGCCATATGCTTTTAGATGGAATATAAAAATATACCTAACCGCATACGTTTCGTGGACATTATAAAATTTTCTTCCAATATATGACATTATAGCTTAATTTTATATAGGATGCTATCTTCAAAAATGGCGGAGGAAAGATTTTATATATTAGCTCATGTGATGCATGCATATATACTGCCACTATACAAAGTTAAGTTATAATTGGTTGCATAGTTTCGTAGATGTAGCTTACTGAGCTAAAACATTTATATAGCCGCTATTATCAAAATAAGTACTTTGGTGACTTAAATATATAATCTTATATGGCCTACCACAGTTAAACATCTTCGCCAAATTTGGTAGGAATTTCTTTATTATTTCCCGAGATATGATATACATTTTTTATTTTTTTCATATGGGATGGTTTTGTCGATATAGCACACTAAGCTGAAACGTTTATATAACTGCTATTATCAAAAATAATTGTCAAATCTCTACAAAATATTAATTTACATGGCCTGCCATGATGCTACCGGTTTGCCAAATTAAGTAGGAATCAATAGGTTTCTTCCGGAGATGACATTAAAATCTTACTTTTTCATGTGTTGATATCTTATAAAATGGCGGGCAAAAGACCTTTTGTTTAGACAGATTTTTATTTTTGTTATATATACTTCGATAATACAGAAGGTAAGTTGGAATTGATTAGATGCGATATAGTATACTAAGATAAAATATACATATTTCCGTCATTTTGAAAATAAGTGTCAGACCCTCTTAAAACATGCCAATATACATCTCCTGCCGGAGTACTACTTGTCTGGCAAATTTTGTAGGAATCGGTCAACTGTTTCCCGAGATATGACATTCAAGTTTATATTTATTCATGTGGCACTAGCTTTCAAAATGACGGACAAAATAGGCTCTGTCTACACACATTTGATAGTTGTAATAGATACTGTCAGCCTACTAAGATAAATTGAAATTGATTACATGGTTTTGTTAATCGAGCAAACTAAGATACATTTTTAAAAGGTCACCGTTTCAAAAAAAAGTTTCTGGCCCACTAAACAAATAGTTTATATGGCGTACCATAGTACAACTTGTTTGCCAAATTTGGTAAGGATCGNAGTTTCTGGCCCACTAAACAAATAGTTTATATGGCGTACCATAGTACAACTTGTTTGCCAAATTTGGTAAGGATCGGTAGATTGCTTCCCGAGATATGACATAAAAGCTTTATTTCTTCATGTTGTGGTATCTTACAAAATGGCCAACAAAATGGGCTATGTATGGCATGCATTATGTTTGTAATAGATACTTTAAGCTTATAAAATTTGGTCAAACATGGCCGAACAGTATGGTAAATATGCCAATAAATATAAAATATTTTGATTGTCGCGACTTTAAAATTTTGTGCCTTATCAATTTAAATTACTTATGTTCACATTACCTAAAATACNATATTTTGATTGTCGCGACTTTAAAATTTTGTGCCTTATCAATTTAAATTACTTATGTTCACATTACCTAAAATACTATTACTTACGTTCCGAACTTGGCATTAATTGGTTGAGTAGTTCACGAGATATAACATAAAAACTTTATTTTCTATTAGTGCTAACTTCCTAAACTGCGGACCAACCAAAATACACACCTCTAATTTCAATTCTCTGATGATGCACTTTTAACATGTGAAACTTAGTNATATTTTGATTGTCGCGACTTTAAAATTTTGTGCCTTATCAATTTAAATTACTTATGTTCACATTACCTAAAATAATATTACTTACGTTCCGAACTTGGCATTAATTGGTTGAGTATTTCACGAGATATAACATAAAAACTTTATTTTCTATTAGTGCTAACTTCCAAAACTGCGGACCAACCAAAATACACACCTCTAATTTCAATTCTCTGATGATGCACTTTTAACATGTGAAACTTAGTNAAACTGCGGACCAACCAAAATACACACCTCTAATTTCAATTCTCTGATGATGCACTTTTAACATGTGAAACTTAGTTTAAATAGCTTAAATGCTTCTCGAGATATGACATAGCACACTAAATTTTAAAATGTCTGCCATTTTTAAAGTAAGCAAACCGGCGTGTTCGAAAACTGGAAAAGTCAGATGTTCTCATGTTCTTGCTAAGTACTTCATATGTACCGAGTTTGGTGAAATTAGGTTCACGGGTTCAAAAGTTTTTAGAGGGAACACAGACAGACTCGCACACACAGCCCCCACCTACATTTACACACAGGCAGTAATGTGATCTCGTAAGACTTTCTTTACTTCGGAAAATAGGCTAAGAATGACCGCGAAAATACCCGATTTTGCCATTTTCCCTTGCGAAAAAATTTAGTTTGTAGATACATGGGGAACGTGCAGGTAAAAACTGATAAAAACACGTTCAAAGATTCTGAAATGCTATTCCTAAGCAGACACCGGTCAATCACGCTGAGCAGTTTCGTAATACGACGTTCTCTGCAGAGCCTGCACACAGTTTGCGGCCTGGGCAGGCGGCTACATTAAGTAGCTGCTTACATTTTTTGGAGGAATATTAGGGTGTTAAGGGTTCTGCATAGTTTTGGACTGGCTAAGTGAAAAGGTAAGGTTTGACACTTTCAAAGATTAAATGATTTTAGGCGTGTCTGGGCCATCTTTCATGATAAATCTTTCAAACAAAAAAATATGTTGTGCCCTTTGAAGAGAAGAACCATGCTACAACAGATCAAGTATGAGTAAATTGATTACAGTTTGTGTTTTTGCTGAATATAAATTTTAATTTACCCCGCAAGTTTTAGAGTATTAAAAATCAAACAAAAATTATATTTTGTAGAAATTTGTCCCGTAAAAAGATGGACAAATTGATTTTTATTTGAAATCGATATCGTGAAAGGTTGCTGAAACACGTCTAAAGGCTGTTCACGGTAAAGTAAACACTTAAAAAAAAAACTTTGAAAAATATCACTGCCCGTATCTAGATCTATTTTATCGGGCATGCAGAGTGGCATGCCCTCAGTAAAGTTTGCAACGACCAAGCGAAAGTAGGGCCGTGCATTTACATTGAATTTAAAGGGTTAGTTAAACATTTGTGAATACATNTAAAATTTGCAACGACCAAGCGAAAGTAGGGCCGTGCATTTACATTGAATTTAAAGGGTTAGTTAAACATTTGTGAATACATAAATTATTTACTTTGCTTTCGTTTTTTTAATGGAAGTATGCGTAAGAAATATTAAATTTCTAAAATAATATATTTTCAAATAATTTTACATTTTTACTTGACTGACGCTTGAATAAAGTGATATTGTGGAATAATACACCATGTACATACGAGGTGATCTTAATCAGGGCTTTCAAAGTGCTCAGTTTTCCGCTAACAGCCTACAACATCATTTAAAATGTACAACCCTTTATTTTCACTCGGCCAGTCCCACACTGAGGCAGCCGCGTTAAGAGAGAACATATGAAATTTAAATACTGGGAACGAGTTAGCAGTATTCATCCCTCTTGAAAGTGTGCAGACCGACATACGATTCATGATTATATAAGTACTTATATTTTAACACGTGAGCGACAAGATTACTTTTTTTTACTTCCCGCGGAACTCCTCCTAGAAGAGAAAGCTTTTAATATAATGGCTGCCATAAAAAATGAAAACTGGTGCGCGATATTCCCCATGGGAAATGAGACTTGGATTTTTCCTGTAATCTTTCAGTCCCAGTAGCGCCTGAGGTAGGGTTGTGGAAGAGTATACTAACAATTTGTTATATAGAAAAATAATTCATCCTGTTTCAACTTGCACATATTTTTTAGCGCTTGGAGAGCGAGGTAGTCACTTTCATGTCTCGTGCGCAAACATACACTGTCATTTAAATTGAGTTTTCAAAATAGTCTATACTTGTATCACCAATTTAAACAATTATAACTAACGATTGCATACACTTTAATTCGTGGTTGGGGAAATTTCTTTTTGGCTTTTGGAATTGAATAAAGTAATACGAAATTTTCGTTTACTGTTTAGTAGCCTGTTTCACCTTTCACCGCGATCAGACCATATGCTCTTATAAATAAGATCTGCTGATTGGGTAACGTGGCATGTTTATTTCGTCTATGAATTTCGTTCTGACTGACAGAGATAAAGCCGAAATCAGTTTCCAGGTATCACATTCCTTCAGATTTCGCTCGTATTTGGCTTGTTTCTGTAAAGCAAAGCCAGATAATTATTTCAGTCTCATTACCATATCCGGAAATGTGAACGTTATGATTCAACATATGTTTTCTGCCTGTCAACATTTAATGGACATTTCTCTTACTCGTTCGGCGACATTCATGATGAACGCGTCCACAGCAGTGGTTTAGAAAATTAGTTTCTGTAGTTTTTGAAGTTTTTAAGCCCATGTCACGTCAAAATTTTATATTCATATGTATTCTAAAATACAATGTGGAAATGAAATAAGACCAACAGTTTTTCCATCAAATAAATTGGCTCAAATAATCTGGAATATGTCTGGAAATGGGCCACACTGTCGAACTGTTTTATTTGTCTAACCTAGTGCGACTTTTATAAAAAAATAATTTTCGAATCGGGATACAGCTGTTGCTAATGTCATGTAGTCCATAGGAGTGAAGAAATTATAGAATATTGTAACTCGTTTGTGCTTTAAAAAATAAATTTAAATTTTATTTATTATACATTTTTTGCGCAATGAAATGTATTGCCTACTTCCAACGATATGCATGTCCAAGCAGATTTTATATACATTAATTATATCCAGCACGATCATATTACGTTTCCAGTTATTGTTCGTAATTTAAAAGTTCTGTAGGGTCGGGAACGGTAGTTTCTGTTGTGCATGGTTCTATCTGGTGGGACTCGCCGAACATTAAAGAAATGTTACAACCTATCCTGTATATAAAATTGTTGATTGAAACTGGAGCCATAAACTTTTATAGACATACATGGAGGCGCTAATGATGTTTCGGTGACGTAAAACCTTAAAAACTTTCTTTGACCAACTTTAAAGCATTTTGACGGGAAATTCTGAGTGAGTCAGGGGTTTAAGGTTTCCTTCTGTAAATATTTTAGTGCGAGGTGTGATATATTTTCGCTTACTCTACAGTGCACGATGTCTGCTCATTATTAGCTGAATTCCCAAGAACTATTTTCGTGTTCCTCATTCGCTCCTATAACTAAGCCAATCACTGTGATTGAAAGTTATTTGTTTCCAAAAATATTTACCTCCACCAAATAATACACTCTTAAATTGACAGATTATAATGTATAATAATAACTTGAAAAGCTCCGCATTTTCGAAAAATCACCACAAATTTACCACAAATTCACTTTGGCGGATGAAGTCTCCACTTGCTCAAGAGAGATTGCACGCGTTAGTCACTGTCACCTGACATTTGTTGCAGTATTCATTGCTACAAATTTCCTTACGTTCACGGAAATGTTTACGGGAATGTACCGTTAATAAACGGAAACGCGATCCGTAATGGCGAAAAACGGAGCTAAGCTCCGTACATACAAAATACAGAACTGTTACGTATTTCCTACAGCTTTGGGTCACGAGAAGGAACAGTGCCAAGTCTACTCTAGCTTTCTTCGTCACGGTAACCAGAAAGTTATCATTTTGTGGGAAATAGGACATTCACGACGCCACTTAAACATATTCCTTCGACATCACAAAGTATCATCAGCCATCTGTAGGTGTAAGCAGCACTTAAAACACACAAACACTTCTGAAAACTAGAAACTTTAAGTGTGTAAAATATATAGAAATAACATATTCTTAAAAATTAAAACACATTCTCGGTATTGCCAGAAAAATTTCGTAGGTGAGTAGTAAGAGTCACAGGTTTTGTCATTTTTTATTCGTGTCCAAATTTCGCTCTAGATTAAAATAAATTAATATATTCCTAAATTAATTTTTATACACAGTGAAAGAATCGCAAGTCGGAAATTAAAGATACTCATGTAATCAATTTTTTTAAAAATAGGATCTGCAAAAAACTATAAAATTTACGGAGATGATGTATGAATACACGATAAGTTCTCTGAGATTTACGGAAAGTCCGTAATTTTACGGAGTGTTCCGGATAATACTTTACCGGCAATTTTCCGTAAGAGTACTGGAACATTTTATAACACTCTTGCGTAGTTTCGCCTCTTACAGGAGCGGCTGGAGGAAAGCAAATTAAATACATGAAGTGATAAGTATAACTATCTCAGACTGTTTCTTTGAACGATTTTGCTGTGGGACATAACTGAAAAACGCCACTGCAACGAATTTTTTTACCTCTACGCGTATACTGGATGATATATCAAGGTTAGGACGAAATTCGTGAGGGTGGCAATGAGAACTGAAGTAGTTTACACGCATCCTCTAAATTAAGCTCTGGCGCTATGGTGTAAAATCGTTTCGCCTGCATAAAGTCCGTGGAGTTTATGTATACCGTATTTCTTCTCGTGCTATAATGTTTTGGCCGTGGGCACGCCTGGTTTATTTCTGAGAATCTGGGTGTCGCACAGCTTGGCAGTATCTGAAGCGAAGAATTGCAGCTATATATCAGTTGGGAGCATCGTTGTTCTATAAATACGTACTTTGATTTTATTCATTAACAAACGGCGTGAGTGGCATATACATCTGTATATACCCTGTCGCTACACTTCGACTTCTAGTATCATAATGATGCCTGTTAAGCTTTCCGCCAATGTTTCACGCAATAATCTGAGAGGACAGAAATTCGAAGGTTTCAGGAACTTTTAGCTTGATTTTCTTGGTAATATATTATCTACCGTACGCCGAATAGAACATATAGTTTTAAAGTGGACCTAACTGTAAAGTACACGAAGGACAGTTTGTATTTATAGTTACTCAAATCTGTAATTTACATTTTATATAGTTACCAATAAATAAACGTAAAAAACCTTTTCAACAAATAGCCAAAAAATTATCTCTAAATAAAAAAAATTATTATCATAATAGAGTTGATAAAAATGGTTTTAACCAGAAAAATTTAGATAGGGACATTACAAAAATTAAAAAAAACGCCGTGTTAAAAATAAATGTTTAGTAAAATGTGTAAAATCTGTGCTGTTTATTTTGACATCGCTTTTAACTGGTTATAACAGACAAGCTATAAACCGTCACCATACATTACGTAGTTCATAATATTATTGCACTTTCAAGCATCAGAGCACGGTGGACTTGCTGAACAAGCCAGCCTGTTACATCTGAGGCAAATCTTTAACGTACTTTAGGTTTGAAAATGTCCCCGATCATATGATTTCAAGGCTATCAGGATGATCGCTTACGTACTAATATACACACTTGCTAAAGGTAACAAATGCTTTGAAGACAGTGAATACTGTGCCCAGTATGGTACCCCTTTGCTTAAAATCGGAGTGGGCGAGAAGTGGAAGCCAAACAAGCCAGTAAATGTTGTTATAAATGCACTGTGCTATAGCCACAAAAAACATTATAACGAAGTACTCTATATCTAAAACTACATAATATATATATTAAAAATATTACAGAAAATTTTCATTTAAGTTAATTAATTCAGCAGTCGATGCGAAAATACAGAAACTTACTTCGTTAAATAATTTATTGCAGGGCTTGCAAAAATTTAAGCGAAACACTTCAACAAAAAGGTAGACATAATTTGAGCTTTGAAACCAGTTCTTAGTATTTATTTTCACTCTTTTACTGATAATTTTTTTTTCATGCTTCAATCAAGCAGTTTTTGGGTACTGAACAGTCTGCAAAATTTGGCGCCTTGGTCAACATACTTTCATTAAAATAGTTCATTGAATGTGAATTTGTAGTGAGTAAACATTCATTGCAGTACTCATAATAATTTGACTTTGCCAGTTTTCAATTTCAACGCGTAGAAATTACATCGCGCAAAACATACAGAGGATTCTCATCAAAATAAACTTCTCAGAGCATTTGATGATATAAGCACTGTGCAGTTGTGTGTAAGCTATATTAATCACTTAAGGCTGTTGCCTGGTTGAGTATTTGGTATAGGGATATACATGTTAATGAAATTCGTTTTTCTTTGCATTCCTGGTAAAGATAGATATATAACACCAGGGACTTTTTTGAGCTAAACAGTACGTCCGTTTTTGCTATCGAAGCCTTTTGTAACATTAATGTTTCCTGGAAAGATCAGAAAATTTAATATTAACGTAAAATAACTGAAGAACAAATTGTTACATTTGCCTCGATACAGAGCTTGAGAGTGTTATTTCTCACACTTAGCTTTGTTACAATTTTATATAATCAAAATTGGCTTTTAAAAACATAATTTCATTGAAATGTATTTCCCTACACCAAATTCACAACCGGGCCTTAAATATATTTTCGCAACCATAAAATATTATCAAATTTACCCTTGGCAAAAACCAATTTTTATTACATTTTGGTCCTAACCAGTGAGATAATTTCTGTTTTACTGGGAAGGTGGGAAGGTCGGTCACATTGCGTATTACACATACGCAGCTCAGACACTAGATAACCCAGACACATATTACCAGCCAGGTAACACAAATTTTATTCCAGTGCCCCGGAATCGCAACAAAAATTGTTGATCTCCTCTTCCTCTTCCCGCCATGGCAAGCAGATCATACAGCTCATGTCTAGCAAGTATCTTCCGAGGCAACACAATAGGTTACTTTGTCACGTAGTACGTGGTTTAGAATCGCCAGTAATGAAATGTCTTTATATAACTAGTGTTAAGGATAACGCCAGAGCAACTCTTCTGGTGGAAAAATTGGCTACGAGAGTCTAATTATTTTAACCAATTGTAACCTTTATGTATTCAATGTTTAAAATCGGTTTGTATTATTTTTTATTTTACCTTTTATTACATAACTTCGAAACTTTCCTCCGTTGTCACAGAGCGGGAGCATCCGCAGGAAACCCCACCAATCCATGGCAGTAACCTCCAACTCCCCTTCCTTCTATTCCACTCATTTAAGCAAACTGAGTGTTACAAAAAATTCAAGCATTAGAGCTTAAACAGCAAAGTACAAACGAATAACGCAGTCGCAATAAATTGCGACAATTCAACCATCCCCTGATATGAATTGGAATACAATATATTTAACACCCAAAAATCGTGAGAAATGATGCAACAAACTGTAAGATTTCTTTTCGTTTATATCCGGGTTTATTTTGTTTTTTCTATTTTTATATAAACTACCCATATCAAAAATACAAGCATTATAAAAATACAAATAGCCAGACAGTCTTTAAATTATGTGACATGTATAATGTTTGTTAAGAATATTACATGAAGCTACATTTAATAATGGGCTCCAATAGCAATACATA
The DNA here is from genome assembly GCA_002778355.1 of Clitarchus hookeri. NCBI lineage: Eukaryota > Metazoa > Arthropoda > Insecta > Phasmatodea > Phasmatidae > Clitarchus > Clitarchus hookeri. The sequence goes on from NQII01000041.1 coordinate 1,506,384, forward strand.
CTTAGCACAAATATCGTGACATTGCAAAATTACAGAATATAAAATAAAAAATTATTTTTAATTATTTTCCTATTCATGCCCTATGAAATTCCATCAAACATGACAGGCTATGCCTTCTGCAAAGTTATAATGTTCTTATTGTGAGGACCCTATCCATTCAAACTCCCAAGACGAAAGAAAACCATTTTTACTGTCGGGAAAAATGTTCACCAGGGTATTGAGGAACATCCCAGAAAGTTTCGTTTGTTCGAGTCCAGTAACATTGAAATATTGATGACGTATAAGGTAGCGTCGGGCGGTTTCTAGACGCCATCCATACACATTGGAAAGAGGGAGGCATCGCCGGGGTGAGCGGTGGGGGCAGCTTCAAGCCTCCACGTCGACAGTCTGCGTTCGCCTGTCAAGCAACACAACCGCGTGGGTAACAACATCCACAACGACTTACGTCGAACGAGTAACCAACAAGGTAAGCCTCAGCTCCCTCGTCGATCTATCGCTGTGTTAGAAAGTACAGTTTTCTGCACTGATATTAATGCAAGATGTACGGTGTTCCAGCATCGCCACATCTCCTCCCGTCGTCCAAGTTCCAGTGTGGTTAGGCCGCGTTCCACAGACAACGAATTCGGATGGCCAGTCTTAGTCGCTATCGGGTCAACAGCACAAACTCACAAACCTTTCCTTCTTGGACAATTTTTCTGGATTCCTCAAACACTTGGGGACGACGCAAATAAATCCGGCTCATATCAACTGGTTTTTTTTATGATACTTTCCTATAATACTAGGCATTATGGGCTTAATATACATATTCCTTTAAATATTTATAATTTATAATTCTTGAAATTTAACATGAGATTATTTTAATTAGTGTCATTACAATTTTCCTTACACATTAAATAAAATCCTTAATACATACTAATATATGTGTATATATACACTCATACATCTATATAGCATGATTATGGGAAGTCTTGGCCAACGTATTTTAAATGGGAACTGTGTGGCTGTGGTTGGCGTTCTTCGGCTAGACACGGACGAGCTCGGCAATCTTCGGCTCTACACTGGGGGTCCTCGGAAGCCGTCAACTCGTATTTGTCGAACGTACCCAAAGGTGCTCGGCAGTTACACCCACTAATTATTCAAGTATATGTTTGTTTCTGGTAACCATATTGGTTTTATAAGCATAGGGAATGTCAAACCTTAAATATTTTTGTTTTCGTATATGTATTTTTTTTTTAATTTTAAATATACATAACGTATTAAATGACGAAGAGCATAACACAATTTTCATTCCTCTGTTTCATTCTCCAGTATATCCCTGAATTTCATTCCTCAATTTACGGTACAGTTGCTATAGTTTCCATCATTTCGTTGAAGAGTGCACTGGTAAATCGTGTTTTAAGCAATTTCTCTTAGAGTGCGCTGTGAGGAAAAATGTTGACGTTACATTGCTCGCTTGTGATTGGATGTTGGTCACATGACAACTCGGTCTCTGGGGGTATATAAGGCGGAATGATTCGCGCATCGTCTCAGTTCTTCGTTTGTTGCGACAGGTGGTAGATCGTCTTCACCTCCTGTTTCATCCTCAATATCAATTTTCCTTTTCTTTAAAGAATGAGTTGCCTGCTGATTTGTATTTAGAGCTGATGACCGTTTATTTTGAAGTTCGTCGACTTTCCGCGAAAGTCTTGCAAGTGTATATTCCACACATACCGCCTCTACTACACTGATTTCGTCTTTAGCATTAACTGTCTCATCATAATCACCTGTCGAATAGGTACCCATCGATGTAGCAGGCGGTATTGGAAACATCACTTAATGGTTCCCAGTAGACTAACCCTTACATATCTAGATGTGTTCCTTCATTGTATCACCTTGCATAAACTGCATGTGGTTATAGTCGTAATGCTTCATCGTGTGAGTTCCTTCGTTATCTGCAAACATTTCATGTAGTGTATTAACAGGAGGTAACGTAGTCATCACGAGCTGTTTCAGTGGGCGAAAAAACACTACATTTATCATACTTGATGTGTTTATTTAAGCTATCACGCCGAATGAACTGCCTAGGATAGTTTTTGCAGCTTAAAATCACATGAGAAAGGTTCTTCAAACAGTCATTCTTTTCATGTCACCGCGCATTACAACTTTTACTAAAGGACCTGGCACAGTAACAGCATTGTTTTCCATGTTATTTGTAAGCAGCCATTTAAGATATTCATGTAGTCGTACATGATATACACGATTTCACATCGTCAGTGACTTGCATCGTCTTCAAGCGTACATGAATTCATACACTTTACTCCTGCAGACTGACTCCTGCAGCAATTCTCCTCAGCAGTCCTCCTGAGCAGTCCTCACTCCGGCAGACTGACACCTGCAGACTGAATCCTGCAGACTGAATCCTGCAGACTGACTCCTGCAAATTTATTCCTGCAGACTGACACCTGTAAAGTGACTCCTGTGGATTGACTCCTGCCGGCTGACACCTGCAGACTGACTCCTGTCAAGATGTCATTGATTTGTTGTTTAAAAAAGAACTAATATATGTTAAATGAAAGTTTTTGTTTATAAATGCAGATAATTTATCGCATTCATTAAAAGTGTCGGGTATCAATAATTTTTCATATGGCGTATGGTCGATGCTGTTTTACATACTATTGCCCGACGAATCCTCACGCTAACCGAACAGTCGCTGGATAACTCACCATCAATGCCGCTTACTCGAGAGTATGCCCATGATAATCCATGTAGCACCATCTGATCAGAACTAGAACCGGCGACACGCACACACACACACACACACATACGCCAACATCTTCGATGCCCAGAAGAAAGTCGCCCCTTTGCGATGCATTTTGCAAAACTTTTCACGAACCATTCATTCATTGTACGAACTTGCTCTCTCGAATAATTTCACGAAACACATTCGTAAATTGCTAAAAACTTTGTATCATTTGCTCATGAATAATAAACAGTGAAAAATTTGAGACAGTTAGTGCTAAAGACTCTTAACATTGTAATAATATAGGCGTATCTATATTATAACATTGATGAGGACAAGAAAATGACTGGAAAGTTTTACTTTCGTGATTTATGTGAAAATTAAAACAAGTTACTGGTCGTAGGCTCTAACTGAAATAGGTCTGAGCCTGAAAGATGCACAAAGGATTTAATTTTTTTATTTGTGCATATTAATCGTGAGAAGCATAGGGAAATATTAAATTATTCAAATAATTCTTAAAGTATTTAAGGTTGCAATTTGGTGGTAAACGTTACTTAAAATATGCAAGCACTTTTAAACTCTTATGAAACATTGTTTAAAATTCCCAGCAATTTATAAACTAATTGTTACCCAATTTACAGATAAAATAATCCACATTATTCATTGTACTGTTAAAAGCTGTGAGTTACAGGTGATTTAGGTTCTATATGTTGTTTCCCCACTATATAAACGTATTACGATACGCATGTGTAAAAGAGCTACTTTTCTCGGCAACTTTACTTACTTCTTTAACAGTAAGGTTATTAAATTTCAGTTTCCATTTATTATGTGGCTCAGGATGTAGCCTTACTTCTATTATACTTTCGTCTCCCACTGCGGGAGAAAAAAGGACAATGTATGCACTCGGCAATCACGTGAGCGGACATGGCAAAATATAAAAACTAACCCATTAAAATAAATGACAACACAAACACAACTTCGTCTCTTTTGCGATTGGCCCACATGATCACGCGTTACATTGGCATGTATCATGTATCATGCAAAAGCTAGACACCGACAAAGCTTTTCTTTACTTGTTGCAATACGTGAAAAGATCGTGAGAGATCTCATTGCAACACATCAGTCAAGATATAGTCGGATCACGTGAAAGTGTTACGTGGCACGTAAATTCATCGTAATTCCTGCCTAAGGCAGTCAAACAGATTGTTGAATTTGGTGTTCCAGAGGTGAGGCGAAAGTGAAGGAACTATGTTAAGGCCTAGGTTACTTTGCTCGCAGCACGATGGCACCACGAGCTAATGAAAGTGATTACAGAACTACATTATGTATACGAGGCTTAATTCCCTCGGAACTGCTGTGTATTTTTAACGATGGTAGTGAGTGATATGAGTGTATGTGTACAAATTTCTGCTTAGGTCAAGAAAACATTCAGAAACGAGGCAGAATAGTAACAACATACATACATGTAAAACATATACCATTGCCTTAGGCAGAGATGCCAATAACTGCTGGGTTTAATCATCCACGATAAAACGTTATATACGGCACTGATTCCTAAGAATCCTACCAAAATAAGTTTATAGCTGAATTTTCCTTGTCTGTATCCGGTATTCAAGGTACCACTACACGGGTTCCAAATTCACAAAGACTATAGTAATAGCGAAAAAAAATGCAAATAATTCTGATACACGAAAACCAATAATTCCATAAATTTTTGTATATTTCCACTCACGTCGCCTAATACACTTATTGTGATGGTAGAGAAGATCATCGGTCTGATAGGTATAACAGATTGTCTAACTAACAAAACTCCAAGGCATCAAAACAGATGTCTGTGAATTCCAATTTGAATAGGAAGATCGTGATAAGCACGTACGATTTTGGCGAGATTTTGGCGACTCCTGATTGGACTGGTGTGGGGGAGGGGGTTACATAAAAAAGTACTAAACTATGCTGTGATGAGATGTGCGTGGGTAACAAACTGGACTTTATAACAAATATACAGTAAAAATATCAAGTAAAATACTTTTTGCGTAAATAATTTTTCACTATAATTTCTGTTTTTGCTATTAAGTATCAGTTAAAAAATATATATAAAAATAGACTGAAATTGAACAACCATGTGACACAGTACTACATATGCACTACGCGAACCTTGTGCAACCATCCATACACTGGAGGTCGGCAATATTTCATTATTTGGTGCATCATCTGAAGTAATTACTTGTGTAAATACTAAGTGATATTAATTTCTTTTTTTTTTAAAGAAATTTGCTGTAGTCTCTGTGACCCTTGAAAATATTTTAAATTATGAAAATATGCATTACCCAACTTTTGCACACTACAAATGACTCTTAAATTTCAGTTTTAATGAACTTAACCTCTACGCGTTTCTGACGTCTTTTTCTGCGAATATACTCTCCGTCTAAAGCTACACGTCTCTGCCAACGATTCACAAGATTCCGTAAAGAAACGTGGCTTTCAGACGGCATATTTTTCACTATCCCTGTTATCTCACTCCACCAATCGGAAGTGACTTTGATGCAAATACACGCGTTGGTCTGATATATTATGGAGAGTGGGGGGAGTACTTCATACTACTGGTCATTCAGCTTATGTTTCGTAGTTTACGCCACGTAGCGTTTGGCGATGTCTACCAAGAGCAAAGCACCATTCCTTTTGGCCAGCAACGGCTGATTTTTACAAACTGTTAAGGAAGATGCCCGTGTAGTTACTTAAAATTTCTTGTAAAAATTATCCAAAGATTTTCGTAAAATCATGGCAAATAATTTTTTTCGTAACGGACTTTCCGTAAATTTCACAGAAATTCCCTTGCGTTTGCGGATCCTCTCCGTGAATTAACTAGATAGTTTTATTGTTTTTCCAGTTTATAAAAAGGGATTAAGAAAAAAAAAATAGTTTTCGTTATGCGGATGTTTTACTGTNGTTTTATTGTTTTTCCAGTTTATAAAAAGGGATTAAGAAAAAAAAAATAGTTTTCGTTATGCGGATGTTTTACTGTGTATAAAGTGGAAATTTAAAGAAACTGAAATATTTATTCTGGAAAGGGAGTTAAACATGAATAAAAGACTATTGCAGGCCGTAATCTCACCGCTTTGTATATCACACTGTAATATGCAATAATTGAATTATTTTACGGAAAATGAAGAACGTATCTTTTCAGTTTCCAGTTATGCTTGAAGTGATGCTGTTACAGGTGGCCTGTGGTATTGTAAATTTTTTATTGTAATCGGTGTAGATTCCGTAGCTATCCTAACTGCCGCAGAAACGATAATTGTTTTGCTACAGCTACGAAGAACTATTTGCCTAGCCTCGACATTGTTTGCTCCCGAGAACAGAAGGTATAGGAAATATGAAGAGCCTGCTGTTTTATACGGACGGATCTCAGTTATGTTTTATGTTATTACGGACCACGTTTACGCATACGTATCAATCATTCATTAACCTAAACATTTCCATGAACGTAAGAAAATTTTTAACAACGCAGAACTGTCCATGTATGTCGTTAATATCTGCACAATACGAGACAGTGGTAATTGTTTAACTACGAGAAAGAAGCCGTATTGGACCACACCTGGTGTTGTCCATCACATTAACAGTAAAACCTTGTTGGAGTCAAACTTGGTTTTTGGAAAATTTTGGGGATTTCACCAACGCTATTCACTCGTCACATTACCATCTCGTTGGGGTAAGTTGCGTTGAGGAATTAACATGTTACTGCAGATGTCTATCCGCCTCTTCGTACAGCACTGAGTTGCCTATTTTTTCACTTTACGTATTTGCTGTATGTTGTTGGAAATGGTTTAACTCGAAACGTTGAAATTTCGGGCAAGCTCCGTGCTGGTGATGCTTGTAAAATGCTGTTACCGACCCTTGACCTGCGTCCTCGGTCTTCCTCATCTTGGAGACACTGGTGATCTGCACGGAATTCTTCAAACCGATAACGCTCTGTCCATCCGGAAGTTTCGTTTATGCCTAATGCGCTCATCACATTTCCATATTTTTAACATGTATAAACAAGGAATGTGCGTCCATTGAGCCCATTAAAAGATTGGCGAAGTACTAGAGAGCAACATCTGTCTATAGGTACCTGCCCTTTTACATAGCTACAATCAGCACGTGAAAATATTTACATGAGCCCAACATGATACTACACCATACAAAGATGCAGCCACTTCCATAATTGTGTTATTCAGTTATGTTAGCTGTACTGCATTCACTACCATGTTCTTAGGACAAATCGCTGGGGAATTAGTGTTAATACTGAAAAATTGTCTCGTCCGTAAACAGGACACAGCCCAACTAACCCTGGTCAATGTTCAATGTTGTTTGCACAGTACTATTGGACATATTTGTGGGCCGCTGTCAACAGGATGGATCGAGCAAGCCTTCAAGCATACGGCCCCGTTTTACTTAAGCTCGCCTCTATCGCCGCTCTCAGCTATGGTCATTATAGCCCTGCGATTTNCAAGCATACGGCCCCGTTTTACTTAAGCTCGCCTCTATCGCCGCTCTCAGCTATGGTCATTATAGCCCTGCGATTGGCTCCGACTGCGTCCTATGGTGATTAGTAGATCTTCTCGTGGCTTTGTAATTTCCACTGGACGTTCACTGCTGTAGGATTGATTGCCATTCCCACCTCATAATGNAGATCTTCTCGTGGCTTTGTAATTTCCACTGGACGTTCACTGCTGTAGGATTGATTGCCATTCCCACCTCATAATGACGTTTGCCAGAAGCTGGAAATGAATATCTGAGAAACGTGCATGGCTTGGGCATTATCACCTGAGCGTTGTCTGCGTGCAATAGTCCACCGGCTCCTCCTCGCATGACATCGTCTGTAGGGTTCTTTACGCCACAGAGCTCAAACGCACACAGCTTGCACGTCGCTAACACCCACACTATTCACTCCCCTATGTTCCAACTTTTGCAACACTAATGATCGTGTTCACATCGACACTTGTTCAGACAGCTTGATATCACAGTTGTCATTATTAAGAGTCCAGCCTTATGTGTGTGATAGTGATGTGCGTATGCAAAGAAAGGAAATGGGATCATTCGTGGATATTGGATGAAAATAGCGCTAGAAATTCTACTCTCGGAGCGCAGCATGTCTTAATGCGTGAAATCGCATGTGGCAGGAATCTCACCGCATGACCGAAATCTATTGATGACTTTTTCTGTTTCCGAAGCAACAATAAATATCAGTGACTGCTCAAAATTTATCGTTTCAGTGTTTTTCATAGTTTAGTGACGAAAGCTACGCAACTGCATGCTATCGGGTCGATGCATTCATCAACCAGATATGAGCCGATATGCATAGATCAACAGGCCTCAGAATACTAACTGCGTATACGGCATTGTTAGTGTATATAAATTGTATGGCTTCAGAGACCAGATGATTTATAGGAATATCAAATTCGCTTAGTGTAATGAAATTGTCATGACTAGCATATACCTTTTGGTTGAATTACACGAGTTTTGAACTGCTCCTCCTCGAGAAATTATAAATACATATTATAGACCAGAAATCACTATTTGCGTACGATATTTAAGTTTATGTTGCTTGCAGTAATATCGCACATGTGAAAACCGAATATTTCNGAAATCACTATTTGCGTACGATATTTAAGTTTATGTTGCTTGCAGTAATATCGCACATGTGAAAACCGAATATTTCAAATATTCTGCAACGCAGTTCAAGCTCCAGGTAGGCGGGAGCTTTAAGGCGACCGCCTACCTGGAGCTTGAACTGCGTTGCAGCATGCTCGAAAAACGCATTTTTTTTTGGCGAAACTATTAAACGTGTCCCTAAATGTGTTTCCCCACGAAAATAAAACATACCTCAGGCAAGCACTAAATGGTAAATTCAAAATACAACAGACGCTAAAAATGTTATTTTTTAGCCCTCCGCCATTGTTTAGAGGGGAAAGGGGGAAATTAAACTGCTGTATCTTAAAACAGACTACCTGGGCACGTGCTAAACTTTTATGTAAGCCTGCTTTCGACATTGCAATACACTTTTCACAAAAAAAAAAAAAANTTCCACAGGTACGCGCATCACGACGAGAACACTACATGCCATACTACTCCAGAGAGTTGCGCGTAGCGACGACGGCGCACTTGGTGCCCATGGCAACGTGGCCCTTATCATTGCCGTGCTTCTGAGCTTCAGACGCGAAAATAGCTGCAGGTAGGTGACCGCCTTAAGCGTCTGTAGTCCAGGCATATTTTCTGTACATTCGTTGTTTGCGCGTTTACCCTTGTCTCAGAAAATAAATACCCTGCGTATGTGACTTTTGGACAGAAAAGACTAAAAAAAATTGCTAATACCATTTTTATCATATTAATTTCATTTTAAAAAAAATTGTAAAAAATCGGGACAAATTTTATTTTTAGATCTTGCCTGCACAGTTTACTTAATAGAACTGCTTAAATAAAACTGCACGATCGTAGTTTAATCTATTGACTTGCATAGAGTGTATTAAAATTCCACTGTTACCGATCTCATTTGCATAAGAAAGCGTAACAGCGGAAGCACTGCACGCAGGTTCAGCGCCTTGCGCGTAGAGGCTACGGGCAGCTGGTTGCGCATGTTATTGTCGCCCGTATAGCTGTGCCTCAAATGCGAAAAAAAAATCTCGGGATCCNTACGGGCAGCTGGTTGCGCATGTTATTGTCGCCCGTATAGCTGTGCCTCAAATGCGAAAAAAAAATCTCGGGATCCACATACTTTTTTAGGTAGGCAGAAATGAGTGGATTGCATTTAGGTGGGGGGGGAGGGTTGGTCGGGCAGGGCGAACAAAGGCAGCGCTGTCCACGAGGCGGCCCTGACCTAGACAAGACGGGCGGTGATCAGTCGCCGTGCTGTGGGAAAGTGGCCTCTGACTGGAATAGCAAGCGGCTCGCTCGTCGCAACGGAGATGCTACCGGGCGCGGGCGATGTGAGTCATTGGGTCACGCCAGCCAACTTCTTGCGCTCCCCGCGCCGAGCGTACCTAAGTCTCTTCCCACAGGAGATCCACCAGCCAAGAACGGCACGCTGAAACTAAAATTCTTACGTTCTTCATTTCAGGACTATCTTACGCGTTCGATTAGTCGGCCACTCGTTACAAACTCAAGCAGGACAACTTTTCTTCTTAGAATTACCACATGTCCATTAGCAGTCCCACTTAGGCGAACCGGGTTCGATTCCCGCCCGGGTCGCTCCCGGATTTTCGCACGTGGGAATCGTGCCAGACAATTCCCACTTTTCGGCTGGTTTTCTCGGGAATCTCCCGTTTCCCCACCTCTTTATTCCAGCGCTGCCCTATACTCACCTCGCTCCACCCTCATCGGCTCTCATTACCTCGATGTTAAGATCAGCGCAAATATCTTCACTCACTATAGTGGCACGTTTACTTCCACTAAACTGTCAAATTTATGTCGAGTTTATTTAATATTTAGTCAGTTACCGTGGCAGTGTGTGAGTGAACTGAGTGAAGAGATTTGGACGGTTCTGAACATCGAGGTTTTGAGAGCTGATAAGGGTGGAGCGAGGTGAGTATGGAATGCAAGGGCTGGAGAAACGGAAGATCCCCGATAAAACCCGCTGGCTAGTGGCATCGTCTGGCAAGATCCCTAGATACAAAAATTCAGGGACGACCCCGATGGGAAACGAACCCGGTTTGCCTTGGTAGGAGGCGAGTAGTCTAACCACTCCACAACCGCAGCCCCTTTAATTGGCATTAACTTTGCTACAGCTTAATATGTCGTATAATTTTCCTACGTTCATAGTGTGCGACTATCGGCAAGACTGCGTGCATAATAATAACTTAACTCAAGGTTAGGTTAACTTACAAGCGAGAATGTCAGGTCCACCTAGTTAAGATCCGTCACGAATATCAGTGATTGGCGTTGTTTCTTGCGGGATTTGATGGTAAGTAAGATGACTGTAGGAATGTGCATAGCAGATCAAGAAGGCGATATCAGGTAAAAGTCAAGTATTAATAATTTCAGGCACGTAACTGCTAGGTGCAGTTAATGAAAGGTGTAAGTTTTGTGTGAACAGCAGGACATAGGAATGTTAAATGAGGAATGGTCTCAGGTCAACGAACAATGTAACAGGATGAAAAATACGCCTGGTGATGACGAAGAATCTTCATAAATTTTGACAGAAGAAACGTTAGNGAACAATGTAACAGGATGAAAAATACGCCTGGTGATGACGAAGAATCTTCATAAATTTTGACAGAAGAAACGTTAGTCTTGAGAGAAAATAAATTTGCTACAGACCAATAATTTTACTCAGAAAATAAGATAGGCAGTGATGAAACTCAAATTAAATGCTCTCTTTGCATCCATACTGGCTGGCGTTCGTATTTATTATGAAAATAGTAAACTATGTTTCCCTAGTAACATATCCGAAATAATTATCAATTTTTCTAACTCGTGGAATGACTTAACTTTAGCACCGCTAGCAGTTTTTTTTAAAATAAAACAGACGTAAAGTTTTCCAGAGAAATGTTAATCACGTCTTTATCTTACATAAGATGACAATAATTTATCACCGGTACGCACAGTTTCTTATGAAGCATTAAATGTTATGAATGCTAATTAACACTTTCGTGGCTTAGTTTTGTTTATTGATAAATACCCATGTCCAGTTGGCACAACTTAGAAACTCTTAATTACTTCCGATTTTATCATTTTATTACGTTATATAGCCGTTAGAAATACCTGTAAATCATAGCAAGATATCAAGCCGATGAAATACTTTTGTTACGATGCACTTTACTCTTGCGGTAGGTGGTATGGCTTAATGTCTCGTCAATATTAAGGTCATTAGATACGGAGAAAGTTTCCGAGAGAAGCAGGAAAGGAGAAGAAATCGACCTTGCATTACCTGCAGTAAGGAACCGTCCCAGCACTCGCCTGGGGTGATTTTGGGAAACAATTGAAATCCGAAATCAGCATGGCCGGGCCNAGTAAGGAACCGTCCCAGCACTCGCCTGGGGTGATTTTGGGAAACAATTGAAATCCGAAATCAGCATGGCCGGGCCGGGATTCGAACCCAGGTTCTCCCGAAAGAGAGTCCGAAGATTTACCACTTCCACACCTCGCTAGGTCACGTTACTGCTGGAGACTCACGTACGGCTGAGTGGTTAGTCCACCGCTCGAGTACCCGCTTCGACGCCAGGTGAAACCTATTGTGAGGGGAATATAGCGAAGCCTGTCGTTAGAGCCTGATTTTCTCCATGTACTCCCATTCACTCCATCGTTTACAGTCCGCCGTTACTCCACTCGGTCTATCTCTCGCCTCATCCGTTCTTCTTATCGGCCGGGACAAGAGGTCTGTCCCTCGGGTAAGGCAGTTTATTCCTTTTAGCGCCGGCTTCATCTGAACAATTTTGATCAGGNGGACAAGAGGTCTGTCCCTCGGGTAAGGCAGTTTATTCCTTTTAGCGCCGGCTTCATCTGAACAATTTTGATCAGGAATGAAGTCGGCAGTGGCGTGAACGTTTACATTTACGTTACACCCTGTTCTAATTAAAACTTTTTTTGTAAAGTTGNAATGAAGTCGGCAGTGGCGTGAACGTTTACATTTACGTTACACCCTGTTCTAATTAAAACTTTTTTTGTAAAGTTGACGCTGATGCAAAACGATGAAAACAGGTGCCCTAGCTTGCATCATCGAATTAATGGCTCTGCGGGAAAAGACCTCAACTTTACAACTGCTTTAAAATATTTATCACTATACGCCAATTAAATTTTCTACGTTAGTATGTGTGAAACGCGTACATATGTAGATTGTCTTTGCAGTGGCAGTGGCACACGAATTTCATCAAAACTACTCATTCGGGGAGACAAAGAACAATGCAAAATGAGAGAATTTTCGTACATGACACTTTACACGCGAGGGGTGTTAGAATTTTGATGATACTTTTTTTTGTGCGGAGGTACAGTCATAAATACTGCTAGTTAGCAACGTTTTTAAGAGTTTGCAGAAAGGTGGTTAAAAGAAAACAAATTGCCCATCGCGGTAAGATCTTCGGCACGAGAGATCGTGTGTTCGAACTCCTGGCGAGACGTAAACGTTGCCAGCCAAATTTACGAAAATAATGCAGAGGGGTGCTCGTCTGATAGCCGAAGGGCGTTACGTGGGAGACGTTTAGCACGCGATAGTAAAAAATTAAAATTAGACCGCACGCGATACTGCCAAGATTATTTTCGGGAAACTTTCCAATGTGCAGCTGCTCTATCTGGGTATCTGAGCGGTTTGCAACGTCTTTTACTAACTAATGGGTCGCAGGAGGGTTTCATCCTTGCGCGCATCTTAAGGGTGTCAATGTACCCAAACAAGAAATGACATCCTTCACAACGTGCCCCCAAATTTCTCAGACCTCCTGCTGCAGATTCGATGAAGTATGATAGTAATATTGCTGTTATTTGAAATCCCGTAGCTGACGAGAGCTGGAACACGACTGATTGTCTGTGCGCGCTGTGTTGTCATATATGCAGTGTAGGTTTAACGTCAAACATAGTATAGTTTATTCGCGGTTTCTTCACACTTTTAGAATCAAACCTTTGGAAAATCACCCAATGAATGTTTTACAAGCGTTCTATACTTGTGTCAATATAAAAGTATCTTATTTGAGGTGAAATTAATGTTTAAATACATTTCCTTTTTAAAATCTAATATTTCAATTATAATTAATATGAATAAAAACAGGCAGAATATAGGTGTGTTGTTAATATAAATAGTCATTATGCAGAATATTATTACACTGAGGGCACACGAATGCGCGGTGCGCTGTCCCTTTGGTGTAGTTTTGTAGACTCGGTTCAGCTTTGTTTGCATGAGGCGGTGGAACAACCCACAAGTATAAATTTAGTAGAGCTTCAGAAAAGTTGGAAGTAACCATGAACGGACTATAGCAGTAAGCCGAACACAAACGTGTACACTCGTAAGAAGAGTGTGCGTGCTAGAGGTCAACGGTAACCCTGCCGTGCTGAAGTGACAAAGGACTGAAAGAACCTAGGGAACCGGGAGGGGGGCGGAGGGCTTCTCCCACGTCTTCCACACGTGGTGTGTCCGACGTGCACTCGCGACTTGGGAAGCTCGTCTTGGCTGTGCGCGGGCGGAGCGGACGACGTGCGTTGTGAGGCGGACTGTACCGCGGCACAAGGGGAAGGTAAGCCAGTCTGTACGTCCACGACTGTCTGAGTGTCTGTATCTTCAGCATCCCGTGGAGGCCCGGAGGCGGTGTCTGGACCAACAGGAGGCGAGCCTGTGCTCCTCACCCCACCACACCACGGGCCGCGGCTGCATTACTGCCGTCTCTCTCCCACACGCGCCACGCCAACGCTTTTCATTTTTCATTCNCAACCTCGTCAACTTCCAGCCTGCTTGCCCCTCCCGCTGCTAATGCCCAGACACACAAAGATTGCCTATCAACGGCACACGGCGCAAGCCGAGTCCACTTTGTCCCGCGATGCATCACGCACTCCGACTTGCGTAGCCCCGCCGTTCATACGGCACTTTTGACATTTACATCTGCACAACGTCCCTGACCCTACCATACTTTTACCAACACTCTCCCGATAAAATTGACAGCCATGTATGAAAAACATCTCCATGTCTCAACGTCATAATGGTTTAGATGTCGCAGGGACGTGATAACACCGGAGATTTGATCAAATCCCTAAGGTAGATGATAAATTCACGGAAGATGTTAAAATAACAACTCTGTGGGGTGATTTCCCAAATTAAAGTAAGTAATTTGATCAAATCCCTTAAATGTATTAGTGAAAATATGTTATACTTGAAGCTGGTAGCCTCATTACCTATAAAAAAATTGCCGGCGAGCCTTGAAATGACCATAAAACCAGTAGTGAATCTTCCTGCTGGCGCTGGGGCTCGGCCACGGTGCGTAATTTATGGCTACGCTTTGGGCCAGTCCTGACTTCTTTATAACATCTTTTCACTAAAACAGTTAAGGGACTTGATCAAATCACTTACTTTCTGTAGGGAAATCACCCCACAGAGTTGTCATTTTAACATCTTCCGTGAATTGATCATCTACCTTAGGGATTTGATCAAATCTCCGGTTTTATCATATCTCTGCGATATAGACATTCTAAATTCATGAATACAATTATTTCACAATTTGACGAGTTCACAGTTACGCAAGTGAACAACCCGTGACAATGCTGATCCTACAAACATCAAAAGGAATTCAGAATCGTCAGAAAAGTATCCAGATACTAAGCAGGTCTTTCAAATATACTCAGTTGAACATTCTGTATATTAACCTATATACCACGTATTTACTATCTATCGCCTTCCCGTTCACTCTGAAAAAGCTCACATTACCTGCGTGCATTTAATAAATGATGAATCTTCTCCTACCAGGACGAAAACGCGTACTGTGATTTGTAGAGCCCCGTAACTGTTTTTATCAATATCTATCTGTTAAATTATATAAAGGAGTACAATCTAAAGAAAAAAAATATACACTAGAAAGCCAAAAAAAAAAAACAGGTATAGGCGTGCGTATGCAAATAACAGCGGATTGGAATCAATCAGAGTAACGCGATGCGGTCGGCAGCGCCTATATAAGACAACAAGCGTCTGGCAAAGTTGCTAGATCGGTTACTGCTGCTACAATGATAGGTTATCAAGATTTAAGTAAGTTTAAACGTGGTGTTATAGTCGGCACACGAGAGATGGGACATAGCATCTCCGAGGTAGCGATACAATTTGGATTTCCTCGTACGAGGATTTCACGAGTGTACCGTGAATATCGGGAATCCGGTAAAAAATCAAATCTTCGGCATCGTTGCGGCCGGAAAAAGATCGCGAAAGAACGGCACAAACGATGACTGACGAGAATCATTAAACGTGACAGACGTGCAACCCTTTCTCAAATTGGCGCAGATGACAATACTGGGGCATCAACAAGTGCCAGCGTGTGAACTATTCAACGAACAATTTAACAAGGGTGACTGAAATGTCGTGTCTTAATTAGTTTTAAGGTACGCTTAGCCAAATATATTTTACAAAAATCATAGACAACTACAAATTAAAAAAAATGCAATCATTTCCTTACATTGAGATATTTTTAAAAATTGCGAAAACTTTTCATGGAATCATTTTAAAGTTTTTTTTATGTAGCTCACGTGATATGTTTTCAATGTGAATTGTCTCATTTCGGTATGTGAGATAGTTTTCATTATTTGTACGTTACAAAACACTAAAATTTGATTTTGCCATGCATGTGATTACATCGGCCGTCATTTGGGAATCAGGGTTGCCATGTACATAACCAAGAAAGTGCGACACCCGTCGGTGTTTATCAGTTGTTATCACCCGCTAAATGTCCATAGATAGTAGGCAAAATCGGCCTAACAGTATTCATGAATTTGTTGTTTCATCTCACGTAAGTTCTGAATTTTGGAAACAATTATTTTAATTCGCAATTTTCAAATGTGTGTCTCTCAGATAATAATCATATTGTTTCATAGTTCGTATTATTTTATCTAACACAATTTCCATAACAGATCACCTCACAAAATTCGTGCCAAGAGTTCAGGAAAATCCTGTATAATACATAATAAATAGTCAGTACGGTATTAACTAATTTTTTTTAGAATGCCATTCTCGGTGAAATTATTTACTGAGAAAAAGGTTTTGCTGAATCAAACAAAGTTTGTTTGGCGCATTCAAATTAATTGTTTGTATAGAGGTAATGAAATATAATGTTGTTTAAAATAAATGGTTTTTATGCTCTTATTTGGTTGTCCCAAGCAAAGACTTGGTTAGTGCAACCAAAGATTTGTTTGATTCTATACACAGTTTCGGTTAATATATATAAATAATTGGAAGTCCGACCGAAATTATAACCTAGTTCATTTGTGCCCAAGCTTTTCGCCCTAGCAACCGCAGATAAAGTGCCTACAAATTAAATTGGAATGTTTTTAAATACATATATTTGAAATACTGGACAGCGTGCGCTAAAAAATATTTCAAATATACAGCTTTGCATTTAAGTTTCCTGTTGAAATGGTTTTATTAAGATGTTTTTACCATTGTAAAGCATCAATAAATGCACTGAAACAAGCATTGTTACAGTACCCATTGTCACAATAAATGCTAACACACTCTTGAGCTGTATTTCCGAACTAAGGCGNAAACAAGCATTGTTACAGTACCCATTGTCACAATAAATGCTAACACACTCTTGAGCTGTATTTCCGAACTAAGGCGATTAAATGAGTTGTTAAACAATTATATAATTACCTACGATGCACAAACTGTGCGGTTTAATTGTTTTTTGCTAGTAAAATCTACAGAGGTTAAACGGTGCTTCGTATAAATATAGAATAATGAATATACTTGGTGGCCAGCAGCTTTAAAAAACNATCTACAGAGGTTAAACGGTGCTTCGTATAAATATAGAATAATGAATATACTTGGTGGCCAGCAGCTTTAAAAAAACCCGAGCACCGGCTGCACCTGTGCTTGACGTTAACTGCACCCAAGGACCGGCAAAGGGCCGCACAGCTTANAAAAAACCCGAGCACCGGCTGCACCTGTGCTTGACGTTAACTGCACCCAAGGACCGGCAAAGGGCCGCACAGCTTATCTCGGGTCCCGCCTGCCCTGCGCTTCAACTGCGTTGCCGAGTTTTTTGAAATCCTGGTTTTCTGATGAATATATTAAACGTGCTCCCAGTAGGTTTGCGTGCGGAAAGACATCATACCCTTAAACGATGACGGAATGGTTTTTCAAATGTTACCGCGCATTCTATAAATATCGGGACCACGGTGGCTGAGTGGTTAGCCTGCTCACCTCCGACCAAGGCTTATCGGGTTCAATCGCAGGCCGGGTTACTCCCGGATTTTTGCAAGTGGAAATCGTGCTGGACGATGCCGCTGGTCGGCGGGTTTTATCGGGGATATCTCGTTTTCCCCGCCCTTTCATTCTGGCGCTTCTCCATTTTCACTTCATTTCACCCTCCTCGGCTCTCAAGACCTCATTGTTAAGAGTCGCCTAAATCTCTCCACTGTAAATATTAATTAGGAGCCCTCGAATAAATTTAAATACGGCTTCTTCAGATTGCCATATCATAGAACGTACTAGCCAAACACGAGTCAAACTACGATAGGAGCCTGTATTGAATTTTGCTACAGATTTTTCATCAATAAAATATAGGGTTTATTTGATTGATTATATATTTGAATTAAATTCATGACATACAGTAATAGTAGGTCACTGTAAATTGATCACTTTTGAAATCCCTGCTTAAGATCTACTTGTATGCACGCTGTGTATTATTTCGCCGTAAGTAAGATTAACATTGCTATGGGTCTTATCGCTTTATTCATTCGTTGGTCAAGTGATACTGCGAAATTATTAGGAAAGTAAATATTTTACATATTTACTCATGCTTATACTTATATGCNCGTTGGTCAAGTGATACTGCGAAATTATTAGGAAAGTAAATATTTTACATATTTACTCATGCTTATACTTATATGTACGAAATAACCATACTAAATAAAGAAAATATAAATGAATTCAGTATTGACAAATGTTTACTTAACATTTTCAATATAACGCAAATACATAAAACTACTTTCCCTCCATCGTAACAAACTGTACAGAGAGTTGAGGCCATTCCACACTTATCTGCGGTAAATACTTTATCTGAAAACAAGTGACGAGCTTGACACCACTTAGGCCTAAACAAATGAACTACTTGCGAGGAGAAGGCGTAGCCTGCCATAACACCGGGACGTAGATGTGGCAGAAACTTTGCGTGCGAGTTCCTTGCATTCCTCAGGTAACCAACATTTTTACACCGCTGATACTCGCTTTTGATGACGAAGGGGAAACTTTTCAGTGTCAAGTGCTTGGAGAGACTGGCAAAAGAGTTGTTACCATGGATGTTTTTCTAGTATCTATTGTGGTGCACTAACCACAGATGTCCCCGTAGATTAACTGAGTATTCGTCAGTAGAAACACTGTGGTTTCCAAGCACACTTAAGTAAAGCTTTTACGTAAAAGGTCATTTCCACAGAAAACTATGACAAAATGTAGTAAGTGACAAAGTATATATGGGACATCTGGGTGTACTTGAAAAGACATAGTCGCTTCCGCAGGAAGCAACATGTGATTTTTGCTGAGCCAACTTTTTAACATTAAAATAACAGACATGTAGACATCCTACACTACAAGAAAGCCGACACCTGGGATCGATTCCTACAACCAAAGCGATGGTCCTTGGAAATATTCGTAGGGCTTAACCTCTCGTCGACAGCGAGGTCAGCAGAAATGGAGCAAGCTTCTCAAAGAGGTAGGAACGAGGCAGGAATTTGCCATGGTCTGTAGTAAGGAACCATCACTCTATTCACCCGGAATTATTTCGGAAAACCAAAGAAAACATAAATCAGGGTGGCAGGACCAGGAATTGAATCCAGATCTTCCCCAATGCAAGTCCGGAGTTTTACCACTACGATACCTTGCTCAGTGGTCTTTTAAATGTGACTGGATGTACTATAACATGGTGATGATCTACTCACAGCCAAGAACTAATTACTATGTTAAAACGTATAAGCTGTTCGCCATTAATTGAACAAATTTAGAATCAGATTTAGGAAGGAAATGCCTGCCCACAAATGCTTATGTTTTAATCAAAATGTGACTGCCATTTTTCCAGTGAAGTTGATAAGGAAAAAAAAAAAAAAAAATTTCCATCACTAACGTCCAACTAAAAGAATAATGTTTAAATTGAAGTTGCTTATTTTCACCTTCATTATATCCCAAACACAACACTTGAGTAATGTTAACATTCACTCATAGTACAATGATATACACTGAACTAACTGAAAGCTTTAAAAAGTATTGAACACCGAACGAACTACGCATATTATTCACATAACTTTATCGGCAATGTGGTCAAATAATTGAAGCTCCATTTGGCCACATCATCCACGTAAAGGTTGCCAACTGTACAGTAGCGAACCAGCAGTCGCAGTGATCTCTTCTCCATTAGCCGTACTGCTGTTTACAATCAAGTCGTCCAAAAACGGGCGGATCATGAAGTTCTCAACCACGTTTGAGCTACGATAAAATATTAATGCGAAATCAAGNAATCATGAAGTTCTCAACCACGTTTGAGCTACGATAAAATATTAATGCGAAATCAAGATTGATTTATAATAAATGCTGTTTTTAAAATAATTTTTTAGCTTACAGTAAAAGGCTTTAAGTTAATATTGGAACAGTAGAAATATAATAGATCGTGTCTTTCGCCTTNATTTTTTAGCTTACAGTAAAAGGCTTTAAGTTAATATTGGAACAGTAGAAATATAATAGATCGTGTCTTTCGCCTTGGAGGTTCTGCTTATATTTAATAGCCTTCAGTCTTTAGAAAAGCATTATCAAATTCAGTGTTTCCGAATGACATATGATTCAATTTAAAAATTGAAATTGTTAGTTCAGTTTTTTCACACGTTATTTTAATGGTTTTCCTTTTAAAGGAATCAAAATTTCTGTGCGGATATCGCAGAAAAATTGTGTATTCACTGTTGTGTACGAAAATAAACGCATTTGTCCATCTGCAGGAGAGGATGGAGGTGGAGTCATAACTACTTAGTGACAGCCAATCAGCCAGTTATGGATCACAAGCAATCTGACTGATAATCAGGGGCGAGAGCAATGACACATCAAGAGGACTACCTGTCAGCTGAATTAAACAATGACACACTGTGATACTGAAGAAGGTGTGGTAGCTGCTAATACGATTACAATTAATAAGCCTTGGCTTGGATCTGCATGAGTTCAAGAGAATAGGAGAAACCATTGACCATGTGCCTTTGAATACAAAAAAATTGCAGCTACGAGCATATTTGGCAAGATATATCTTAAAATATGAGGAACATAGAGGAGTGTTTTTGTCTCATATTTCAGTCCTCATTTTTAAATAGCTTACTGAAATTTGTTTTCTTGCTCACTGTGTTTCCTCACGCCGCATGTAGAATTAATATTGCAATGGACTGACAGTTTATAATAAATGCATTTGATCCACTGAAGCTGTGAAAGTGTTACNATGTAGAATTAATATTGCAATGGACTGACAGTTTATAATAAATGCATTTGATCCACTGAAGCTGTGAAAGTGTTAAGTTTATCCCTATCTAATGTGCACTAAAGATGCACTTAGGACTTATTTTGATAATTTTCTACCAAAAATTCAGTTCTTAGGTGAGTCAAATTTCACGTTAGAATGTATCACTAGGTTGCAGGAATTTAATGTAAGGTTTATTTCAGAAGACTTCAAACTAAAATCTCCGACCAATACCAAATANTCACTAGGTTGCAGGAATTTAATGTAAGGTTTATTTCAGAAGACTTCAAACTAAAATCTCCGACCAATACCAAATAACATGCGTGAATGAGGATGAGCTCAGTACTAGAAACCATGGACACCGATTGAGGGAGAAAAGTGAATTCAAGGCGACTAACGTCTCCGACAGCCAGTCCACAGAGAGCAATTCTACTCTGCATAGAGGTAAAAGGGGAAATGACTTCGGTATGTTACCTACTTGGCTCATCGTCAGGAATTCATGGTGCTTACATGGTTTCAGTAAACTACTTTACTTGGTTTCCACCTTGGTTCATGTTTGAACAAAGACGAAGTAACAATGCACAATTGCACCATTGTTCCATCCGATCGATGGATGTCTTGGATTTCGTCGATCATATGGAACAATGGTGCATTGAGTTCAGACTCCATTTTACCCTCTCATTTAGTTCTCTATAGCACGTTATAAGTACACGAATTGAACTGACACTGGTGCATTTGAACACCAGTGAAGATTGTCCGACTGGTCTTTCACAAAGAGTCACGTTTTTTTCAGTAGTTTCCTCGAATGCCTGGCCTCCTCAGAAGGCTATCTCTGCCACTAAATTTGAACTGAACGATTATGTCACCAAAGGAACTGAACGAAACAATGAAGACAGCACAGAAGAGCACACTTCTAGAACAGATAATAACACAGACGACACAAAGAGGACAACACAGAAGAACACAATGGATAGCATATATGTATACACAGACAACACGGGGACAACATAAAAAACGCAATGGCTACAACAGATGCATACGCAGACGAAACAACGAGGACAACACAGAAGAACACAATGGATAGCATATATGTATACACAGACAACACGGGGACAACATAAAAAACGCAATGGCTACAACAGATGCATACGCAGACGACACAAAGAGGACAACACAGAAGAACACAATGGATAGCATATATGTATACACAGACAACACGGGGACAACATAAAAAACGCAATGGCTACAACAGATGCATACGCAGACGACACAAAGAGGACAACACAGAAGAACGCAGCGGCTTACTTCGACAACAGGTGTGACGTCTCGGGTAATAGATACTCTAATCTCGTCTTCAGGGACAAACTAAGTGTAAGGAAAGTTACAAGTCATTGGTGTTTGAACTGACTGACTCCTTATTTTAGAGTTCACATGATTAATGTTTTTATTCCCACGTCAAGGCATTCTTGACTAACCGGAAATATACTACGACTAAACATTTTGCAGTAGCCTAATATGTTTTGCTAGTTTTGACACTTGCTACTGTGTTTTAAAGATTTAAAGAAAATATTCCTAAAAGGAAACAAAAATGTTCCCTAGTAATAGATACAGCAGAACTATTTGGTATGAATTAAGAATTTTTCAATATCTGATAAGGTAACAAAAACAAATACTTATATGCCTCTCTGTAATCTTTCTGAACGCACCTTGGTACTCATCTGCAACTGCTCAGCACTAAATATCAAGAAAGATAAGGACGCCCGTCTAATACCATGTGGACCGCCTCTGGATGAAAGAACTGTGATAACATATCGCGGCATGGATGCCTCCAACATTGTGAAAAAGTGTGTGTACAATGAAAACTACGCATCCTCAGTAAAGGTATGAAATTCTGTATAATTTCGAATAGGTAGCCACAATTCGGCGGCTGTGGACGTGTATGGTGGTGAGTCGTCATGTTGGAAGTTGCCGAACCATCCAAATGAACTCAGGTCAAGCGTGAGTGTAACACACATAGAAGGATATACACATATTGTGCATACATTACAGATGTTGAAAGACCTACGAGGGGTCCTAATTGATGCCAAATGACCACACTCCTTACACTGAGAAAAAAATATTGTTGTAGGGACCAAATTTCTGTATTCATAACTTGTCTAGACCATAATACAGGAACAGAAATCAGATTGGCTGTAGATGCCATCTAAATAGTGTTAATGTAGAAAGTATTTAATGCAGAATTGTATGTATTGGTCTTGCAAGTGACTGTAGCTGCAACTATAAATATAGTTCCTACAGCACAGTTTTTTTCTTCTTCCTTTAGAACAGATAGTTCCTTCGCCATAATAATTTCAGCAATATTTGGATTGTTCCCGAAAGACAAAATTACTGTAATAAAATAACAGAAATTTTGGTTTCTGGTACATAAATTTGTTTGCTGCTACCCTGAAGCCCGTTTACATAATTTGTCTGTTGTCACTTCTCTTCTGACTGTTTTCGGTGTATCATTGCAAAGCTAACGCCAGCTGGCACAATCCTTTGTTTACATTTGGTGTTCATATATTCATTACGATTTCTTCATAGGGGANTCCGAAAGACAAAATTACTGTAATAAAATAACAGAAATTTTGGTTTCTGGTACATAAATTTGTTTGCTGCTACCCTGAAGCCCGTTTACATAATTTGTCTGTTGTCACTTCTCTTCTGACTGTTTTCGGTGTATCATTACAAAGCTAACGCCAGCTGGCACAATCCTTTGTTTACATTTGGTGTTCATATATTCATTACGATTTCTTCATAGGGGACTGTTATGTATACTAGAATCAGTTAAAAAGATCAATCGGCACACCAAACTACGCATTCCCATTTGTCAGATTTCCAATGGCAGTGTTCCCGAGCACAGGCAAGGCGTATAGCTCTACAGAGTATTTTATAAGGCCTTTAGTTGCACACTTGTATCTGCGAAGCATGTTTGAATACACAGGGTCAATAATAACTAGTGTGTGCTGAATTTCTTCTGCCACAGCCACAACTCGTAATAGAAGATCTTCCTCCGACTCTACAGATATCTCTTAAACGAGACTCTTCATGTGGCCCCACATTAAAAAGTGGAGAGGATTTAAACCCGGCGATCGTGATGGCCACGCATTCTGTCCACCCTGAAATACGCACCTTTCCCCGAATGTTTGGTTTATATGTTGTCGAATGGCACGTGAAAAGGGTGCTGGTGAACCATCTCATTGGTACCACATATGCTTATGAATGTTCAATGGTACATCTTCATAGAAATCCACCAGTACTACTTGTAGGAATGTCAAGTACATTGGACCTGTTAGGAGATACGAAAGTATGTACGGACCAAGTACACAACCATAGATTATACCAGCCCATACATTGATGCCGAACCATTGCTAAAATCCATTGGAATATATATTACAAAGGTATTCTTCATCCGAAATGTGGCTACTTCGACAGTTGAAAACAGCTCCTCTAGTGAAATTCACTTCATTTGTGAAAATAACGCGCTTTTAAAACTCGGGTATGTCCACACAAAGGTGTAGGAAACACGTACCGAAGTTGACAAATTGTTCATAATCGGCCGGACCCACTGCATGTACCTTCAAGGTGCGGTAAGATTGAAGTTGCTGTTCATGCAGAACACGCTGGACACTTCCATGAGACACATTCATAGCACATGCAAAGTCTCAAGTTCTCGTCGATGGGTTCTCTTCAACTCGAAGTCGAGAGTGAAATTTCTCTGTGGAGCACCACAGTTGGCCCTTCTACCTTTCAAGGTACCTGCTTTCCGCAGTAGTGGTTCTAATTGGGCAAAAATTGTATGTGATGGAGTCATGCCATGCTGAAAATATTCCGGATACAGGTGTTGAACAGCTCTACAATTACGTTGAATTTGGCAGTAAATTAACATCATATCGGTGTTCTCCACCAACGCGTATTCGGCCATCCTTTATTGTACCGCATTCATCAATAACAGAATGGCAAGTGGAGTAACGGTCGAAGCAGACGTCGACAGACGTCGCCCGTTGTCAAGTTGGGTTGCCCATCTTCCGGCGGGAGTTTTGGTATCTCGATTTGTGTCATTTTTGTAGCACCACAATTGTATGTTTCCGGACATGGGTTCCTCATTAAAACTTTACTATACTTCGTGCCTTTAAAAACCTCTATAATTGTGTGGTAGTAATTATGAAACCTGCCGTATATTGTGCTGTTATCAATGTTACTCTTGTTGGACATCGGCTGCAAAAGCCTATATCATGTAAGGTTCGTCACAATTCTATCCCACTGACGTTCGTCAAGGCCCCTCCACTGATTTTTTTGGAAGTTCTTGTAGTCGAAAGAAACACTTGAAATGATCTAATTCAAGAATTCGAACTCCGCCTGTATATATTATATATTTCCACAGTGTGCATTAAGTAATGTTTTTAGCCTACTTTCCGAGGGAAAGATGGACTTACGAGATCACTTTCCTGTCTCTGGGTGTATGGGTGACTGTGTGTGTATGCCCCCTTAAAACCTTTTGAATGCTTGAATCGAATTTCACCAAACTTGGGCCACATAAAACTTAGTAAGGACATCCCAGTTTAAAAGTTAGTAGCTCAAGAATCATTTAACCGATTAAAAAAAAATATTTGAATGTTGACAGTGTATCATGTAATCATTGAATATAGATGTGGATATTATTAGTGTGCAATTTAGGATGATTGAAATACATGAAGTAATAAAGCTTTCTCGAAAACTACTCAATCCATTCTCACCAAATTTGGCATATGAGTATATTATGTTAGGACAAGTAAATGTAAACGATTCAAGTAGCTATGGCACTTAATTTTAAAATGGCTGCAATACATAATTTAGCTTTAACTGCTATACATGCCATATCGTGCGGCAAATTCCAACCAAATTTTGTATACCGAAAGTGTCTATTACAAGCGTCATATATATCAACACATAACCACTTTCGTCCACCATCTTATAAGATAGCATTATGTGAATATTTAAAATTGTATGTTATATCTCGGAAAACCATTATTCACCTTTACCAAATTTGGCAAACAAGTATTAATATGGCAGGCGTAATAATTTAAATATTTTATGGGGATCAGACACTCATTTCAAAATGATGGCCATAAAAATAATTAAGATAGATAAGTTTCTCGTATCTACTAAACAATATCACCAAATTCAACCCTAATTTGTATTCTGGCAGTATCTATTAGAAACATCGTATACATGCATTTTGTACGATAACGCCAAATGAGCAAATAAGATTTTTATGCCATATCTGGGGAACCAATCAACTAATTACACCAAATATTTCACACGAGTAACTCTACAAGAGGCCATGTAAACTAAAATATTTTAAGTTGCTCAGGCATTTATTTTTAAAATAACACCAATGTAGATATTTTAGGTAAATAAGCCCTATCCACCAAACATTTGTTTGGTTACATCCAAAGTTGGTGTGCCAAATCCTATTTCCGTAATGCAGTTGGTTGCACGCTAGCTTATGGTACGAGATTTTCTGGGTTCGAGTGCCGGGCAAGGCACGTGTGAATTTGTAATTGTCTGACTATTGTTGCATATGTTTGTGGTTCCATCTCTATTGACATTGCTGTCAACGAGACGTCAAGGCCTACTTACCATCTAAATTAAACAGATGGGACGCAGCTCCACGAGCATAAAAGACTGAAACCAAAGGAAACTGAAAACATCTGTTGCAATGCCGTAATGTTTATTTCGTTTCTGTTCTACGATTAGAGTTCAATTAACGACGAGTTACTAATTGAAGCAGTTAGAAGATATCTTGAACTGTATAATCCGTCTGACAAAATCTATCACGATGTGGCGACGACGAGAAATGCGTTGGACGCAATCGGCAAGTTGACGAACGTCTTGGGTAGGTACTGAAATTTTATTTTGGCAAAAATTCTGTTTGTACATTTGGATTATCGTTAGATGGCAAGATATAATTTTTTTTACCTAAATAAAACAACCGTATACCACAAAGTTTTTGAAGAAATATGTTATATGTTTTGGGACTTACAAATAAAATGAACGGAAATATTTAAAAAACAAACATGGTTGGCTAAATTCATTTTAAGGTATTCTTAGCTAAATTTACTTTATAAATTTGTGATGAGAGTGCGTGAAGCGCCAGCTAGCGCTGGAACGGTCTTCTGGTCGAACGAGCGGGTTCGAACATACCAAGCCTCACCTTGTGTCAAGTCAATGAAAATACGTCGTAGACAACTGCAAAATTCGGATGTTCACGCCAACGGTTCAAACGAGTTAGGCTCAGAAGAATGAGCGAGTCCCGTTTAGCACCAAAGAAACGAGAGTACAATAGTAGCCTTGGGCATCTCTACTGTAGATACTACGACACGAGTTAATCTGTTTGGTTATATGTGGATACTGAATTAGAACTATCGAATTAAAAAGGTACGGCGTAGTTGTTTGCCCCCTTCAACATTACAAATCTTTTAAGGTTACTCCTCGAAATAGTAACCGTTGTAAATATAACCACACTTATAAGCAGGGTTCAGCTTTAAGACCAGCAGTTGCCAGTCATGCCTTTGTATTTTAACAGCATATTAAGCCTAATTATATAAACCTTAATAGTAATGTTTGCCAGTATACTTACAGTATGTGAAAACGTAAGCCTATCTGACCAATAACCAAGACACTGCTATATCTGGAACGGCTTGTCAGGTGGTCGCGGTTGTGCAATAGTCTGTCTCCTCGCCCATCACCAAGGCGACCGGGTTCGATCCCTGACGAGATCGCCCAGATTTTCGCATGTGGGAAACATGGGGACGTTGTCGTTGGCCAACGGGCTTTCCCGGGGAACTTCCGCTTCCCCTGCCCTTGTATTCCGCCACTGTATAATCCCTATTTCATTTCACCCTCAATGGATTATTATGACGTCGCTGTTTAACGCTGACCTAAACTTTTCATCTCATATTCAACAGTTTGTCAATAATTTCTTACATTGGTTTCGAAAATGTCACTGTTAATTACGGGAAACAAATTATCTTCGTTCTTCAAGCTCTGTATCACTCAGGGCCTCTTTCGAGTGTAAATCTGTACATATTCGCTTTATAATTCTTTGATATTTTTTCCGCATGCTGCAATACTATTACAAGCACTGGGCGTGGCCTGGTTTCTTAATTGGATGGGTGTTGTATTTTTAATGAACTAAGAGATCCAAACCTAATCTCCTAATTAATTAACACGACTTAATAAACAGAAACAAGCCACTCCTCACACAGTACAACAATCAGTCTACGAGTACGCCCCACTACTAGGTAAAATAATCAGCTCAGCAACAAGACCAATAATACATGCTAGTGTCACAGCACTTATCTTCTCTTTCATTCGGGTAATCACACGTTCGTTCTGTCTTTAAGCCACGTTTCTGCTGCGCAGTTATCTAATTCATTCTGTAATTAATGTTATCCAATCGGCACTGTGGCAACTAGGATGCTAGCAGCAATATTTACTTATATAGGCTATTCACGGTAAAGTGAGCACTTTTGAAAGCACTCTCATTTGGAATAATAGTCAATAAATATAATTTATTTCTCGCCTTAGACGTTCATTTTCGAGTGCGGTGGAATATACACGCAGTGTTTATTACTTACATGGCGATATTTATTTCAAAAGGTGGTTAAACGATAAAAAATGGCTGAAAGGAAAAAGTATTTAGAGCCTTAAAAGTGTTCACTTTACCGTGCATGGTCTATACCTATAATATGATAGACAAATCCCGTCCTATTTTTCTTCGCAGCTGCTGTAATTGCGTATGTGTAGGATGCTACCAGCGATGCCACTACATCTTCGACAAGAATTGTTTATATTTTTTGTCTATAAAAACCACCAATATAGCCAACGGCCGTAGTAGGTAAAAAAGAATTTATAGGGAAGAATATAGGTTTATTTTTCATATAAGTCGATAGTTATTAAATATTTAAGTTCTTCGTGAATCACGCCGTCTTATTCCTTGTAGCTCCCGTTTCTGTGTTGAAACTTGCAGTCAAATAGTTGCATATGTAGTAGCGATTAAGTTTTTCAGGGAATTTTATTGTTGAAATTTTGTCGTTGCTGAGAAGCTCTATTAAACACAAAGTAAATAAGAAAATTGTACAAATATATGAATAGTGGGAAGTGTGTACAGGACTTTAAAACTGGTGAAAGAATGCATGGTTTTCCTAGAAATACCGCGACTTATCACACAGATGTCGCCCCTTACCTGCTGCTTGTTCAATAGTCACGCAAAGCTCTGAAATATCCACTGAAAATAAAAGTGGGTATTCACCCTACGTAGTTTAATTTTGTGGTCAACACAATAATACTCCCTAATAACTACAAAAAAATTTACAATTAAAAATTGGTAGAGTGAGGCAAAGTACTCTCTCGTCCACGCTAGACGTCACAGAGATCCCTCTTACTGTCCAACTCGAAGGAGAGGGCGTGAAAGCGAGAGTGAAAGATGATGCACATTCGCTGTTCATTTCGCGCCCTTTTTGACCGCCATTTCGTTTAAAGTCTAACCTAGAATATTCAGGTGTGTATTTTTGTGTACCCAGCAGTGTCATAATTATTTTATTGACTTAACGTGATCATGAAGATTGTGAAATGTGTAATACCAACAACATTTTGTATGATATGGNAGAATATTCAGGTGTGTTTTTTTGTGTACCCAGCAGTGTCATAATTATTTTATTGACTTAACGTGATCATGAAGATTGTGAAATGTGTAATACCAACAACATTTTGTATGATATGGAACATAAATAATAATGACGTACTTATGTCCAGGTTTGTTAAGGTTAGCTGTGCAAATGCTATTAAATACTTTCGTTTACATACAATAGATTTAAGTTTTTGNCGAATATTCAGGTGTGTATTTTTGTGTACCCAGCAGTGTCATAATTATTTTATTGACTTAACGTGATCATGAAGATTGTGAAATGTGTAATACCAACAACATTTTGTATGATATGGAACATAAATAATAATGACGTACTAATGTCCAGGTTTGTTAAGGTTAGCTGTGCAAATGCTATTAAATACTTTCGTTTACATACAATAGATTTAATTTTTTGATCCCTAGAAAATTTCCACTTTTGAATAATGTTCAAAACCATTCTAAATGTTAAAATTATTACCCACATAGTAAAAGTTTAATACGGGCATTTTTATAGGAAAATTATATTTACGATATTAAAACCCTGACAGACAAATATGATCTGGTATTTGCAATAAGAAAGTCGTGTTACTCAGATTGAAACGTTATTATTTTACGTGGGTTCGAAACTCCCCTGGGCAATTTTTTTTCTTAAATGTTGAATACTGATAATAACGTGGTACGTTAAGAAAAATCTGAATTTTTGTAATCAAAATGTTTGTCAATATTAACAAAAATCTCTTATACTCTCCTGACTTCGCGTTTTCATTTTAGATATTGAATGGAATTACATCAGTAAACACTGAACTGCTGGTAGTCAGTAGCATGCATCGGCTCATTAAAACACTAGCTATCACATCTTCATATTGCTTTATTATTGTTGCTTTGCCTTCTACACGGCAGTATGTCCATGCCTACATGGTCAATTGATAAAAAAAATTATTTGGCCACTGTTTTCACCAGATGGGCATAGTTCCTTTTTAAAATATTTTTTAAAGTTAACTGCTAGTGTATTTATATGCTTATATTTGTGTCGTGTATTATATATATATATATCTGCGAGTGGGGTACGTATTTACCATCAAGCATATGCTGCGTACCCACCGAGTGTCTTGAAAGCTAGGACGCCAGCTCTGCTGTCGTGTAATAGGAATCTTCCACAGGAGCTCGCATAGCGGCTGGCATACCAGCTCGTGCACTTCACCGTGTAGATTGTTGCACAATACTTAGTACAGCAGCAGGTATCGTGCAATATCGGCTGAAGTCTCACAGAGGTTACACGTACCAGAGTGTGCGAAAATGAGAGTGAGCACAGTTTCAAGTTGGGACACGGCCTGAATCTCCGCAAAATACTTTGCAGCTGGCACTTGGTCGTTCCTGCTCGTTGGGAGATTCAGTATAGCACAGAACTCGATTCCTCTCGGTCTGAACGCGTTTATATCTGTGGCCATTTCCCCGAACATGCGTCCTAAATGCTCGCAGCTTTGAAGTCTCGCAACTCCGGGCACGCTGGCTATAAGATTTGAGTTTTTCTAACCGCACCGGAAACCAGAACACGCGATATATACATGACGTGAGCAAGACCACTGATACCACTCCCACAAAACTTACGCAATTGTAGAAATTGTAACAAAATAATGCTATCTTTGAAGTTGAATGGAAATGGTAAGTTAATGTTATTATGATGGTATGATTGGACTGCGTCCATTGCCGACCATGAGACTTGCTGAGTTTTGTGTGTGTGAGAGAGATTCTTATTTAGTCTCATGGTCAGGAATTGACACAGTCCAATCATAACATCATAATAAAATAATACTACATTTTAAACGTACCCCACGCTAGTATGACTGATTCATGATAAAATGGACACTTAGCAAATCAATCTTAGACAAAGCATTCCCAGCTCGTAAGTATATATTAGTTCTAAACGATCTAATTTGCAGGGATATGAAGAGTAATGCTCAGTCAATCAAGAAAAATATTTATATGTTTTAAGGGGCCCGCCTAAACAGCACTTGAACTGCGTTACATAGCGTTTGAAATACACGTTTCTCCGCAGAACTTTTAATCTAGCGTCCAAGGTACTGATCTACGAAATGAACACACACTTCAGATAATGCCACATTAGAAAAAAAAATTTCAGAGCATTCCAACATAACTAATAAAAAAAACTCTTTCAAAGAGCTGTATTTAAAAATTTACGCATCAGACACGTACAAAGACATTCAAGGCTATGCATTGTAACTTGCTACAGATATTCGTCACTCTAACCAAAGCCGTCACATTTGATGATGTAGGAGTCTTGGTTGACATAGTCCCATTGCCAAATTCAGTCTATGGTGCTGTCGAAGACCCCGATGCGGCTGGGAAAACTGAAAGCATTTCGGTCGATGATGCCGATGAGGAGTAACGCTTGCCTAGCAATAATCACTCCGTTTGGATGTAACAGGCTGCAGATTCGTAGACACAGAAGTTATGTGAGACGATTTGCGCCCCTCTGGGTATGATGACGAACTGACAATAACACAAGTTGCTATTCTTCCTTCTCTCCCGAACCCTTACTCGTTGATGCGGAAAATGACACAATAGTTCCCCAATTATGGGCCTCTCGGGACCCTGTTCACCACTTCGCGTTTTCCCGAAATACCTACAGTGTAAAGAAATAATAAATATAGGTACAAATATAAACATTAAATTTATTATACCTAAATATATATACATATATATATATAATACAAGACACACACATAAAAATATCAACACACTCGCAGTTAACTATAAAACATATTTTAAAAANGCCCCAATTATGGGCCTCTCGGGACCCTGTTCACCACTTCGCGTTTTCCCGAAATACCTACAGTGTAAAGAAATAATAAATATAGGTACAAATATAAACATTAAATTTATTATACCTAAATATATATACATATATATATATATAATACAAGACACACACATAAAAATATCAACACACTCGCAGTTAACTATAAAACATATTTTAAAAAGGAACTATGCACACCTGGTGAAAAGAGTGGCCAAAGAAATTTGTTAAATAAATTGACTATGTAAGCATGGAAATACTATGAAAGACTGCCGTGTGGAAGGCAAAGCAGCTCATTTAAAAACGAAAGCAGCAGTGCCCTGCATAGGGTCACACAAGTCGTTGAGTCACTGCGACTTCTGTCGACGAAAGCAGTTGCACTAGTCTCTCGTTGGCCATCCACTGCATTGTCGTCGCAGTGTACACCAGTTTCCTCTGTGATCGTCAACTCAGCGACATACAGATTGGTAACATCCGGTTAGACAATAGCATGGACGACGATAGTGTAACTGCTGACATCCAACTCGTCAACTGCAGAAACAACGATGGCAGGACTGGGGACAGCAACCCTGCGAAGACACATAACTAGGCGTTGGCGACATCGGCAAATGGCTGCTAGTTGGTCTCTGGAACCAGTTGCACATCTATCAGAGGGTGCAACATCATCGTTCGTCGAAATGCTCATGAACACACAGCATTGACGAAGTATTCTCCGACTTCCAGTCTGGTCTTGAAGGCTTCTCCAATTTCGACTGGTGGTAGAGAAATCTGATCAGTTGCAATCTATGAAACCAAATACATTCGTACCGATGCTGGTGTTCGATATGCGAATATACGAAGCTGGCAAAATTAATTAATTATCACAGCCAGTAAACATCTTTCCAGTTAATGTAATATGGATAAACTGCAAATTGGCTATTGGAATATATATCAGTGGCAGAGCGAGTTGTATGCTGATTGAGTTTTCGTCAGTGGTCCATCCAGTTTTCACACTGTTCTGGTTCTTGTGATGTCAACGCAGGAAATTTTTGTATGTATCGTCAGGCAGCATGGATATTTGGCGAATCTTCAAAACGAATAAATCTCACTCTGCCTGCATTTGAGGCTATGTGATAAGTTATATGTTAATCTGAAGCCTGGCACCAAACTGGCTGTTAGTAAACTACTAGTCATCAAAGTGTTAGGCATGCGAATGAGTTTTCCTTCCCAGTCTCTTCTTCGAGTTCGATAATTATGAATGATTACATAACATCTACGATCCAGTCTTTTTAAAAACAGCATAGCCGAAATTGGAACTTCATGCATACCAGCTTTTCCTGATCGGGTGTACACAATAACATCGGAAATTTGGATCTTAGTACAACACTAACAGATCTATTACTACCCTGTGCCAGTCTTTACTAACATTTATTAAAGAAGGTGTATCTAACCTGACATCGACGAAAATATAGAGAAATTGCATGTTTCATCTGATTGACCGCATCACACATATGCTCAGTAACGTCAAGGAGGACCAGGCGAGATATGTTGGCCCAATGCTCAAAAACTAACATGTTTTAAATCTAAATGATCTGTACACAACCAAGATGGCCAATTTGAGAATAGAAGACATCTACAAAGTTCCTGTGAAAAAAGTTCAATGTAAACATTCCTCTAGCGATGCTGCTGCAAGTCGCAGAAGACTATAAGCATACCATCCAAGTAATAACTGGTGCTGTTTCTTGCTAACATGCACACGAATGCCACCGTGGGTACCAGGGATAACCCGGAAGAAATGGAACTAAAGCTATAGTCTATCGAATAGATACTGCCTCACTTTGAGCTGGGCACCACCGAATGTATTAAGTGTTGAAGAACCTGGAAGATGACGAAAAAATAGACTCAACGACTCAACGAACGACTCCGATCCGCGATTCTCATCGGCGTGATAGATGTGACATGCTCTTTTCCCGCAATGGCATTTTGAAGAGGCATCTCATGATATGCACGTAACTTTTCTGATGTTGACATTTAGAAGTGAACTCGGTGAAGCGAAAGAGATGCAGAGAGAGGGAGAGAGAGGTTTTCAGAATATTGAAATAATTTGACTACATTTATATAACATAAAGTATGATGGAAGCCTTTTAAGTTTTTATCTCTTAAACTGATCATTTTAATTAATTGTGAATGTTTTCCTTTTCCTATAAATAAAACAATTATTTTAATGCGCAGGGTAAGCACAAGATAATACACAATAAAAAATGTCTTGTAAAAACCTATTCAATAAACATTTTCACCTTATACTATAAGAGAAATTATATAAATCCTTAAAGAAAACAACACACACACATACATATACTTCTGCGACTTTTCTTATTATTTAATGGGTTTCTTCATATAGTATTAGGTAAAATAATTTAGTTAATAATTTCTATAAAAATATTAATAATGTGGTGATCTTGTGTGTTAGAATTATTTTTCAGAGAAATCTTATATTTCAATAATATAGCCTGTTAATAGGTAGAGATAAAAATTCTAACGTGTTCCATCCGACCCTTATAATAATTTATAATTATTTTAAGAAACACGTCACTTAAAAAAATTTCAGAAAATTACATTTTTTAAATATTTTATTCCATAATCAACGAAGCAGAATCAACTAGGCGACTTGAATGTGCGATTAATACTACTTTCCTTCGCTGTGACCATACACAGTTATAAAGAAAAACCTTGCAGGATGATAGGTGGTTGAAAAAAAATGTAATTCTTCGAACTATTGCGAGTAATTGACGCAGGAGAATGTGTTCGCTTGTCAAGGGGAGAGTGGATAGACTGAGTAACAACTTTAAGTGTAAGGTTCAAAACTGGGAGTGGTGCAGCTACGAATTACTTAAAGTTTAATGTGCAATAATCAGTTGGTGCCAGTTATGAAAAAGTTTAATTTAAATCTATTTTAACTATATAATATTAAGCAGGAAAATATATTATAATATGGTAGGTACTACAAAGGGAATGAATATTTCGAACTAAAACACGGGAGGAGAAAATTTTCTATTTTTCGAAATGCTATTAATACATTTTTTTTGTGTTCAATGTCACTGAATGGCCATGCNGGAGGAGAAAATTTTCTATTTTTCGAAATGCTATTAATACATTTTTTTTGTGTTCAATGTCACTGAATGGCCATGCCATCTGAGGTAATGGTAAAAAATCAGACATACTAGTTACCCAATTACCTGAAATATAGCTGGTGCTATAATGTCGGCGAAATTCAATATGGCGACCATTGGTATTCGTGCGTATAATACGAATGCATTTTTTCGTTAATTTTTTGCACATAAAGTTTTTTTATATTTTCAAATTTATTTATGTCAAGGTCAATGTCACTTACACCTTACATGTCCGCCAAAATACTCAACATGGCCGCCATTGAACTTGATTAGGAGAGCATGGCACGGCCGTAGACAGCCCCCCCCTCTTCCGGGTTTATTAACACCCCCTCGACACCAATCCCTCCCGAAATGTGAACGAGATATTAAAAAGGAAAAAAAAATTTGTTATTTATCAGCAAAATAAAAATGAAGTAGGTGAAATATCTTAATAAAACCGGAAAAATAAGACAATTAAAAGAAGTGAAATAAAAATACACGAGTCCGTACCTACTCTTGTTTTCCGCTGAAAATATTAAGACCTATAAGTTCAAACACCCCGTCCCCAACCAAATACATTTCTGCCTACGCCACTAGAGCATGAAAACTTGGACTACTCAGTCATATACCCTTATCATATTACCCTGAGTGATCGTACTTAATAGTGCCTGAACCTACCTTTTCATACCACTACCGGTTAAAATAAAAAGGCATAAACCATACGAAACTTGGGGAAATGTGCGCCCTAAATCCACTTACCTAAATGCCATAAGCGGTGTGTACTGGCTTGAAAGTCACAGTTCGTCGATAACATTCAAGCCAGTGCACTTACTTATCACTTCGCACGACTTTGCTGCTGCTTTAACAATGATACTTTATCTCCATACCGCCGAGAAATGTTGTAATAGCTCTGCTCCTTCTATAGTGTTCTATATATTCAGTGGTCATATCAGGGTAACATGTTTCGTTATCATCAGTTGAATGAGTTCAGATTTGTAACGGTTCATGCACCAAAAAATTAATGTGCAACCGTTTTGAAAACAGTATTCTATATTTTCTACACCTCTAATTCTTGTATATGAAATCCGAATTGAAACAATTAGCTTCGATGGTTCTAAGATAGAGTACAAAGCCTAAAATGTTCTGTTNTTGTATATGAAATCCGAATTGAAACAATTAGCTTCGATGGTTCTAAGATAGAGTACAAAGCCTAAAATGTTCTGTTTGTAGAGCTTTTTCAAAATGGCGGGAGAGAAAATTTATTACTTTGAAAGTGTTATGCTCTCAGCGACGATTACATAAAATTCTTTCCAAGGAAACTATGCTAAGACCCATATCATTTTAAATATTCAAATACTCCATCACTTTAGTAAAGGAAGATAAAGGGCTACTTGCGTGATGGACGTTGCGAATATTTTATTCCGGTCGTTGAATCGTTTAGGAATATTTATTCCAATAATCAAGACAGTNGCGTGATGGACGTTGCGAATATTTTATTCCGGTCGTTGAATCGTTTAGGAATATTTATTCCAATAATCAAGACAGTGATTCTCTAAGCAAGCGATCATTTTATCATTACATCAATGGGAACATAATAAGTGGAGTGGAAATATTTGGGCGACTCTTAGCATCCAGGTTTTGAGAGCCGATGAGCGTGAAGTTACATGAGTATGGAGCAGCGCTGGAATGCAAGGGCGGAGGAAAACAGGAGATCCCTGAGAAAACCCGCCAACCAGCGGCATCATCCGGGCACGATTTCCACATGCGAAAATCTGGGAGCGAATCCGCTGGGAATTGATCCCGTTTCGCCTAGGTGGGAGGCGAGTAGTCTGACCACTACACGACCGCGGCCCCGAGAACCNCGCTGGGAATCGATCCCGTTTCGCCTAGGTGGGAGGCGAGTAGTCTGACCACTACACGACCGCGGCCCCGAGAACTGGTTAAGGTCCGAAACCCGCACTTATCATGATCCAAATTTCCAGGACTAGGCCATAAATAAGACAGTTCTGTGCCTNGGTTAAGGTCCGAAACCCGCACTTATCATGATCCAAATTTCCAGGACTAGGCCATAAATAAGACAGTTCTGTGCCTACGGAATCCAACAGATTACGTCACTTTTGGACTCACTGAGTATGCTACGTATGTAGGTAGGGCTAAATCTCTGGTCGACAGCGAGGTCATTGGGACATTAGACGGAGAATTTTGCTCGGAGAAGCAGGAATGGGGAAAGAATCGACGCTAGCCTAGCACTTTAAGTTTTTTATATTTTTGATCGGTGAGTTTGCTACGTAAAGTCTCGTACAAAACAGATAGTACAACGATAAAAATAGGTTTTTATGGAATTGCTTTTTGAAGGATTAGAATAAGAACGGAGTAACTGGCTCACCTAAGAGTGGCAGAGAAGTTTTCTAAAGTGTTCCTTCATATATTTTGATAATGTGGTATCTGTCAACATTAAATTCAATTATCTCCCAGAAACACGCATCCGAGAACAAATATACTTATTCAGTACATGGACACTGACATTCTTTAACCTTAAATCGTATGTTGGTAATAAGTCCCAAAAACCAGTAAGATATGCCTATTAGCAAATTATCCAGTTTTATTATAACCTACTGAATTGTTAATACCCATTATAGTGAGAATGTTTATTATATATTTACGTTATGTTAACGTTTATAATTAAATCTTAATTTAAAAACTGTTACTCNTATAGTGAGAATGTTTATTATATATTTACGTTATGTTAACGTTTATAATTAAATCTTAATTTAAAAACTGTTACTTCCAACTGCCTTCACTGTAAATTTATTAGTTAAATAATATCTAAAAACTTTTAAATTATGTGTTTATGTAAATATACGTATTTATTTTGTGGGTTCATAAATTAATTGAATTAAACCAATTATATTAAAACCCAAAAATATTTTAATAAAAATAAAAAAGCACTGTGAAATGAAACAAAGAAATCATAATAAACAAGTACTTATTAAAATACAAATGATAACATAATAATCAATTNTATAGTGAGAATGTTTATTATATATTTACGTTATGTTAACGTTTATAATTAAATCTTAATTTAAAAACTGTTACTCCCAACTGCCTTCACTGTAAATTTATTAGTTAAATAATATCTAAAACTTTTAAATTATGTGTTTATATAAATATACGTATTTATTTTGTGGGTTCATAAATTAATTGAATTAAACCAATTATATTAAAACACAAAAATATTTTAATAAAAATAAAAAGGCACTGTGAAATGAAACAAAGAAATCATAATAAACAAGTACTTATTAAAATACAAATGATAACATAATAATCAATTNGCACTGTGAAATGAAACAAAGAAATCATAATAAACAAGTACTTATTAAAATACAAATGATAACATAATAATCAATTTACATTAACTGAAAGCTGGACAGTCAAACATTAGAAACAAAGTTTTCTTTGTTATTGGTATGTGAATGTTACTTGAAAACAACGAAATTCGAATAAAAGTTTTATAAGAATATATTTTCAAATAACAGCTAGAGAGAAGTGGTTTACACAAGCAAAGCCCAATTTCGTACTCGGCAAAACTATTCAGTTCAAGGAGAATCTTACACAAGGCATCAACTCAATATTTGGGTAATTTGTATCACTAGGCCACCGAACAGATATTGTTTTCCACAAATGAATAAAAAAACTAAAAAATTAATTGTTTACTGAAGATATATTTGAATAAAGAAATAAAAAAACGCCATTTGTGACACACTTCACTCGAAGGCCATGTCTTTATATCTTCGAGAACACGTGAGCCACACTGATCCAAAAATATTTAGAGCCTTCAGAGTGATGTTTTTCTAAATATCTGTGTGTGTGCGACGTGTAATGTTTCTGCCGAGGACGCAACGAAGCGGCTGATGTTTGCAGGACAGCGCGTAGCATCGTATCGCCGGCTATGTTTAGCAGCAAGCTGAGTTGGGGCAGGTCAGTGTCCGGAAGACAAGATACCACACACACAAGATCAGAGTGTAAGCACTGATATCTGTCATCCAAGTTGTACAGTCTGCACATTTTTCTTATCAGCTGGCTTCTCGCCGCTGCATGATATTAAAAAACGCAAGCCTGCAGGTAGATAAAAACATATTTGGAAAGAAGTTCTCGTACAGTGTACTACACAGCGTGTGCGGTCGAAGAGAAGTTACTTAATTAAACCATGTTAAAGTTTTGCCGTTCTTGAACAAGCGTTCCACCCGAATTTCACATCCATGTGAGTAGCTACATAAATTACCACAATCTGATACAGTTTGTATTTCTCTTACACATGCCCGAGTCTATTGAGAGCATGGGGTTCCTCTTAAGTATGAATTAGTCTTGCTGTAACGTGTGACGAATGGAACCCACTCAATCCGGCCAGTCTGGGGACTGACTCAAGTTACGTTAGTTTCATTTCATCAAATAATCCGCCCAGTACGCATTTCGAGACAAAGTTTACGCTGCCCTGGAAACGAACGATTTTGTTGTGACGTACTGCGTGCGCTCTGTTTGTACAGCTGCGGCCAATCACCTGCCGTCGTTCTCGCCTCGCGCTGTCATTCGTTCCTTCTGCCAACCGAACGTCACCATGGAGACGTCAAGCGTATTTGGCGGGAAAACTACACACCACATCGACGCATTCCACAGCACACGCTCGCGTGGCGGCACGGAGCTAGCGGCAAACCGTCCACCATGAATAACATACATTTAGTAATTATTTGCTCTGGCGATAAGGTGTGTTAGCTGGAAGCTCGCGACAAGAAAGGTTACGCAATTGTTTTTTTTAAGTTCACTCCGTCGATGTCGGACTCGAACTAGCCACCCCGGAGTTCCATCTCTCGCCTAAGACCATGAAATCAGCATGCGCAGTTGTAAAAATCGCGTCGGAATGTGATGATGCATATGCAAACTTGCTTCGATCGCAACAAACCTACGCTATGTTAGTATCATTACCGTGTTAGTAGCAACATTATTCGACTGCAGATAAAAAAAAAAAAACAAAAGCAGCGGTGAACTCACCGGACTCTCGGAGAAAAGAGGCGATGTTTACTCCTGGGTCGATAGAAATCCAAATCACCGCCGCTGTCCGCTCGGTTAATTGCGAAAAAATGCGTGTTTAAACTCGAGGAGCGGGTAGAACGCCGAGAAGAGCAGCGAGCGGCGAGCTATCTTTTTCGATATTACTCACAATGCAGTGTTACTAGAGCCAGAATCGAATGACCTTGCATGTTCCTTAACCCTTTCTCAATGTTGAAAATGTGAGGCGAAGTGTGGGGAAGGGGAACCAGAACCCAGGAAGGGGCGANGGGCGGGGGAAATGGAGGGGAATCCGGCAGAAAGAGACGGAATACAGCCAGCGAGACTGCTTTTTTATTTTTATTATGAGCTGCTTTGGCTACGGAGACACAAAAAAAATATTAACAGCCACTCTCCTGCAAATGAAAAAAAAAATTGCTTGCCCTTGTTTCTCTCAAGTTATGCTGCTTCGAAAAACCTTAAGGGCAGTCTCGGTTATTCTTTTGCTAATGCCCACAAAAATATATATCTCAAGAGGTTTAAAAGATGAGCGTATGTTTAAAGATTAACTTACCTTAAATCCAGATGGGTGTTTCGCTGCAAACGGGCACGTGGTATTACCGTGGAATATAAATGCTCATGTAGAAGGACGAAGTTGTAAGAAAATTTTTCCAAGGTTTAGTAGCTGGGTTGCTGGCTCGTGGCACCATTGTGCAGCTGAACAAGTGACGTAACGGTAGCCATCGTTCTTTCTATTTCTAGGAGGGTAAAACATGTGCCCCACATAGGTGTTCCCTGGGATAGGAAGAGGGGGTTGGGGCGAGATAAGTATAGCGATGGAAGTAAGTTACTTGGTTGGTCGGGCCAAGAGCTGCTTTCACTTAATGGTACAACGACGATGTTATAATGTTTTCTTGCTAGTGAAGTGTCGTGGACTGAACTCCGCTACTGGCAAAGCTTGTTGATGCCAGCGATTAAGGCTGCGTCCCTGCAGCTGCTGCACGTCGCCGACCACCAGCAGAGAGCGCGAACAGCAATTGCTGTACAGTCGTGTTTCGTCCACTAACGCACAAGATGCCTGTAGCCAACTTCCTGTCATTCATCTGTGGGAAATCTGAAGTGGTGTTCTGTACAGCTGCCTTCTCAAGTTTCGTGTACGTCCAGTTACTCGTGTTTTCAAACCCGGCAATCTGCCTGGATAGTTTCGTCGAAATCTTTCTCGCTTAGTGTTAAAATGGGGAATGGGGAGAGATAGCTTATGTAGAGAATTTGGTGCCACTAGTGCTGCACAAAGCGTTCCTTCGTAAAATTAGGTTTTTAAAACAGTTACATCAGTGTCTATCCACACATGTTTCTAGCCACACGTTTTGCACATAAAAACTTATACCGGTAACAATATACTCTATATTATT
This sequence comes from Clitarchus hookeri, assembly GCA_002778355.1. Lineage (NCBI taxonomy): Eukaryota > Metazoa > Arthropoda > Insecta > Phasmatodea > Phasmatidae > Clitarchus > Clitarchus hookeri. The sequence goes on from NQII01000041.1 coordinate 1,548,348, forward strand.
TGCTAAATTTCCTCTAGTTTGCAAAAAATTTTCAGTATTTTCCGTACTGAATCCCGACTGAATTCGATACCCGTTTCCATGAAAACTTTGGATCAGATTTGAAATCGACTTTATCACTATGGCTAATGTGCGTGTTTATGTTTGCGAAATTTAAGCTATATTGACTACAATGAAATAATAACACTGACGTAAAATTAAATTTGAGTAATTCCATTTATTTCGGCCAAATATTAGGATAAAATTCCATATTATTTTAATGCATATACGATATAATGTAAGTGCATAAGAAAAGTAAAAAAAGGTTATGTATGTGACAAAGAAATGCTACTCGAGAGTGCGCCATTTTGGTTTCGTTACTATTTGCGTACGATACGCGTTTACATGCTAATTTACACCCGACTAAATCTGATCCGATACCACTTTTCTGGCGTAACGACCTTGAACGTCAATTATTTTGAATACCGTTTACATACACAAATTCAATACGGAACGTGTATTAAAAACAGGTTGAAAACGACATGGAATCGTAACAAATATTTTTTAATGACATCCAGTTTTACTAAATAAACGTAAGGTATGAAAATGTACAGTAAAACCACTTAAAGTCTTTTGCGCTCCTAAGTGATATTAAGGGAGGAGAAAATAACCACTTTGCTTCTTCCTTTTCTATGCCCTGTGCCTGAAAATGCAATTTTTTTTTGTTGTGTTGAATAACTTCAATATAATGTCTGCAGTATGCAACAAGTCTTCAGAGTTGCCTTCTCAATTAATCTAATTATGCATTCTTCCAGTTATAAAACATGCAGCGAATTTGTTTAGTTGTTAGTTTATTGCTTTAAGGTATATTTATAACACACCGCAACTATCACGCAATTTGAAGCTATTCCTGTTCTTCTGTAAACATTATGTTCATAAAATTACCCACACGTTCAGCTACGAGGATTTCGCATGTTTCGGCTCAGTTCCATAAAGAAATTTTGCTTCTGTTATTTGCTTCACAAATGCAGAAGGCATTGCACGGAGTCTTCTCAAATGACTTAGCTTTGCGTGACCATAAGAGAATTTGCGTATGTAAATGTAATTTTTAACCTCAACACTGTAGAGGAATACTAATCACACAGTTTGCTTCTAAGTTGTAACGAGTTTCAGTCGATAATTATATGTACGTGACGCAAATAGTCGGTGGGAACTGATCAATTCTTCTGCGCAATGTGACGAAGCGTACGGTAGGTCAAGTTGGCGCTTTCATGCACCCAACTAGCATGGTATACTTCCTTGAGAGACCAGAATTGTTGTAGATGCAGCTTTCTATTGGAACGGTTACGAAACAATTGCCCCAGCAGTAATTTAACGAATAATTATTTCACCGCATAGAAAATATTGAATTTGAGGGTTTCGCAAGTAACCGTCGTTGTGGAATATCCACTAAACGAGAAAGAATTCAACACGCCATCAGGAATTTGTGAAGTATTTTGCGTCTTTCGGTAGTAATTATATATACCGATAAACATTTGGTCTAGGAAAAATTCATTCTTCCGGTTATAAATCATGTCAACTAGAATGTATGTGTAAATTTTCTACAATTTGACATGATGTTTAGGAAAATGTCTTACAGTTTCACCAACGGGCGGTTTAGTATATGTGTACACACACACACACACACCTATATATCTATGAATATATATATATATATATATATATACACACACACACACACACAGAAAAGTTCTATGCACTGAGCAGTTGCTCTAATTAATTCCAGTTACTGAAAAAACTCGTTTGAATAACATGGACCACAAAAGTAATACGGTCTGTCGATAAAGTGAGTGAAGAGTGAAGATATTTGGGCGGTTCTTAACAGCGAGAGACGATGAGGGTTGTTGAGGCGAGTATAGAGCAGCACCAAATTAAAGGGCGGAAGAAACGTGAGATCCCCGAGAAAAACCCGCCGACCAGTGGCATCGTCCGGCATGATTCCCACATGCAAAAGTCCGAGAGTGGCCTGGCTGGGGATAGAGCCTGGTTCGCCGTGGTGGGAGGCGGACAGGCTAACTGCTCAGCCACTGCGGCCCCCTGTAGACAGAGGTATCCAATTATACGAAAGGAGGAGGCCTTGGAGAAAGGTAAGGAATTACAGTGAGTTCCTTTCTGGGCAGTCATACGTGACGTAGTTCTTCTATAAGCTCAAGGCACCGGTAAGTTCCTATGGAATAAGCCACGCGTTTAACGCGATACTGTAAGACTCCTTGCAATGGGGCCACTCACGTGGGGAACGAAGTATCACCCCCGGCGTCTCCAAACTTGATTCAGGATTGATAAAAAAAACTTTTGAAACCCCTCCTTAGTAATTTTTTTAATCCTCAGCGTGTCCTTACACCAAATACTAAAATTAACATTGTCATCAATCAACTGTCACTCGGAAACTGTTTTCAATGTTAATTAACGATGCTATCCGTTAACGACCTTTGTAAGACTGTTGAAAACGTCATAATAGTGATAGAGCTGGTACGCGGTTAAATAAAGAATTGCTAAATAAAGTTTTGAAAAAATTCGGGTTATGGCTGTGTTGGAGAGATGGCCGTGGGTGAATTTACGTGTTCAGGCTGTTCACGGTAAAGTGAGCACTTTTGAGGCCCTATAGTTACTTTTTCCTTTCAGCCATTTTTTAATCCTTTAACTACCTTTTCAAATAAATATTGCCATGGAAGTTAACGACAAATCCTAATATTAAATATATTTTTTTACCATTATTCAAAATGAGAGGGCATTCAAAAGTGCTTCTCTTTACCGTGAATAGCCGATATATATACGTGGACACGTTCGTGTCAGCGGGCAATATTTTCTTTGGGAAATGGGAATGAAATGAAAGTGACGAAATTGATACTTGTATATTGTGGCTTTAAATCGATATATTTAGACGAGATATTTCTTTTGGCACAAAAATCAATGTGCTAGCACTCACAAGATACACTGGCCGGATATTTCCGCTCACGCACATTGCCACCAGTCACCGCAGGCCGCCACCCGCGACTCGTGGATGTGCGGAGCCAACTCAAGGCCATGCTCGGATCGCAGTCGCGTGGACTTTGCTCACGATCAAGTGAGCAGTTCTGAAATCAACCATTGAAAAATGACACTGCCCCTGCCTGCATTTGTTGTTACGAATAGAAAGTAGTTCCACGTCTTAACGCTGAATTATAAGCGTTACGAAAACATTTGAGAATACTGAAATTATTCGTTTTACTTTCTGTATTTTTAGTGCATACAAGTGTATGAATTAGCAAAATGGTAAAATATTAACTTTTCTAATAATTTCACAGTTTTACTTGGCCGAAGCATGAATAAAGTGACCAGACCTATGACAACATTAATTTTACATATGTCGGAAGTATACGTAATGTGCGTACAAATAGATCTTAAGCCGGGGTTTCAAAAGTGCTCACTTTATCGCGAACAGCCTTTACCCGATTGGACGAGGCGATATTTATCCCAACTGTGTTATTAGCCAGGAAATTGTAATGTCAGAATGGATCAATCACTCTGCGAGCGTTACATAGCCGTTTCTGTCCTGGTTCCCAGCGTGTCGGTGTGATGTTAGGGATCTATATATCACATTACCTCCATAATGATAACCACAAAATGAATCATTCTTGTTGCAATACATTTCCATACAATGCCAAAGATGTGGATGTTTATTTGTGGTTGATTACCGCGAGTGAAGTTTCGTACATTTCTTTCGAACGATAAAATGAGTGGCCTTGCATACAAAGAAAAAAAAGAAAGGTTAACTAACTTGGCAGTTGCTACTGCTAGTCGACATTTATAGTAACTAACCAAGCCGGTTAAAGAAAGCGTTGGTAAATTCTCCAGTTTTTTGTCTACTGTCCTTTGGAATAAAGTGCATATAAAGTTACCCACCCACTCGTGTGTGTGCGTGCGTGCGTGCGTGCGTGTTCGTATATTACATGTGTGTCCCTCAAAATCCTACTTTATTTTAATCGATTTCTGTAAAGTTTCTTTTTAAAATTTTTTTACAGAAATTGACTGGTAGATATTATTTCCCGTCTAAATGTGTGTAACCCCCTACCCCCCCCCGAATANCCCCCTACCCCCCCCGAAAACATTTGCACAATCATTATACGGGTGCCGTGGTAAAAAAGTTGTGAGCATACTCGCCTCCCACATAGGCGAATCGGGTTCGATTCGCAGCGGGGTCACACTGATTTTTGCGTGTGAGAAACGTGGCGGACGCTATTGTTGATCGACCGGTTTCCTCGGAGTATTCCCACTTTCCCCGCTCTTGCGTTCCACCCCTAGTCCATCCTCGCCTCATTTCACCCTGATCGGTACTCAATAACTTGCTGTTAAGCGGCAACAAAAAAATCTCTAAACTCACTCTCCATGTTTCATAGCCTAAAATATCTCCGTAAATACATATATCAAAACACCGATACTACGAAAAAAAATTTTAGTTATACATTCGAAATATTAAGTAATTATTTTTAATGTTTGTTATTAAAGAGACTTTTTTAACGTATTATTTAAGCGTTTTGTAGAATTTTTTCGGTAAAATGAACAGTTTTTTTTTACAAACAGAAGCACTTGTATGGCTTATTAGACACAATCTAACTGATTTATGAAAATATTCATCCGAACAAAAAGTTCATTCCACAGACAAGTTTAATAAACGAATCTTTACAATATTCATCAAATAGTTTTATCTATCACCTCTATTTTTATTAAGTATATTCTTTTACCTCTCCCTTTCTTCAGAAATTTTTATGCAAGTTTTAATTTAATGGCCAGAATTTTTTTTTATAAATGAGGACCTGAAAAGAAAATTAAGCAATAGCCACGAAAATGTGCATAATTTATTAAATAAACAGCATAGCACACAGGTTGCATGATTTTTAGATGTATAATTCACACTATTTCAATACAATTTTCTTCGTCTTAGTTAATTTTAATGAGGTTTACGATGTAAAAATGGATTTTGTTTATCATCGTTTAAAAAAAGCGACCATAATTCTTAATTGTTAGTTATTACGCACATATATTATAATTAATTAATAAGAAAATGGCAGCGTAAGTATGAAACCAATAATACCTTACATGTAAAAATGACTAACACGTCCATTTTCAGCACCGATTCGAATCTAGAACCATCGCTTCGTAATCTGGTATCCGTGGAAACAAAGCCACGCTGAGCAATTTAAAATCAGAAAGATCGCAGCAGCATTCGCTTAAAGTAACAATAGTTAACTGCATGCGAACAAAAAAAAGCCGCCCATGCCAAATCTATCCACGGAAAGGTGGTCTGATTCAACATCCCAAGGCAGGCAAGCACGTTCGCTTTATTTGTGGTATTTTATTACTTAACGAAATTCTTGCAGATTTACTTAGTCATTAGCATATCATGTGATTAAAAACTGAAGTAAAGCGCGCCCTGCAAGGTCAAAGAAGCAACTCGGAGAACACAAAGAGCGAGGCGAGGTTCCAGAATTGGCCGCCGAGAGCGCCCTGCAAGAAGCACAACCTCCCTACCTCTCGCCGCAGTAGCGTAGGTCAGGATAGCCATTTTTTTTTAGACATGTGGTGTGTGAAACGACTTCTTTTTTTTTACTTTATTTTCCTCCGCCTGGGTGTGCGTTTTATTTTTCGCATTTGCAAAGCGCTGGCGCTCTTTTATCCGACGTAGACTACAAAAAAAGATTGGTATGTCATGCCATCCGACTTTTTTATACACTGGCGGCGCTTTTAAAAAGTTGGACGATGCCTTCAAGTTCTCGCCTGAACAAACAGCAAACAGAAGTGCGCGAAACTAAAGCAATGCAAATTTAGTTTTGATTACGTGTGTTATGTAGCAAGCGTGTGACAAATCTATGCTGAACGCTTCGCAACGAACTTTTGAAGGTTTCAGTAATAGCAATCAACAATTGCGTAATTAAAAATATCGCAAGCTATAATTTTTTGTGCAAATAAATTACAAGCTCTGTGATTTTTTTATTTGACGTTCATACACACAATCGTCACAGGTGCATTCAAGTTTATTGCCATAAACGTAAATATCAAAAGCTAATATTTATCGTTCAATGCTGGTGTTCAACAAATATAATTTGGCCGACACTCTTTCTTTAACTAAAAGCGTTGCGCAGTAATTATTTTCAACATAAAAAATGCTATATTCAGTTTAGGTAAGGTAACTTTTTTTATAGAGAATTGGCATGTGCGGGCATGTTGGTATACAGTAGGCAGTTCAAAGTTAACTGATCAAGTCCTGTTTGAGAACTACTTGTAGACGCATTCTTAGCTTTCTGCCATATATAAAGTTAAGATTGTTACGAGCCTGATCTCTTTATTCATGCCTGAGTCAATTGAAACAGTGAAATTATTAGAAAAGTTAACATTTTAACATTTTAACATTTTGCTCATTATTACAATAATTTTCATTTTGAAAACCATAAAGCAAAAAGAATAATTTCGGCATTCACAAATTTTTACCTAACACTTTTAACTTAACGTTAAGACATGGAACTACTTTCCTTCCATCGTTACCAACTTTACTGGGCGCATGCCAGTCAGTGCGTTCAAATAATATACAACGTATTTATAAAATATGGGGACAAACTGGCGAAAATATACGATAAAATGTAAGTACCACTTTTCTAGTCAAGTGAATATTAAGGGAGCTGTGCGCCACTGAAAAGTTCTAATTGAAATTGCCTTACTCTGTATGTGGTTTGCCTACCTGGTATGCACACACGTTCTGTTTTGAATGTTTAACATGAATTATCTCACAAACGGTTTACCTGACAATAGGAACTTTTTGTTAATTTAGACGTGCTTATTCACAGGTTTTCTTTGAAAATGGCTTAGAACGTAATCTGTTACAAAGTTTGATGCAAGCATAGGGTGCCAACAGCCATTTCCAAAAGTAAGGGGGATGATATAACCGACCGCGTTTTTGGAGGTATAATATCTCCTTTAAACCAAACACCATCCACCGATTTGTTGCTTAATCACAAGTGGTTTCTGATGTTTTCAACAAAACTCATTTTTCAAATTTGAATTTTGGGGATCACTCTAGGGAATAAATTGTACATTTATTTTCGTTTTAAATTTTTGTAACGAATTTCCTGCCAGAGTTTGTCCCCATGTTTTAGAAACACGTGGTATATACATGTAGGGACAGCAACATTTTTTAAATGTTGATTTGAAAAGTTGTGCGTTACATGTGAAGAACCTATAATTTATTTTCCTCGGTGCTCGAAGGTACGTCATGGAGGCGATGTTTGCCGAACTGACCTGGCTACTGGGCCAAGAAAACAACAGTCTCGCATTAATACGCGAGCAGACACTGGCGTGGCCTTGAAAGAGTCCGTCGCTACCAGCAGGGCGAGAGCTTCAGCTATCGGTCAGTAACCGCCGCAACTAGAGCATGTTACCGCACTCAGGGCCCTCCCTCTGATAAGCTTGGCGTGACGCACACTGCGTACATGCTAGCGGCGACTATACACACACACACATTTCTTTTCATTTCACAGGGGCCGCGGTGGCTGAGCGGGTAGCCCGCTCGCCTCCCATCAAGGCGAACCGGGCTCAATCCCCAGCCGGGCCACTTCCGGATCTTCGTATGTGGGAATCGTGCCGGATGATGCCGCTGGTCGGCGGGTTTTCTCAGGGATATTCCATTTCCCCCACCCCTTCATTCCGGCACCGCTCCGTACTCACCTCATTCCCCCTCATCGGCTCTCAAGACCTCGCTGTTAAGAGCCGCCCAAATCTCTTCACTCACACTTTATTTTACCGCAGTAATGCAGAAAAAAATTATTTTTCCTACCACACCTTTAGTTGTGTCACATTGAAAACACCACCAATTTTTATTCCAATTTTACAAATGCCTTAACATTATAAACAATTAGATGTTAGGTATTGCGCATGGCATAAACAGTTTCCGAAATAGTGCCGAACAAATTGTGATGTGGCCTTAGAAACCACGCCACATGTCGCTGGGACAAACTTCTCAATAAGCACAAAACATATTAAAGGTTTTAATTTTAATTTTTTAACTAGATATGTGATCTTTTTTATAAAATGTTCAGAATTAAGTATTTTGTTGGCAGTAACAAAAGAAAAATGATTTTGGAGACACGTGGCATGGTTTCTCAGGCCACATAACATTATCATTGTCTGAAAAGCGTGTGATAAAAAAAAACTAAATTTGTTCTGTTGCCCTGTTAGGGAGTTGGTAAGACTTCCTGGAAAAGATAGTTACTGTATAATTTTGACTAGACCGAACATACTTAAAATGGTAAGCAACAAAACGCCACGTATACAATGAAAAACAGCAGCCTGAAATCACTATTTTCCGATGAAATAGCAGCCAAATGTCTGTTCATTTGTGTGTTATCTGTCAGAATAAACACCTCGCCAGAATGTTNGTAAGACTTCCTGGAAAAGATAGTTACTGTATAATTTTGACTAGACCGAACATACTTAAAATGGTAAGCAACAAAAAGCCACGTATACAATTAAAAACAGCAGCCTGAAATCACTATTTTCCGATGAAATAGCAGCCAAATGTCTGTTCATTTGTGTGTTATCTGTCAGAATAAACACCTCGCCAGAATGTTTTTTTTTATTCGTGAAGCAGAACCAAGCAAGTCGTGTTTAGGAAAATTGGTGTTCATTAGTTAACATTTTTTAATTTTTTTTTTTTCCTTACACTGTTCCATAATCTATGAAATAGTGCTACGTATTTCAAACTGCTCTTCCTTGGTGTCGTCACATAGCAAAACTTTAAAAGTTAAGACATTATTTACTGATAACCAATATACTCCTTGGGCTTGAAATATAAGCTGAGAACTACGCCATTTTAACAGAAGTGTGAATTACGCATTATATGTATACACACACGCATACATGAGCACAAACACACACACTAGCTTACAAGCAAGGAAAAATGTCAATATGCAGAAAGAAGCGACTTTTTAGATGAGTTTAGATGTTAGAATTCAGAACTAGGGCATAGTATTCATACCAAAATACTATTTCAACAATTTCGCATACAAATCACGTGCCCAATTTTTACCTGACCGTGCTATAGTGTCCAAAAAGTTAGTATCTGAAGTCATATGGCGCGCACCGGCTAGAATATAATCATACTATAGGTGTTCACAGTAAACTGAGCACTTTTGAAAGCCCTGCTTAAGATCTTCTTGTATGAACTTTGTATATTCTTCCACCACATGTAAAATCAGCATTGCAATGGAGCCGGATAACTTTATTCATGCTTCGGTCAAGTGAAACTGTAAAGTTATTTGACGAAGTAAATATTTTACAAATATGCCGATTCTTACACTTACATGCGTCAAGAAATCAGGAGACGAAAAAACTTATCATTTACAAATGTTTAAGTAACACTCTAAACGACGTAAAGACATGGAGCTACTTTCCCTCCGCCATTTCCAACTTGACTGGGTGCATTTCAGTCAGTGTGCTCGTTAAAACATGTCCAGGTTTGGGCAGTGACAATTTTAAAAAGTGCGAAGCGAAGCGGGAACAGCATGCAGCTATGCACACGGGCCCGCCTGTATTCGTCACGAGGGCGACAGCTGAGTTTACAGTTGGCATGCGCGCGCGTTCGAGTGCTGATCTTCCTCAACCAGTGGCGTGTTAACCGCGCGGGGGCCAGTGAACCCCGGCCAGACTATGAACGTGCGACTTTGTGACGTGGCCCCCCCTGCTTCGCCTCGAGCCTTATCAGGCGGCGACGTGGCGGTACATTTGGCCTGTCCCAGAAAGCGGTTTTTTTTTACAACGCAACTGCTTGACACACGTTTACTCTACAAAGTGGCGATGTGGGTGCTGGGAGGTTGTGAGGGTTATATGCAAGTTAACAACGTGTATAAATACAAGCCCGCGTATTTACACATGTATACCCACGCGTGTATTTTAATACGTTATATATATGTGTGTGTGTTTGTACATAACACATATTTATTGTTTACATTTGGTATTTTTGTCACTTATATCGATTATATCGTTACGTCTTGAACTGACAAGATGCGCAAATAAGAGAAAAATGAAAAACCTTTAATCCGTAAAACGTAATAATTGTAATCAATCAGGACAATTAAAAAAACTCTGTTTGCTGGAAATGAAAAATATTTTATTTACGTTAACAGCTGTTCTTTTTAATCTCCTTTTAAAAATGATTAGTAGCTCTAGAAAAGGGATTGATTGCATAACAATGAATCTTGCCATGTTAATTATTTGGATACATCTGGAAACGGGAAAAAAATCCATAGGTAACAAAATAACTTTTAATTTGTAATAACGTGCGTGGCAATTTAGTAAGTATTGGCTAAAATGACGTGGCACTAAAAGCAAATAACCAAATAAAAAAGTGACGAGTGTTTAGCATTCATTAATGTAAATTTACTGTGAATTTATTTACAAGAAATAGCTGTGCATATTTTTTGATCATATAATCTTCCATCTTAAGAAAAAAGTTATGTTCATTTGCTCGAAGCACCAAGTGTATAATTAAATTATTATTATTTTTTTTTTCAATTTTAAATTATTTTATTTATGTAAGACAATGAAAGGGTTTTCTTCAAGAGTAGGGTTTTGGTGGGTATATGAACATTAATCTGGGCTATTAGGTGACTACAATAATTCTTGTATATGCAATATTATACTAAACATATGTTTAATTCATCATTATGTATTAACGCCTTATAGTAAATGATTAACTATAAAATAAAATGACCCCTTGTGGAATTTGTCACCTTAACCAACTTACATGCATTCTAACGCATTCAGTGAAGTTGAAATAAAACCTGTGAGAGCCGGCTATGAAGACAAATATATCAATCCGTAATCACCTACCACATGAGTATAGAACCAAGTGGTTTTTTTTAAATCATATGTTACAACACTAAAACAATTTTTTATTTATTAACATTTATTTTCCCGAAAATCAATAATGGATCCGTAATTAATTTGTATTGTCACATGTGAAAAAGTTCTGTAAAAACAAAGCCCACCCAGATAAAAAAAAATAAAGAATTTAGACTCTAAGTTATATTGCTGGTTTCTTTATAACGGCATTTAAAACATTTTCATCTGAAGCAACGTTTGAGAATACTCACAAACCATAACAAATAGTTAATAAAAATAGAGAAAAGCTAGAATCTAATTTTAAAAACCAAATTTGTGAATAAACATTTACTTAACGAATCAATATTAACTTATACAATAATAAATTCAGAAAATGATATTAACGTAAAATTTCAAAAACTCCATTCGAGTGAGTTACTAGATAAAAAATAATTTAATTGAGGATTTAATAAAAAACATTTGAAGTGACACTATTTTCTATCATATGCATATTAAGGAAGTTTCTCTCTTAGCAACAAGTTTTCATTTCGTAACCAAGGTTGTGCGTATAACGACCACAGATGATGGTAGCCCTTGAAAATAGTCAACACCAATTCAGTTGCGCGTTGGCTAGGCGCTGATATTCTGAGTTAAACAATGAGTAGATCTTGAACGAGCAACAGATCAGCTTTTTGTCACATGATGAATAGATAGGCGGAACTTAACTTCTCGTCAACAGCTAGTTCATCAGAGAAGGAGAAAGTTGCTCGAAGAAGCAGGAACGGGGAAGGAATCGGCTACGGCCTGTGCTAAAGAACCATTCCAGCATTCGCCTAGAGTGATTTCCGAAAACCACGGAAGACCGAAAAGAGAATGGGTGGACCAGTAACCGAACCCGGGTCCTCCCAAATGCGAGTCCAGTGGTTTACCACTGCACCAGCTTTTTCTGTTTTCGCGACAAGGACGTGACAGCTGAGAGATAAAATTCAACGGAACCCCGCCTAACAAAATATGCAGAATGTTTAAAGAAGCACCGACTACTCACAGTACGTTTCGCAGGACAACGCGCCCAGAAATGCGTCGCTCGGCCGCTACGAGACGTCAATTTATTACAGCGTTTCGGATATAAGTCGTGCGGTACAAATTTAATCAATAAGACGCCAACACAAGAGCATGATATAATTGATTTTTAAAAAATTTCTAATTGTAGACACCCATCTTAATTACATAGCGTGCGACGGCAGTGAAAAGATCGACGCACATGGTCAAAGGCGACTAGTCGTGTGCTAAGATTTCAGTCGCTGCCAGTGTCGCTAGATCGTCAGTTTTATTCTCCACAAGGCACAATTAATATTACCACTAGATTTTCAAAAGTGACCAAAATGTTCAGAAAAATGATCAACTGCTGCGTGAGATCCATCGGGAAAGCAGAGACTAATACTTACCGGCTGGACTGTATGAAAATTGGACTTGCTGCGTGAGTGGCAGAAATTTACACTGATGTGAATAAGTGGCAATGGACATTTTGACTGTGCACGTGTAACTACTAAGTGAGGATTAAGTAGTGACTATAGTTAGTAGGTATACCTAAATAAAGGATATTTATTATAATTGAGATTTGCATACAAATCGTGCTCACTGACGGGCGTAGGCAGTTATATTTTGCAAATAATGGATGTGTGTACTTTATTCTCTGACAATCCATCTATTGGGATATGCGGCATCCAGGTATTCCTGCACATTTTTGTCAGAGTGGGCCGAAGTTGCGTAGTGTTGCAGCCGATCTCTAAACCACTGCTGTATGCTTTGCAATTAACTTGGAAGTCAACAATTCGAACACTTGTTGTTGACCATGATGTCATGCTCCTGTTGGCTTGGTGAAAGTTTCTTACTGATTAGATTTGTTGTTAACCGCACGTATTATATCCGACGTCCTGTAATACTTTGACATCTTATAGAGGTCAAAACATGCATTTCCAGACATGGGTTCCCTCTCGTAAAATGTTCAGTTCTTTGTCCTATATCACAAACTGGGTGTTGTCGCTCTTTATCATGTATAGGTAACACGTTTGTGGTATGGAGACATGGAGAGGAGATACCACAACAATTCCTGGAACATCCGGACAGCATTCATTCCATAGAAATAGAAAACTTGCCAGCTCATCTTCTTGTAAGTCCTTGTATACATACAACCTAATTACTCCTAGGGAGACAAAACCAGCAGGGAAACTTCTTACATAGACGGGTAATTCAAGCAGAAATCCTCAATCTCCCTATTTAGAAGAAGACAGTTATTTCAACACTGATCAACGGAGAAAAACATATGTGAAGCCTAACACTTTGAAGAGGGAATGAAACATATTACTGTTGGCCGAGAAGGCGATTGTTATACACGATAAGAGATACACTGATCTACAAGAAAAAAACTAGGTAAACAAACAAGGAACATGTTAAGAACACAGTTGTGTTGCCTTAATTAAAGAAACCACTGACCAACTGGCGTACTTCCTTAGAAAGCAAGACATGTGTCCATGAAACGTATCAACAAAACCGATGGCATTCTGAAATCGGCAAAAAAAAAAAATAAATAAATAAATAAATCCCGTAGAAGGACAAAAATGTTTATACAAAGTTTTATGTTCATGAAAAAATGTGTATGTAGGTAAAAACGGCAGGAAAATAGCAACTGGAATAAAAGAACACACCAGAGCGTACACGTATGAAAACCAGTCGTCAGAACTAGCAGAACATTCCATGGACACCACACTCAGCAGCGCTATTTCGAACAATTCAGCGCAGTAGTCAATATTTTAACTTATTGGCTTATTAAATTAAGAGAGATTCTTTAGGTAGTACAACATCCAAACCCTATGAACAGGGAAGATGGTTACAAATAAAATAAAATATGGACACAGATTTCCATGGAGGACTCGAAATTATATGTTTCGAGGGCAACGACAACAGGCTCGCTAGGACTGGCGAATCACTTCAGACTATCAGGAGCAAGAAATCCTGTGTCTGGCCGACGATCTCAGCCAATCACGCNAGACTAAAATCCAGAGTACTGTATACAAGGCTGTAATATTTTTGAGGTGGCTTAAGCCCAGAAGTCTAGCAAATGTTCTTAGAATTAATTGATACATTTTTTAGCGGCCAGTTTTGCGTACGAATATCAAGTAGTCTTGTATTTTTAATCTCGATAAGTAGATTTCTTGCTCCTCCCTCCCCATATATACACACACACACACACACACACAAGCTCGATTTAATTTGGCGGTTTGAGAAACTGAATTTTTTGCTGGAATATTTGTGTCAGTTATAGCCACTAATATAATTTACATTTCGGCAAAAATTTCCTGAGAATCGGCCATGTGTAATACTTAAGAGAAGGACAACTGGGTACCTTTTCCTTCTGCGTCGTTTTTGATTCGCATAAACAAGATTATTTGAGTAATATTTTGAACTTGATTTCAAAATATTATCAATCCCTCGAAACAATCTGCCTGTAGGGTCTTGGGGTTCAATGAAGATAATTTTTTGTGTATAGTTAAAATGTTAGTTAAGAAAAATTAACTGGGTAGGCATATTTCGGCTACTCGAAACGTATACAACGTGAAGCACAGGTAAAAGTCTTAAGACGCGTATTTGGTTAATGATAAGGCGATGCCGTATCAGCGGTAAATAAAACGTTTTCAGCCACAATAAGAGAAAAATGCACCACACAACAAATATTCGCTGTCGAGTTCTTTTACTGAGATGTGTAGCTGTGTTAGTGAAACTTCGATATCGCAACAATGAAGACTAAATCGCATGAACGTGCAAGGGTAAGTGATTAATTTTACAAAGTTCCACAAGATAAAACGCTTTTCCGTTCATCGGGAATTTATTTTGAGGATTCTGAAACATATTTACATCAACAGAGGAAATTGGCGCTATTCGTAATAACACGCTGCTTTAGAAAATCTATTCTTGTCGAACTTTATGTAGCGCGTATGAGCGCTGGAGTAGGAGGCTTTGTATTAAAAATAATCTTCCTGAATGGCAAGTAATGCATAACATTATTTATCATACGTTATAAAATTTAATGCTTTTGTATTGTAACATTGTTTACCATATTTTATAAGACTTTATGCTTTTGTTCCTTTCCGTAATATTGCTATTGATTTAAATGAGTAAATCAGCAGTATTATTATTCATCAATGGATTATGCAAGTAAATATTTGTGATCCATATGATATTTGGAATTATAATTTGAACTTAACAGTGATTTAGGAAATTATAAGTATTGCGAATAAGTTATTTATTCTCATTTTATTACCGTTATAAAAATTATATTAGTGATAAGTCAAAATTTACGTAATTTCAGGATTTAAATAGTAAGTACCCACTTTGATAAACATAAAAGGCCTTAAAGTAAATATTTGTGTGATTTTGTAACTAAACATACTGTTTTTGTGTTGAATGACATTAAAAATTAATTTGTAAATCAGATGAGTTAATAAGTAATAGTAATTGCGAATATTTTGTACTTGATTATTTGCTTGGATCAGAATTTAATAACATTTATTACAAAAAAAGTAATTAATTAAAACATTTTATGTAAAAATTCTATGATACGTACATATAGTTTTATGGCCACGGACGGATTATGTTCAGTGTACGTTTATTTTTTCGATATGGGTTTGGGAAGAACTTATATGGTATAGTCTGTTCACATTAAATGGAGAACTTTTGAAAGCCATGCTTAGGTTCTGCTTCTCTGCCCATTTTGTATCCTTCTGCCATATGTAAAATGTATAAATGCGATGGGGCTATCACTCTATTCATGCGCCCACCAAGTGAAACTGTGCAACTGTTTTAACTGATACGCAAATCCTTACTCTAATTTGTATAAAACATGAATTACTATTATAGGTGGTCATATTTTTAGTGGTTACACTCATAAAATATGCCACGTATTCAGATCTTCTTTTATTATATCGCTGCCAACTTAACCGAGGGCCTGGATGCCAGTGTGTGCTGTATATACGTAGTTATAAGAAGTTATTTTTTTTAAACATTTGTTTAAAAGGTACTCACTTTATCGTGAACAGCCTTAATATTTAATGTAGATACAGTTGTTCATTAAATAGATGTGTGTTTAAAACGCAACCTTATTAGAAGCAGTGGTATGAACAACAAACGCTTAGTATTGTAGTTAACAATGTCATATTTCTACGTCATAATTTACAATGTAATAAGTATTTGGTATCGGAATTTAACAGAACTTTAGTGTTGTTTTACTCGTAATAACTAAAGCATTGTACAAAAAGTGTTTCTGATAAATTGATAGTTTGCACAAATGCAAAATGTTTGAGCTGCAATGTGATTAAAAATCGTGGCAGTAATTCTTAGTAATAAGTTTTAAAATCCCTGGTAATCAAATTACGGACAAAAGTGAGACGCCTGTACAAGTTCTGAGTATTTATTCTAGTTCCAGCTATTTGGAAAAACCTCTTACTGTAAAAATTATCTGTCATGAATTCTTACCCTTCCTTATCCTAAACAATAATTGTGTTCAAATAAACATGTTGAGTTACTTCGTGGCTCACAGCTAAAGGCACTGTTATTCAAACCCAGTGAATGCGAGTTCGAATCCTGCCAGCGCAAAAGGTTACCCTGAATTACATAGCGCAACACTAAGTGATAGCATATATAACCAAATCTGATCAAATAAACGTTTCTGTAAAATAATCGGAAAATACTTAAAAACTTCATTTTGACAATCGATTTATTGAAAAAAAAAATTCGCATTTGTCAAATATTTATAGAGATTAACTAATTTTAAACTAATTCGTATTATTCTAATATTATAAACTCTTTCAAAAGATTTTCATACAAATCGATAAATCGGAAGGAAATTACATCAAAACCGAGTAAATTATTCTAGAATTAAAACATATTTAAGAAAATATAGCTGTCAAAAAACATAATATGCATCTTTCCTGAGTTACAGCGACACATAATAGACAACTAAGAGCATGAGTAAAGGGCTAATATGTGTCAAGCTGAATTACAAAAAATGAAATTTTATTTGTAAAATATTTTAAAGTGTTAATGCTGCCAACTTAACGAAAATAGTTTAACAAAAACCCAATAACTGGTTACGCACTATAGGTCCTTATGTTTTCTAAAAAATTTGGAGAATCACTGAATAACAAAACTATGTATTTTGCACAGTAAATTATTATTGTCTTGTATATATTTTAATAATTGAACTAGCTTCCGTGATCCCGTGATTTATATGATTTTGACAAAGTTCTCTATGCTCAGGTTGGGATGCAAACGAGAATCCTAATGTGAGAGTTTGGCATTAGGAAAATTTCCGGTGCAAGGTGCGCTGATGTTCAAATAGGCCACTTTTAGTTTGCCGTTATTTGGTTATTGGATAAATTCTCTTTATTTATGTGCAGAAGTTTGTGCTTGGTTCGAAATGTAATATATAATTCACACCGAGAGAAAATATTTACTTATTTTTGTAACTATTACACATGTCCTTCTATGATGTGTACAAGCGTAACAGTTAAAATACAAACGTGTCGGGCATTAAGCTATAAAAAAAACCCATATTCTACTTTTAAAAAATAACGAATGTCACGGCGCTGTAGAGATAAATGTTATCAAAAAGGATTATTCTTAAATCCAGTTTTAAGGCAGAATATAAAACAGCAATTGAACATATTTCGTTAAGTTCCCTCACAGGTACGAAGAACAAAATTTGTTCTTTACGTAGGTTCTAACACAATATAAATAGGAAGACTGTAAAGAAAAATATTTATTAAAGGAAAATAGTAATTATCCTATTTTTTCGCATAAAAAAAGAAAAAATTCAGTACGCATACAACACCAGTGCTACATGACGACGAAAATATGTATTTTTCAATCATAAATACTGAACTCCCAAACCTATGTAGAATAAGCCTTACATGCTGTAATACACTGAAGGGCCAAAAAATCTGGCACACCTGCCTAATATCGTGTATGGCCCCCTCTCCCCCCGAGCCCACAGAAGTGCCGCAAGACGACGTGGCATGGAATCGACTAATGTCTGAAGGTATGCAGGAGGCAATTCACACCATGAATCCTGCAGGGCAGTCCACAAATCCAATCTACACCAATTTGAGAAAGGGTTGCACGTCTGTCACGTTTAATGATTCTCGTCAATCGTCATTTATCCCGTTCTTTCACGATCTTTTTCCAGCCGCAGCGATGTCGAAAATGTGATGTTTTACCGGATTCCCAATATTCACGGTACACACGTGGAATGGTCGTACGCGAAAATCCAAATGTTATCAATACCTCAGATATGCTATTTCCCATCTCTCGTGCGCCGACTATAACACCACGTTCAAACTCACTTAAATCTTCATAACCTGCCATTGTAGCAGCAGTAACCGATCTAGATGCCGACAGCATCGCGTTACTCTGATTGGTTCCATACCTCTGTGTTTTGCATACGCACGCCTATACCAGTTTTTTTTTGCTCTTCAGCGTATATGATCTGGAAGCGATCAAACAGAATATCCGCTCTTTAGGGTCCCTTAGAGTTCCTCTTGCCATAGTTTACAACGAAATCCGGAATATCTCCACTTTAACCTGCTCATCAAGTGAATTACTCGTAACTTAGGTTGCAGTTGGACAGGTTATTCTGTCAGCATATTAATTAGCTCTGCTTTGTAACCGCTTATTATCCCCATTGAGCTCTACCAAGTCTACTGGTTTGGTATATAGTTCGTGGCATGACATAATGATGAAATCTACAGTTCGACAATCCTCATATGTTGCAAATATCTGGTGTATAATTTCAATACCTTATTTTGCCTTTTGATAAGCGACGTTAGTAGTTCATCGCTGCGGCTTTGTAGATATGAACAAATGGCTGAGCACAAAACGTTCTGACAGGTTCCTGGAAATTTAATACAGTGGTGCCCACCTCAATAGCATTCCTTTCATCAACAAAGCTGTGGTAATTTTCTGACCAATGTGCCGTGCATTTACGAGAGAATCAACAATATTCTTAGTCGAAATATCTTTGGTAGCCACATTTTTTATTTGGGTACATGTCTGAAAGTAAAATATTGCAGCTGCTTTCAGAGTTTTAAGAAAACTATCCTTGCCTTCCTGGTCATGGTTTTGGCTATTATGTCAAATGTTACTGTGAGTATTTTGTGTAGTTGACAAGTCAAACCTGGCAGTTGTATTTTTGCTTATATTCGACCGTCAGTGAAAGGACCGAGCTCATCGTTGAAGTGCATCATGTTGTTTGTGATGCCGGTTAGACCACCTGAATCTTTGCCTGTTCCAACAAGCATTTCCTGAACATGATCTGGATCAACTTGGTTGAATTTCCCAGGCGAGATTTTGAATCAAAGTCACTAGACCTAAATGACTGCTATATTTCCTCAGGTAGTCCATTCATTTCTGCAATGCCAACTGACATGAACTTTAAGTACTTTATGTGGTCGCACCTAGAAAGTAAGGCGTCACTGCTGACAGACTATACAGATATATGTCCCAATCGCCCTATCGAATGTATCTGAAGAAAATAAAGAAAATATACACAATATCTAAGTAATTCCCTCTAAAAGCGAAATTATGATTTTCTTTGCAATGCAGTGGTGTCAACTCCTGGACGTACGAATTCAGAGACTTGGGTCTTGCTTGTAGTGTCGATGTCGATGAATTAATGATGGCAATAACATCAGCAAATGGGCGAAAATCGTTTGTGCTATTAAGGTCTCGCTAGACATCCATCCTGGTATTCACTGTACAAAACGAGATTAGGTAGCAAAATACTCCATAGTTTGGTAAGTGTGCTTTTGAAGCATCATTGCTTGCTGTAGGGTTTTCTTTCCAATTTATTGCGGCCATGTAAATCCAAATTTCCAGGATTCCCGATTCGGCAGTGTGCTGTGCTAGTGCATTGAGAAAATTCATGAAAATGTGAAGACCATCAATTTTTAATATTCGACGCTCTTGGAACTTGGGACTGTTAGATTTCATATAAAGAAGTCTAGAATAGAGGCCCTCGTCTATTGTAAGAACTTTCTGGTGGTATTTACTACGACAAAAATCACCCGCACGAATGTTTCCTAATTCCGGTTATTAGATAACTGACGACCACTGTTTGGAGTGCTTAAACAGTACCATAGGCGTATTTTCGAACATTTCGCCATTTTGTACGCTATTTGGTTTTATGGCAAAGACAGAAAAATTCCAGACTCATAACAACGGCTTTCGTATTCAGAAGGGGCGGATTATCTTAAAAACGCTTATTACCACATTGTTACATGATTTGCTTGTGACAGTCAGAAAGAGATCAATTTCTTTAGTTTGATCCTATTCTACCTCGGGAACCATTGTACCCAGAACTTTTTGTTTTATTTTGAGATATACTGTATATCTCGCTTGTTACTTCCCCCATAAATTGACACACCTCTATACATTGATTGGAGTGCTAACTGTGATATTGACAGCAAAATCTAAACACTGGTTCTGTGTCCGAACGTACCTTCAGAGGAT
The DNA here is from genome assembly GCA_002778355.1 of Clitarchus hookeri. Classification (NCBI taxonomy): domain Eukaryota; kingdom Metazoa; phylum Arthropoda; class Insecta; order Phasmatodea; family Phasmatidae; genus Clitarchus; species Clitarchus hookeri. The sequence goes on from NQII01000041.1 coordinate 1,568,793, forward strand.
CGGTGTTTTACTTGCCTATAATTTCAAACAGTTTATTTTTCTCTTGTACACATTAGATTAATAACTGGTGTATTGGTACCATATTTACTTTTCTACTTATTTGGACCACGGAAATAATAATTTTTAATAAGGCGCAAATTTAGAAAAATGTCTAGAAGAAAAAACTTGTTAATAGTTTTCGAAAGCTCTCAATGAGCTGGGAATCGGGTACAGCAGGCTCGTAAACTGACAGGAACATAAGGAAATCGGTACCCACATTCACATTTTCGAACTTATCTAGTAACTAGTAATGCTATTCTCATTGCAACAAGAATTTTCTAGTACATCTCCTAACTTGTAAAGAACATTTTTATCATATACCTAGTATGGAAATGTTATCGTATGCCAAGCTGCAAATACAAATAAAATTGAGCACGTCTATTTCACGAAGATGGGAATTCCATTAAATTGTTTAACTCGTTCCGGGAAATCTTAGGAAAGTTACCATGGAAGTATGTAAAAAAAACTTATTCGTGCTTTCTCACCATACGTATACATGAATGGGGTAAATTTTAAAACTGTTTTTTTTTTAGAGTGCTCACAGTTTGTGAATGTCGTATGCACACTCATGGGCCAATCATAGAGTTCAGCAATGGCGGCAAATCGTAATGACAAACGCATAATTTAAATTCCTCTGCATTAAGAAGTTTAGACTATTTATGCCACGACAGCACCAAACTTTTGTTCTCGTTTGTACTCATTTCAGTGTCTGAAATATTCGCAGGGCATACATTTTTTCACCGGAGAGCACGAAAAATTGAGTATAGGCAGTATAATTTAATGAATTTATTAACAGCATACTATCGACTCCTTAGTTCGTTTAAATATGAAATGTTGGACATGTCCACTTGATTGCTTTGATTTTTGTTCCCAACAGTTCTTATCATGCGATAAATAGGTTTCATTCATAGTACGAAATAATTTTATTTGTCCTTTTTTCTAGTATTAAATTTTGTTACAAATATTTCTAAGATGTGACATATAGGTTATGACAGGAGTACAATGACGGATTTTATAACCTTTTGTGACAGTTGTACAATTATTAATTTTATAACCCGTTGTATAAGTTGTAGAATATTAACATTGTTTTGGCAAATTTTCTCAGTATTTGCCATTACTACAAAAATCACCCACTTCACTTGTTTTTTCTGTAATTCCTACAAAAATAAAACATCCGTCTGAAGGAAAGACAACATTGCTGTCTGAATTATAAGGCCACAACAAAACTAAAATAAAATAATGAAAACTAGCACAAATAAGTGATATCTGACGACCAATAAGTAAACACTGTTCGACTGGAATAAATTACAGCCCTCTGATTATAAAAGCAACAGAAGCTATTTCCACTAGTTGTTGAATTCCACTTATTCGTTAGTCAAAGGCATTTGACTGAACATTAAGTGAGAGACGCTTGTTGTAGATATCGCTATGCCAGCTTTACAGTGCTCCAATATCGCAGGTATCCCCAAAAGTTGCATACTATAAAATATATTTGCAGGTCCCCAAAAAAAAAATTAAATTTTTTTTAGAAGAAAACCTTTTATGATTGGAGTAACTGATGTCTTATAACCACCACGAGATTTTTGCTCTGAAATATATTTAAAGAGAACTGCTTTAGTGAGCCTTTTCCAATCATGACTCCGCGTGCAATTGTCATATGAAGTAAAAACATTTTACTTCAGAGTTACGAATCACTAAGCTCATTTCAGTTTCTATCATCTACGACAGTCACGAAATTGCAAAAATTAAGTGCTGTTGTTTGCATACACCAATCCAGAACTTACTTTGTGTAAGTGATTGCGAGGGTTTGAATCAAGTGACTGCTATGGCGTTTTCTTGGAGTAGTGTTTTAAGAATATATTTTTTTTAATTTGAACAAAGTTTAGTTATATATAACGTCATAAAAGGGAACTTCGAAAAGTATTAAAATAAGTATCAACAATCAACTGGGATTCAGGAAATCTACTTTTAACGCCTGTGTCCTGATGGTCGAAGTAATCTGAGAGCATTTTTTTCATATATGTGTTTGTCTTATCTAAATAAGCTCATCATTGACGCCCTGAAAATCTGGGTTGTCTTATATTCATATTAAATTTACAATTGAATTGGCCGCGATGTGTTGGTGATACATTTTACTCCAGGCCATTAATTATTAGCGCCTGAGGAGTTTAGTATGATATTTCGTTGGCATAAGATTGAACCAATTTATAGCTGGTTTGATACTTTTGGGGGCCCATTGTTACACTCTTAACCGAAATCAGTGACATAAAGTAGTGACACACTTTAAAATAAATGTCGGTTAAGGAGCTGAAAAAAAAATTGCGAACCGGTCGAATTAACTGGGAACCAGCGTTTTCGAGCGGTATTCATAGTTACGTATGTAGGTCTGCAATAAGGCGCGCATTGCAGCAAGCGATTTCCGGATCACAGCCTGCTTTAAAAACAAAGCAGTACCGCTAGAATGGTATGAATATGTTGATATGTAAAATGGAAATTAAAAGTTTCACTTAGTTAAAATATTTCCGTTGTCGAAAACGACTCGTATTCTGTACAATTGGATTGTCTCTCACAGTTTAAAAGTTAATATGAGTTTGCATATACTATACCTCCTAAGCTTCATCATAAAAATTATCTGGTTTCAAAATTTCGTGCCTGTCAACGTTCACGAGGTACCGCCATTTTACAACACTACTGAGGTTATCCCACGTCAAGGCCTTCTGCGAACTTCTATATTGGTGAAATTCAGCCACGGTAATAAACAGCAAGTTGCCACTTATGGAGGCACGGTAAATCGTATCTTTCACCAACACAGTTTGTTACTGTTAAACTGGATTTTAAATAGTTTAATCTTCGGTTGTTTTAAAAGGGTGTAATAATTTTCATTACAAAAATTTGTGTAACTAGTAATTTTTCATTGTCTGTTGTTTGTAGATGATTCAAGCGCTTTTCAAACACTTTTACAGGTCATTTATTAATAGAACATGAATATTAAGATAAAGATTTTGGTCCGATGCCGTAGGGTGAAGAGGAAGATATTCACCATTTATCGCTGCAAAATGTATAGCCAGAAATAGGTACTGTTCAACCATGAGGCAGGGGACCCATACAGACGTTTAAGCACACATATGAAACTAGAAATTAATTTAGAAATTCCCTAGTGAGCTTCCTTCTTGCAACACCAGCTACGAATCGTTACTATGTGCAAGCGTTCTTTCATTAGATATTTTGCTCGCCAACAAATGATTCAACGTGGAGCACGTTTGATCACATCACAAGCACAGATGGGGCACCGATCGTAGGTTTCAGTTTCGCAGCTCCCCAGCTGCGTGGAGGCTGATTTTACTTGCTTGTTTTTCGTCCTCATCCCAGACGAAAGTCTGTGTCGTTTATTTTCTGCGTGTCTCCTCAACACCCCTGCTTTATGTTAAGGACAGGACCATCTGCTGCTAAACACAGATAGTATAGTTTATGATATTACTTAGTACACGTGGGTTAGTGACGAGCATAGATTTTAAAACTGCAAACGCCTAGGAAAATATGAAATAAGAATAAAGTTTATTTATTACCGAAGAGCGTAAGATACATTTACTATAAAGAAAAACATAAACTTATTGGTAAACATTCCTCTCAAAGGAAAACTAATCCTACGATGTAATTAATAGTTCAAATTTCTGCATGACTCTGTAGGTGGCATTCCGCCTTATTAATTTTTGAATCACTCAAACAATCCGACCCACGACTGTTTCTCGATATTAAGTGTCTTAAGAAGAAAGTTTGAATGTGATGATAAAGATAATCTGCAATTTTTTTACCTAGGGATTCCAAAATTTCAGTTCACAGTAACCTGACTGATTTGTAGCAATAAATAATATTAAATTATTTTTTATGCAGGTTTATGTATTGAATTTTATGATAATTTCAAATATTTGGAAAGTTAAGGTTTATATAAAATTGTATTTACATTATGTGTTATTATATAAAACATGTAAAAATTTAAATATGTGAGCTTCAGCTTTTTCCGCCTTTCAACACACCGTTTAAAAATAATACTTATTGATCTGGGAACGAAAACGAATATTTCTCTTGTATATTTGGCTCTTGAAGAAGATTCGCTTGTCTGTGGCTTTAAGTAATAAATTAATTTAAAACGTGTGTACCGATACAGAAAAGTATTTAATGCAGCTGTTATTCCGTCCCAAACATCGCTTATTTATACCACCTGCAGAAAAAGAGTGAATAAGTTTCATATTCTGTAAAAAATACTTATAGCTCTGAATATGCGTACAGATTACTAAATCGCATTTATATTAGGAAATAAAGTATATGTAATAATGCGGGATGTAAATGAGATGATGTTGCACCACAAATATATTGATATCTTCGTGACAAAAGGTCAGTCACATGATAAAACGCCACATTCGGCGGTGAACTAAGCTTAGTAGTGGCATTCTGGAGTGCGCCACATAGCCAGAGGCAAGCACAAATGATTCACGGAACACAACTACCCAAGTCAGGAACATACGCACATACCGTTCATTTGCAAACGTAGCTAGTGAAAACGGACGGTGCAATCACACTCTAAATCTGAATCAGTGATTTCATTCAGTCGAATTTATTTTTCCTGAAACTACAGTTTATGAGCTGTCCCCTCATGATGAATGAGTGGAGTGCACTGAGGTGTTAGTGAACGGTTTGCGTAATTCAACAGGTATCAGATGAAATCATTTTTACTTCAGTAAATACCAGCAACTATAATAATGAGTGGAATTTTGCTGACTCCAATAGAGCTGTTTTCAACAGATCCAAAGTCTAATTCACCGATTTGGGGCAGTTTTGACAATTTCGATTTTCACATAAAGTAACTGTACCATGGATAGTTTCCAAGTGGTAATAACACACACATCACGTTTACAAGAGTGGAGTGGCATTTGCGTGAAACAGGTAACTTCAATTTACGAATGCAAAATCGTGAGGTTCCTCAAACCGTTCGTATTGAAGGGAGGTGCTGCAGCATTGTGAAAACAATATCGCCTATTTGCACAGTGTCTACTGCACAAGCCCTTGCTGGAGATAAGAGGACGCTATGTCAGTTTCTTCACGGCAAGAACCTTCCTTCCTGCCACAGGCACAGGATTAAAGCCAGACATGAAACATTTTTCCGTTGGCATATTTGACAGACTGTTCAGTCACCAGGTTCCCATCCATCGTCTTGTTAATTTAAGAGGCAAAGCACGCGGAAGGCACTATATCAAATCAAGAAATAGCCACATATCTTCCAAACAATTCAGCCAAACGTCATCAGAAGGTGCACGTTATGCATTAAATTTTCGGCCTTCACTTCGAACCACTTCTGTGATATTGCACAGAGTGTTATATTATCAACACGCAAATTATTACGTACGCATATTTGGCGATAAACAAACACATCTCGCCGAAAAGCAGTACATTTGTGAAATTTCGTAGAGGAATAGGAACGACACCAAGCAAAATTTTGCTGGCCTCTATAGCTTGCCCAAAGCGCTTCCGATCAAGTTCATACTAAGCAAATCTCATAATTATAGACCTGGGCACCAGTTCCTGACCTGCGTAACATCGTATCATCATCTCATTTACAGTGTTTCCTTTATGAGTATAGATCATGTATATTAACTTACTGTACCTCAGTGCAGAGAAAAACAGAGTAATTATTTTCTTTAAATTAATCACTTGTTGTCGATACATCACTGTTTTGCTTGATTATACGTTCTGTAAAATAATCTTCGTAAATAAGAGCAGGTATAGCATCAGCATTGCTGCATGCATACCTTTAACGAAATTTACTGACTTTTTGATTTTCAACCAAAAGGTAGTTACCACATGAAAATTTGTTAATCACATTTCTTTTGAACAGGGCGGATATTTTTTGGTAACCAACTTTAGTAGTTCACGTGTCAATATTGTTTCAGCTTCATCTAGAAATTGTTTAGAATATTGAAAATAAGATTATCGTATTTGGTACTGTTCATCATGATGTGACACTTCAACTCACTCAAAACTCAGGAAAAATTGCAAAATGTATTATAAATATTATTTTGAGAGCTATATTATGTAAACCTGACCTCAATTATGGACAGCGTTACATCAACATATTGATTTAACGCAGTTATTTTCCAGCAGAATATGCAAGAATGAGTTATGTGTGTGTATTAAAATATTTGCAAATTTTTAAAATTTGATTATTGCGAAACGCTTGAAAATTTAACGTGTGAGTTCACTACATTCTTCGCAATAAAAGATTTTCATAGATATGATACAACGCGTGCGGATAAGGAAACTTAAAAACTTTGGATGGAAAAAATGTTATTTTATAATTAAAAAACTTACTCTTGTAAACAATGTAAGCTATATCATTGACAGCAACTAAGAAGTTTCAAAAGATTTTGTATAATAACATGTAAAAATCCCAATTTTATTGTTTTTTTATAACAATCCGCAAAGGTTTTTAAATGGAAAATGAGAAACACTTTCTTAATTAATGTTTAACATTTTAAGCTATATTTTTTTCACCAAATTTCAGTGTTGGCTACAGATAAAAATAGTATTAGCTAACTTTCATATATTCAGGAATTTAAAATATGCAAAAAGTTTAATTACAGCTGTGTGGTCACACGGTTACTTGAGTTAGCTCACAACACTTTTCCTAATAGCAAATTATCTCATTTCTGTAAGAAGGTTAGGTTTTGTACTTCCTGAATTCTCAATACAGCAGAACTGCTTCATCAATGTGTCTACGCAAAAAAAAAATATATGGAACCAATTTTTTCTAATTGCCTAAAATCGGCAATCCGAAACTTTAAAATTTTGTATAATAGTCATTTCTGTGATATTCTTGTTGGTACTAAAAACATATGAGTTCCATTACCAAATGCAAAAATGTTTACGGATTATATAATAATCCTGTTTACATAATTTACATTCTACCATTACCATAGTATTCTAAACAAACACTGTGGATATCTCTTTCGTCTGAATGCAGAGTTCATTTAGCGCTCCCAAATATATTTTCGTGTGTTTGTAAAAGTCAATGTGACCTTTATAAAGTTTCCCCTATGAACCCCAGCAACCACAATGTTGAAGTAGTTAAGTAGTAGGCCTACACGTGGTTGTGTGTGTGTGTGCGCGCGCGCGTGAATATGTGTGTGTGGTGGACGGTTGGCTGTGGGCGGGGCAAGACTCAGAAACATTTGTGGAAGTTATTAGAAATTGTTGTTCTGGAAGGGCTAATGCATGCCGTGCTTTGCCGCCATACATAACCCATCATGCACTCTGTCTAATGTTACTTTTGAAAATTGACCTCCCTCCGCCTGCCTCAAACCCCCTTCCTATCACAGCTTACATGCACGGGGGAGACGCAATGTCGAACATTAATTCGAAAAATTATACCAATTCGTAAGGCGTATTAAGCCGAAAACTTTTCCAGTTTTTAGGCCTTCGCCAAGAAGATAAATTTTTTTCTTTTAGATGTTACGAAGAAATCTCGTGCAAGTCCATTTTATTTTATGGGTCCAATTTGACTCCGGGAAAGAAAGGAAACTTGTCTATTGACGTGGGAACTTTGAATTACGAGATGGCGCAGTTGCTATGATGTTCGATCAACTTTCCACACAAAACGATAGCTGTTACGTGCTGAAATCAAGAATGGAGCCAAGAAAAAGTTATAAATTCCAATGATGAATCTCTTAAAACACACATGACGAATAATTAAATTGTTTTAAATATGTTGATTTATAGTTCGCGCCACTTCACACTGATATTATTAAGTATGTTTGGTTATGTTTATTTAAGTGCACGTGAGGGACATAACATTTTGCCGGCAACAAACAATGTATACTTTTAACAACGCAAACATTAATACGAAAGTATAACATTGTATTTATGAGAAAATAATTAAGTTTACATACTAGAATTTCTAACCGCTGATGAGAAAAATGAAAACGAAAATGTCTTCTTATTTCTTTATTCTACATAACTGTTTACGTAGGTAGTATGGGGGCTTGTAAAAAAGTATGAACTATGTTCCAACACCAAGCAAATAAAGGCCGCCCTCTATTGCTCAGTAGTTAGAATATCTTACATATCTGTGGAGCGATCGTTAAAGATCGGCCTGTGCAGCAATATTAATATTTTAAATTATTTTATGTTATTATTAAGTTTGTTCGTCTGGTAGTTTCTCAAGGCATTAGGTAGGAAAGTTCAAGAGTATACTAACAAAACGTTAAAGTGACAGAGCAGATGGAAGGGAGTTTTTTTTATTTCCTTCGTCATTTTTAGAAAGGTGTACCGGTAACTATCTATTAATTTGCAGTTATTTCTCATTTCAAGTGAATTTATTTTACTTTGTATAAGGACAACAAAGTGAGTTTACTTAATCTCACGTTCCAAATAGACATCAGTTGATGTTATATTTACAGGAAAAATGTACTTATATTTCTGGACGAGACGACTTTATTTTCATTATTTTACTTCTAGTGTCGAAAATTTAGATTTTCAGCTCAATTCCACTGTTGGCTCATTGGTTAGTACCCGGTTCGATAGAAATTTTCCAGGTGGTAAATTTTCGTGTGAGTAGAGCACACAGTTAACTCAGTCCTTTTGAATGCTCTGCATAGTTTAATTTTTAGCGCATTGTAAAGTTTATACTTCCTCGCCCTCCTTGAGACTGGAACTACGTGTGCACGTTACTTACTAGATGAATCTCTTTGGTAACAGAAGTGCGAATAAAGCTTTCTTTTGCAACGATAAGTAAGAGTTTCTGGTAGGCCTACAATTGTAGGTAAAACTGTCAATCTATATTTCAAATTTTTTATTTATACCCAATAATTTTACTACTGCACAGGCTGTAATTGTCTAGTAACAAATTTTATCGCTATTTTGCGTACAATTAATTCAGGACGAAAATATTATTGTATGTGTGAAAATTTTTGAACAGGAATTATGCTGAGTGTTGTATATGTTGGTAGATGATTAACATCGTTTTAAAGATTTTTGTGTCTGCACTTATATATTATAATAAAATTTCTTGACATAGATTTACGCAAGCAAATTTTTTATAACAAAGTACTAAATAGTACTAAACATTTTTAGTGAATCTTATCAAATCATGGGAAATGCCTCACTGCATACTAAAATGCTGCGAAATAAATATATAAAAATGTAGCTTTCTTTGCCTGATTTTTACATGGTAATCTGATTATAATTGTGCCAGCATGGGAAGCAATCTGCATTACGAAATTTCCTAACTAGACACAGCTACGTCTTGGCAGGTAATGAAGAATATACACAGTCGAATCACATTATTATGACCACCTGCTAGTATCCAGATGAACCGCTCTTCGCAGCAGGGACAGCAGCTAGACGAGCTGGCAGTGACTCAGTCAGGTGTTGATAGCTCCCCACGGGTATCTGGAGCCATGCTGTCTGCAGTGCAACCCACAACTGTTGAAGGGTGCGTGGCGCAAGAGACAGACGGCAAACACAACTATCGAAGTGGTCCCACAGATGTTCAGTTGGATTGAGATCGGGGCTGTTTGGGGGCCAGAGAAGAACTTTGAAGTCTTGATCGTGCTCTTTCGGCCACCTGCGTACACTTCTAGCCGTGTGGCAAGGCGCATTATCGTGCTGGAAGGTCCCATCCTCCCGAGGAAAGACAATCATCATGTACGGGCGGACGTGATCGCCAAGGATGGATTCATAACGTTTAGCTAGTTCTCACGGAAGGTGTGCCTACTACCCTAGATCTCTTAACCACGAGAACATTCCCCAGACCATAACTGAGCCCCCACGCCTTGTGTTTGTCCAGCAAAGGATAAAGGATTTCGGTTCTCCGATGTTATTTTTTTCGATACATTAATATAGTAATGTACGGAAGCGACTTACTTTAAGAAGCGTTATGCAGTATATGAAGGATGCGCAAAAATAGTTTATTTAAGTAGTTGTGTAACACGGTTATATAAATATATATATTTAATATGGTTATATATATGCGCGCAGTGGTTTAGCTTACACGCATTGAATAGGCTACGAGAAAATATCTTGAAGTATAGAAAAAAACACTCTATATATATGGTAAGGGTCGTTTAATTCACAACTTACCAATTTTATGTTGTTTCAGTAGTATAACCTTGTATCAAAAAACTGATAAGCGATAGAACTCTACATCAGGAGGAAATATTTCATTTGGAGGTACAATAATATCAAGAAGTGAACAGGAAGTAGATACTTAGTCTGCAAAATAATTAAAATAAATGATTCTGAATTTTTGAGGTTTTACTAGTTAGTCAACTATCTTAACCGTTCCTATATATGCAGGTTTCACGTACGTAACTGAGACGTCATAATTAAATAAATTTTCATTAAAATGAATCCACATAAAACTAATTAAAATACCAGATGGAAAATATTATTTTTCGATGTGAAAATAATTTAGTTAAAATTACTGATTATACTTTGGTCTCTAAAATTATGCATCCATGAGTTACCGAAATTCAAACACATAGCCTATCATTCGAGAGGCAAATAATAGGCCTTTGATACCTCGTACACTGGGNTGAGTTACCGAAATTCAAACACATAGCCTATCATTCGAGAGGCAAATAATAGGCCTTTGATACCTCGTACACTGGGATACTTTTCTGTTATTGGCATCTGAAGGCATCAAGAATCTTCTTCCTACACTGTTAAAGAAATTTGCCGTAATTTTACGGAAAGGTAATAATAAAATTTTCTTCCAAACTCTCCGNTGAGTTACCGAAATTCAAACACATAGCCTATCATTCGAGAGGCAAATAATAGGCCTTTGATACCTCGTACACTGGAATACTTTTCTGTTATTGGCATCTGAAGGCATCAAGAATTTTCTTCCTACACTGTTAAAGAAATTTGCCGTAATTTTACGGAAAGGTAATAATAAAATTTTCTTCCAAACTCTCCGNTTCTTCCTACACTGTTAAAGAAATTTGCCGTAATTTTACGGAAAGGTAATAATAAAATTTTCTTCCAAACTCTCCGTAAAATTATGCCCACGTTGTGTTTTTCGATAACTGACTTCCCGTAAATTTCTTAGAACTTTCCGTGAATTCATGGAAACGCTCGGTGTATTTTCTATGTTCTTTTTCTGTACTTACTGTTTAAAAAGTAAGTTTACAAAAAAAAATCAATTTATGGTATGCCAATGCGACTCCACTCGCATGGACTACAGAATTGTTTTTTTTTTTTTAAGTAAAGTTGAATTTTTTTTAGTGTTAATCTTCTATACACTATACATATAAAAAAATTAACGTATCGGTGAATTAAATTGTAAAAACACTTATTTGTATTTCTCTGTTATAGATAGATATTCTTTACTACATTATATTGTTCCATCTTTAATGGTTTAGACAGCGTATTGCAAGGTAGCGCGCTGGCGGAAAACTTTTTTCCGACTAGATTCTCTATTATCGTTTGTAAATTTTTTGTGATATTTTCATTGACCAAAAGTAGCCAAAATCACCTTTCAGTCCTACAATTATTGCTGTACAAGAAATAACGTCGATCTGTTGCTCGGTTGTGACGTTGCATTGTTATTCCGTTTGTGTACTTTTTCATTTTCCAATAAGAATTTCCCCGAGGGAATGAGATATTTTCTCGGGATAAAAAGTAGCCTACGTCACGTCCAGCCCCTCCATCTATCTCTGTACAAAAAATAACATCGATCCGTTGCTATGTGAAAGAAGGACAAACAAACAAACACACTTTCGCATTTAAAATATAAGTTATGATTGGTGCGGTATTTTAACACAAATCAAAGAGTATTGGCCCTGTTATTTATGCCACTCGCCTACATGACAAGTCGGGGTGAAAATACCTTATTTATAGAAAGGTGATGTGCGTAATGTTTTTGTTTCTAGTCACGTTTGAGCATATTAAGTGTTCCTGTTGCTACTTTCTGATGTTTGAAGAAACAGGTCTAAGTGGCATAGATATCGTAACTGCCGCAGAAACGATAATCTACTGGTTAAATTAAAGAAGAAAGCTTCGTGTAGACTCGGCATTGACCGTTCCCGAAATTCGAAGCTGTGGGAAATACGTAGACGTTCCGCATTTTTCGTGTAAAGAAATCAGCGCCGTTTCCGGTAAGTGAATGAAGATATTTGGGTGGCACTTAACATCAACGTCTCGAGAGCCGATCCATTTTTAGTCACTTAGTCACCTAGTAACAGTTCCGTAAAGATTTCCGTGAGTGTACGGAAAATTGTAACAGTGAAAGAGTATAGTGTATAGGTAGTTTATCATTAGAGAATCATGTAAAATGAGTGGAGGAAGGTAACCTTGGTTACGTAGGTACGAATTTCATTCTTTCGAACAAATTATTTTCCCTCCAGTTTTCTTTAACTTCTCACTTCCGACCTCAAACTGCACCTAAGTGGCTACCGAAGGAACCCTTACAAACTTCCTCAATCCAATTTAAGTTGTCAAACCGAACTCTGCACGTAACCCTTTCCATAGGCCAAATGTATACGTAATCATACGCGTTCGCTTGTGTGTCACTGTGGTTGCCTTCTTTTCGCTATTTTTGTACGAGGAACTTTAGTATACGTTCAGTTCTAGTAAATGTTGTTTCCCTTCTGCAAGCTGCTAGAATGAACGTATTAAATGCCCTCGAAAGCATGCACGAACAGACACTGTTACCACCCTAACTGTCACAAAAATTACACACAAACTCTCGAGCTGTATTTTTGAACGAAGTCAATCAAATGAGTGGCCAAAAAAAGGTATACAGTTAATTCAACTAAATATTTGGTTCACAGTATAATTTGTTTGGCACAACACCGAGGTTTTGTTTATTCAAGCGTGTATCCGGTGGATAAACAAAATTAGATTCGTGGCTATTCAAATATCGTATAATCAACCAAATATTTTGTCGGGGAAACTAAATATATTTTTGGCCCTATGCGAACAAATATTTTGTTGGCTGGTACAAGCCCTCCTCTCAGTGCGCCATTCCTTAGATACTGTAGGACGCAGAACTATATATATACATATATACATATATATCATTAACCCCTGCAAATTATGATGATATCGGTAGATGTTATAGAACTTTATTTATGTCTTCAAGGTGAAGGCCACAGTGCCTACGTGGCTTCACTGTTCAGGAGAGGCTAATATTCTTCGCATGACTTCGGGATGCCGTAGAGAGCGTCTCCCTGCCACATATGAGAACCAGCTAGCTGTAAAAAAAAATGCAGAAAATGAAGGCCGTGGAAACCCAACGCAGAAGATTGTTTCATATGCATATTATCCCAGTGTCCCCTCGCCGTACTACCCACTTCCACGGCGTCGGGCAGATCCTGTCCTGGCTACCATTGTCTATACAAGCCAACAATGACAAAAAATTCATTAGCGAATGAAAAGCGCGCGAGGACGCGTCTTCGCAAGCAAGTATTCCGCGGAGGAAACCAGGACTGGTTTCGTTTGAACATACGTCCTGTTCAAAATGCGGACACAATGACACGTGAGCAGAAGGGTGCTGCCTCAAGATTCCTTCCTCAAAAGACAACGGCCAGCAAAAAAATCCTCCGCATGAATATTTCCCCCCTCAAATATGCACGCGTATATAATTTATTCTTTGTTTTAGTTGAATTAATCATCGGAGGACGGAAGCGACAACTCCTTGTTTTAACTCTTCCCCTCGCCCTTCAACGATTCATAATTTTTTTTCACGCTGAATGCATCATGGGAGCTGCTGACGATGGGAAATTAGTTTCTGTGAGTCTCAGCTGTAGCAGCAAACTCTGCCGGGGGGGGNACGTCTTGTAACCCAGAAACTCACAGTCCTGACGTGACCTCTGTTGGTTACCACGAGGCTGCAGCAACCTTTTATATCATCCACTCACGGTTACTTCACACTTTTCTGAAGCCCTGATAAAGTTCTACTTCTAGAATATTCCTCCGCCTCGTGCAAATAAACCTTAACTAAGTTAAGAAAATTACACCAAAGGACAATGCACCGTATTCATGCGCGCACACAGTTGTAATAATATTTTGCAAGATAACTATTTTTGCTAGGCGCTACCAACACACACGTTTTCTCACTGTTTTTTTTCATATTTTTTATAAATGAAATATTATAATTTATAAATATAATATAGTTAAAACTTCAATTTAACGAAATATAAGATATTTTTGTGTTGACAAAGGTATAAAACGCTTGCGATACTTACCGTATTCAAGAAATTACTAAGAACGTCATACTTGGGGTGATTTTTCAAAGGTTTAATTCAAAAAGTGTGAAGAAACCGCAAATAGACTATAACATAAGAGTAATGATTTAAATTTCCTCCACTAGCAGCCACAGTAGCAAACTAATTACGGACTATGGAAATGTCTGGCAGCGCGCGTTTGAAAATATATTTGATTGCTGGTTATTATCATATACTGCAATATTTGATACAGTCCATAGTTTTATTTACCCGTTTGGTCTGGAATTAATTTACAAGCTGAAGTGTAGTAACCGTGAAATATTTTGGTGTGCGCTGTACTTGTGTCAAGTCTGCTTCTCACAACCAGTGGATAACGTGTTGCGTGCTCAGTGTTAATTAACTCTTTCATGGCCATTGTAGACAATCGTCAACGTGTTGCACGGGAATCTTATGTTTGACCGGTCCTGTACTCTGCGAGGCTCGGTGCCCAATGATCTTCCCTGTGGCTAACTGATTCGTAAACCATGCTACTGCTGTACGTTATGACTGGTTCGTGTCACTGATCACCGAGTACAGAGCCTACAGGTTACTGGCGGAGATAACGAAAAAAATTCTTAACCAGCTTAAGTACAGCACGCATAAAAAAAAATTATAATTTGCAACAACATAAATTATAAATTAATGCGGGAATGAAAGATTTAAAGGTTGTTCACGGTGAAGTGAACACTTTGAAATCACCCTTTGAAAACGATCACTGTCGCTACCTGCATATATTGTAACGGACAAACTCTGATTGGCATGCGCTCAGTAAAGTTGGTAACGACGAAGGTAAAGTAGTCCACATTTGAACGCTGAATTAAATGTGTTACTATTTAATCATTCGCGAATACTGAAATTATTTATTTTGCCTTCTGTTTTTTTCTTAACGAATACTAGTGTAAAAATACGGTTATGGAAAAAAAAATTACTTTTTTATAATATCATAGTTTCACTTTACCGACGTATGAAAAAAGTATTGAGGTCCACGGCAATGTTAATTTTACATATGGCGAAAGAATACACAATGCACATACAAGTAAATCTTAAGCAGGTCTTACGAAAGTGCTTAGTTTACCGTGAACAGCATATATCCGCTTTATAGGCTGTTCGCCATTAATTAAGAACTTTTGAAGGCAATGTTTGAATAACGTCACCACCCTAACCTGCATATCTTTTAACGGACACAATGAATTTCATGTTCCCAGTAAAGTTGGTAACGATGGAGAGAAAGTAGTTCCGTGTCTTAACGTTGTATTAAAAGTGTTACGTAAACATTTTTAAAAATTTCAAAAATTTGTTTTGTTTTTCTAATGCGTATAAGTGTAAGAATTAGCAAATTTGCAAAATATTTGCCTTTCTAATAATTTGACATTTTTACTTGGCAGACGCATGAATAAAATGATGGGGCACATATAAATGTTAATTTTACACACGTCGGAAGTGTACAAAATGTGAATAGAAATATATCTTTAGCAGGGCCGTCAAAAGTGCTCTGTTTACCGCGAATAGCCTTTCACAATAAGGAAGATTCCGGAAACACCGAGCACTGAATGCTTGCTGTGTAAAATACACGAAATAACCGTCCATTATTTGCAGCACATCTACGATCGAATACACGGGGACAGAACAGGTTAAAATTTGCAAACTTTTTACAAAAAAAAATAGAGATATAATTAAGTATTACAAAACAGTTGTCTTCAGTTGAAAAATTTATACCCATTCTTTGCAACCCTGTAATAATGTAATTTGTATATCTCGAGAAAAAAGATTTTTTAATAAATAAAATTTGGTGTCAAGAGCATTTAAGAATATGAAATCCGGTTACAAATAATAAGAGTTTTTATGGTTTTTTTTTGGGAGTTATACATAAAAACATTTTATATATTTAAAACCAATTATTTTTTCCAAGTGTACTGATTTTGTGGTTTCTATAGTCATTGTTCGAAAAACAGTAAACAATTTGTATTACAAAACTAATCTTTTGTTTTTGCTATTGCTATTGCAATGGTTTTGTAAATTCAAATATAGAGTAAATAAAATAAACCCCATCGAAATACTTTAAGTAGTTAAAATTCTGTTCTTGACTTTAATTTTCAGGAATTCGTTCATTGCAAGACATTTCCATAGGCCATAATTAATTTGCAAAATGTAGACAGGCCCCTTAAAAGTGCATGAGACATAAATGAAAGCTTGAGAGGTCAATTAATTTAGCCAGTTTTATGGCTGCCAATACAGGAAAACGAAGAAATGTCAATCTTTATTTCACAGTTGTTTAAACCAACTCCGCGAGCAAATATTTTACCACAATGATGTATTCTGCCAAGCTTTTTCTTCCGCCCGAAATTTTTACATGCCACTGCTGCGCAAGACATCACGCAAAACCAATACAACAATATGGAAAAATATTTACTCACAAAGACAGGGAAAAAAAACCCAATAAAAGCTGTTCACGGTAAACTGATCACTTTTGAAAGCCCTGCTTAAGAATTTTTTTAATGCACGGTGTGTATTCTTCCACCGTATGAAAAAATCAACATTGCCATGGGCATAATCACTTAATTTATACATTGGTAGAGTAAACTGTGAAATTATTATAAAAGTAAATACTTTCTAAATTTTTTCGTTGTCAAATTTCTAAACTTAAGAGAAGAGTACAAAAATAATTCCGGTATTAATATTTTTAGCAATTAGCAATTTTAATTTAACTTTAAGACTTGGCACTACTTTCCCTCCGTCGTTACCGTATTTACTTGGAGCATGCCAGTCATTGCGCCAGTTAAAATATGTGCATGTAGGGACAGTCATATTTTTCCAAGTTTGAATCCAGAAGTGGTCAGTCTACCGTGAACAAACTAAATCTAGGACTGTCTTTTCTTATTTCTTCTATGCCAGCTTCCAAAATTTGTTTGACTTTTCACCAGATAGATGTATTAAGAGTTATGTGCCGCACAACGTTGTAGTGTTGGGGCCGCGGTGATGCGGGCGCCTTGAGCACGGGCCTACAAGGCGACACGGGTTTGACTCCCGGCGTTGCCTCTCGTTTTCGCGCGTGGCAGACGCCGCAGTCGTCTCGTCTGCTCTCTCGACGCGCTTCCATTTCCTTCCACTGTCTTATGCCGTTCTGAAGGCTCCAGCCTACCTTGAGGTTTTTCCCCCGCGTTTGACGCGGAGAAGCCCATCAAGTGCGCCATCGTCGCTCTGAACTGGCGTTGCACTGTTCTCATCGTCCTGCGTAAGGTCTACACCTACGGGATTTTCAGCGGTGGCATTATCATTGTACTGATGGAACGTCTGTAGCAAGGTTCGTCGCAGGGTCCTCGAGTAGCTCTGTACGTATGTGACGCGTATAATTCGAGATACAGCTCTATGAGAAAACAGTTTTTAACCATTTTTAGTGCTCTGAAATGGTGTTTCCAGTGTGCCTGACGTCTTGAAAGCACGCAACAGCCATTGTATGAAGTGTGCATTATTTTAATAGACCAGCACATTGTATGTACGTCGAATATTATCGTGGGAAAACGTGTATTTCTAACACTCTGCAAAGCATCACAAGCGCCACGTACGCCTCAAAGACACGCTGATTTCCTAAAGAACAACGACATAAATCGTAGTGGGCGTACTTTGCGGCATGTGTCAAACTGGTAAATTTACATATACTGCATCTCAGCGGGTTACTATTTCGTAGGCAAGGAAAACTACATAACCGAAGAAGGAAACAGTGAAACATTTAGTGTTAATATTTTATGGCACACACCGGTATAGACAATTCGCGGTATCATCCACCTTTTTGAATATAACCTTTATAAAATCACCCTGTTTATGACGTGTTTGGTCATTTCCTATATATGTCTTGTATCACAAGCGTTTCATACTTTTAGTAACATAAAATTATCTTATTTGTGGTAAATTTAAACTTTGACTTATATTTTATCTATAAACTTTAGTGTTACACATATAATTAATACAAACAAGTAAAAGCAGAGAGAAAAAATGTGTGTTGGCAATGCTTAGTAAGAAATAGTTCCCATTCAAAACGTTATTTAACTGAGTGCGCACAAATGCGGTGCGTTGTCCTTTTGGTGTAAATGTTCAGACTTGTTAAAAAAAAAGCTTCGTTAGAATGAGGTGGAGGAATAGCCTGAAAGCATAACTTTAGCAGGGCTTCAGAAAAG
This sequence comes from Clitarchus hookeri, assembly GCA_002778355.1. Taxonomy (NCBI): domain Eukaryota; kingdom Metazoa; phylum Arthropoda; class Insecta; order Phasmatodea; family Phasmatidae; genus Clitarchus; species Clitarchus hookeri. The sequence goes on from NQII01000041.1 coordinate 1,587,262, forward strand.
TTGGAAGTAACGATGAATGGACTATAGTTATTACTGGCACAACACACAAGAAACCGTCAGGGTTACTGAGAACCGTATTTATGTTTGGGGTCCTGAGATTAATGCGTAATGATTCAATCCACGATAACGTTTAAAATTAGAGTAAATTTCTTTCTTTTACATTGTTTAAACTGGAAGAGAACTTTTTTCTTACAGTGGCAGCAGAAATGTTTAAATGTGTAACATTTTTTAATACAATTAAAGTTACTTAGCTAACATAAAACTTATAAGATGCTATTATTCATTTTTGAAAAACGTAAAATATCAAAAATGTTAATATTTGAAATTTTAATTTACAATCGTTTTGAAAATAGGTGTGGGGTGAATTGGTCCTGATACAAATGCAATATGCGTGTACGTCTGAGTTATTTCGAGCGAAAAAAGAGTATTGCCAATTATTTGTTAATTTTAACGCATTGTTATTTTTCGGCTCTTATCGAACTGTAAGCTGTGTGATTTACGCTGTTAGGATGTTGACAAAAGTCTGTGATTCATTTGCAGCTACTCTCCTAGTTCACCACTGCGATCAGATTAAAAATGCTTTGTTAAAAAAAACGCCATTTTACGGAAAAGTGCTGGGAAAAAATGTCTCCAGAACTCTCCGTAAAACTATGGACACGTTGTTTTTTTCCAGTAATAAACATTTCGTAAATATCTCAGAATTTTCCGCGAATATCGCAGAACCTATCTGTAAATTAGATTTATAAATTGTGTCTACCGGTTCAAAAAAATATAAAAAAATATTATTTTATTTTAGCTTATCGTGTTCTAAATAGTGTATTATAATAACATTAAAAAAGTTACAATATTTTACGCTAAATCAAGTTTTGAACATGAATCAAATTTCGTTACTCGTGCCACGTACTTACGATACTTCTTGCGACAAAGGAGGTTATAAATACGGCATTTCAACAAATGAGACATACACAACTGTTTATGGTTGTAGTAATGAGTGTTCTAAGCGTTGCCAACTGCTACCAGATGCGTGATCCGTACTTTTTTACTTCTGAAGGAATATATCGAAGTGGCGTTGATATCCTAACTGCCGCCGAAACTATTATTATTTTTGCTTGTTGCAGTTGAGAAAAGGGCTTCGGATGGACTCGAAATTGTTCATTCTTGAAACCCGAAGCTACAGGAAATGTGGGTACGTCCCGTATTTTCAAATCATGTACCTCAGGTCAGTTTTCAGTCATTACAGATCGCTTTTAAAGAACATAAATTGTAAATTTTCGTAAACATTTCCTTGGATAAGCGAACATTTTTAAGAGTGTGCATTGTTTTTTCCCCTCGAGATAATAATAATCTACGTCCTTTAAAGTTAAGCACGAAAACTTAGAAGCCGTGGTGGCGTAGTGGTTAAACTACTCACCTCCCACCAAGGCGAACCGGGTTCGATTCCCAGCGGAATCGCGCCGGGATTTTTGCATGTGGGAATTGTGCCGGACAATGCCGCTGGTCGGCGGGTTTTTCTCGGGGATCTCTCGTTTCCATAGCCATTGCATTCCGGCGCTGCTCCATATTCCCCTCACGTTACCTCCATCGGCTCTCAAGACTTTCTTGTTAAGAGCCGCCCAAATTTCTTCAATCCCTCACGAAAACTTTAAATATATATATATTTCACGCGGCTTTGGGAGTCCATATGAGTAGCTTAATGAACACCGCAGTTTAGTGGGGAAAAAACTAATGAATAAGTATGAAATTATTTTCATAATTACGCCGAGACGCCAGTTGCCACGTACCTGACGAGGAGTTCGACGAGTTGAGACGCTGGGTTTGCACCACGTGTCGACAGGACGTTCGGAAACTCGAGTGCGGAACGTTGCGTGCGGCGCGCGAACTCATCGAAAGAAAAAAAAAAGAGAGACGGTGACGGGGCCGAAGGAAAAGAAGCAGAAGGAATGATGAAAGGGCGAAGGGTGAGATAGCTGATATTAGCAAGCGATTTAGTGTGGGGTGAGAAAGTATGCAAATTACCCACTGCTTGGTGTGTCCCGGTGGTTTGCTCTCTGCTGACTTGACGGTATTTTCATTTCTACACCTTTCCTTTTTTTTTTTTTTTGCTTTTGTTTCTCTCGTGAACTTTGCCCTCCAGTCCATGATCATACCCATATCGCACTTCCCGGGATATAAATTATTTATGAGATTAATCTCAGAGACAGACAACTACGTCACGAGAACGAGTAACTCTCGTAAAAAGGTATTCCAGTTGTCAAATAAAGATGACATTAATAATAATTTTAATAACCGCATTTAATGCAATGAGTCACGTTCAGGCTCCTAATCGTAGTCTATTTCTGGATTCGGACTTCGTTGGGTGGATGGGAAGAGGTGATGGTGGGGGGGGNACAGTCAAGAAAACATGCATGTTCTCCATGCGGTATTTCAGTTCTACATTGCGAATAATTGGCTAATATAAAATGAGTAGTTGCTCCCTTACTCGCCGGATTCCGTACATGCACACACGGGTTCACATGGATGGCATGCCACACAGAGGATGAGAGAGACAGAGAGGGACGAAATGTCTGCAGTTAACATAACTTCGCGGAAGAACAGTCTAAGAAGTCAAGGGGGAAAGGGGTGGATAAATTACGGACTCTGAAAAATCAATGAAGGAATGTCAAGTACTTGTGAAGCAAGAAAATGTAGGCAGGACGAAGTAGAATGGTCACCATCATTTTTACATGCTTCAAGAAATGTATCCCTCTGGCTAGAGACGAATGGCGTAACTTAATATTTGACATACTTTAGAAATAAGAAATACGTTGACCGGTTACTCTGGATATAAAAATATTTTTCATTCATAATGTGTTTTGCTGTATGTTCAAAACTTTTTTTTTTATCATGATGTTAATATTTATCTATGGAAATCTAATTTGCTTGATTTTTACAAAGCCAATATTTTTACAGTTTTCGTATGATATATTTATTATATATTGTTGTGTTTTAACTTATGTTGATTAACTACTAGTAGGTTGCAAATTGGGTGGCTTTCCAACTTCCGTAATATTGTTAAAAATTAACGAGAACAAAAACACTGATGCTCGAGTCAGACCTCGAACACACGGCCAACTGGTCGGTCGCGAATCACGTGATCTTACAACACCAGAAGTTGATGGCACATTTTACATAGTTGATTCGGCTCTTGAATACCTGTGACTAAGATATAACTATTTCATTAAAGTGCATTGTTGAAAACTCCCAGATTACAATAAAATACGTAAAAAAATAATTTTATAAAAGTAAAGAAAATGCTTTTGTAACGTGTAACGATTGCGATGACTAAGTGTAAACCAGAACAGACCATGTTCCAGTCAATTATTAAACGGTCTTTTTGTAGCCGCAGTAACTATTTGTCTCACATATATTTTTTTTTATCACGCACGATGATCTGCATAACAATTCACATTCATCCTCTGTTGCGTCATTGCATTCAGAATCCTCTCTGTCAATGAAATTTGAACACCCTGCTTGGTTTTTTGTAGCCACTGGGGTGTATCATTGACTGTAAGTCTTTCCTCCATGATCCTAAGTAAACCAGACATTCATTAGGTAATTATTGAACCGGGACCTTTTTTTTGCAAGGACAGTATACAAGTCCCGGCGAAAACTACGGGACTGACAAATTTTACCTAGTACAGCGTTAGTTCTGAAGTAAAAAATATCTGACTTTCTGTCAGGCGATACGATACGCTGTTATGATACATAAATTCTTATTTAAGTATTTTAAATTTCTATCATGGTCACAAAGCAATTGAATTAAAATTATTTGAATGTTGGCTGCCACATTCAACACCAATGGCGGAATTTTTAGACACATCTCAACTTGGCTGGTGTTAGCCAGGTTTCTAAATCATCTACATTATATTCTTGCTTTACCATTAGGCTTTGAAGTACGATTTATACGCCTAGTAGTTTCAAGAGTATTAAAAGCAGGTCAAAAAACATTGTAGGCCTAACTGAAAAAACGGACGTAAATTTTAGAAACTCTAAACCATAATATTAATTATCATTCCCTATAAGTATGTTACGATAAAGATGAAAAAAATCGTATTATATTTTACTACCAATAAAAATAATCATTGTTATTATGCCAAATATCTAGTTAGATCCCTTTCTGAACAGAATACTAAAGATGATTTTAAAAATTCATCCATGTGAAAAATGTTTAAGTTAAATATATCACTAATTATATTAAATGATTATGAAATTGATTGCTCATCGTATAAAAATGTAGGAATAAAAATTTATAATTTTGGGGAAAATACATACTTGGTAACGGTAACAAACATCTGTGTTCCTTTTGCAGTTTACACTGATTTTAAGTGTACGTTAATAAACTACTGTAATGGCGATTGTGAAGAAACAGTAATTTCCTTCGGTAAAGTTATTTCGGTTGCGAGACAATTTGTTGCGATGTTAAATAAATTATCACAAGAGTTAAAAATGGTTTATGATAATAATATAAGTTCAAAAGAATAAATTAATAATGTTGTCCTTCGTATACTGCGAAAAGCACTGACAAATCATGAAAGGAATATCCTTGCTTGTACAGACTGAAGCTCAGAGTAAGACTTGTTTGCTCATGGGACGCCATTCCGTTTCGACGGCAGCCATACAAATCTTTGGTGATCTTGACAATTTGGTGATCTCGAATCGGAACTTTCGCAGATACTGACTTTGAATAATCCATAAATTCGTAAAGTTAAGAAAATTTCCGAAAAATTTGTAAAATGTTCAAAATATATTCTAGGAAACATGATGTAATTTTATCCTGCAGTACGACAGTCTTCATCTTGAAATTCAGTTGAAGCGTTACAAATATATTTTTAAAAATAATCTCTGGAAACGAAAATAAAAATAACGTCAGTTACGAAATAAATTTGTTATTTCCCGTTATCTGTGTTATAATCATCATATTAAAATTCGTTGGCAGTGTCATTATTGTTATTGAGGTTCGTTCTGTTGTCTATATAACAAAATTTAATCAATTTTGGTTTACACAAATTTGAAAAATTAAACATCACAAAAAGTTTATGCATAAGGTTATTTTTGTGGTTACCAACCAGCATATGCCAGACCACTTTTACATTAATGTCTATTCAGTTGGAACCATTTTTTTTCAAAGGTTGGTATGAAAAACGTTTATTTAAATACGAACCACAGGCTTGTGGTACGTGTAAGTTTGACCACTTTGCGCTGAGTCAAGAACCTTGAAGGAGGAGGGCAGAGCAATGGAGCAGTGGAAAAAATATGCTCTTATTGTAAACAGGGATTCTCCTAGGAAATCTGCACGATCTGCGCTCTGTAGGTGAGAAGAAGAGAAGTGAAGAAATTTGGGCGGTTCTTAACCGCGAAGTCTTGAGAGCCGATGGGGATGATTGAGGTGATTATGGAGCAGCACCAAAATGAAAGGGCGGGGGAAACGGGAAATCCCCGAGAAACCTGTCGACCAGTGGCGTCGTTCGGCATGATTCCGCATGCGAAAATCCGGGAGTGACCCGACCGGGAATTGAGCCTTGTTCACCTTGGTGGGAGGCGATTAGGCTAATCGCTCAGCCACTGCGGTCCCCCGTCCGCCAGAGATTCCACGTTGAAAAGTATAAACGCGAATCTCTGATTCCACCGGCAGAAGACAACTGCTCATGCGGAAACATCAAAGCGCCTCGACATAAATAAGTATTATTAGCAAGGTATTCATAGTGCGTACGTGCGCGAACCGGTACCTCAAAATGCAACTAAAACACCTTTGTTTTAAGACATTTATCTTAATGGTACCGTCTGGTTATAGGTATTTTGCGTTCCCAAGGCCTAGAGGTGTGCGATCGCTAAGGGCGAGTTAGGTACGCGCATAGAATGTCTAGTTGCCTTTACGCGCGTGACACTGAACTGGCGTGCAGTTTCTCTCTCGTCAACTCACCTCCTTGGGACTTCCAATGGCGACCCTATCGTTTTATGGTGTAATAGTAAAGGTAAAGGCGTTCTGCACGTACGTATGCTGCAACGGAAGTTTCTTACCTAAAATGATTGTGAAAGACTCGAATTTTCATTTTTTTACCTTACAAAATATACATCAGAGACGAAAATATAAAACGGAAATTAGCTTCCATACGTGGAATATTTTTTAAGAGCTGTTCGTAAGCAGACACCTATTAAAAAATATTGGATTGTTTTAAAATGGCAGCCATACGACTGGACATATACACTTTGTATGGAGGCCTGGGCAGATGGCACCCTTAATACATCTTAGGGAGTTTGAAACATTTTTCGAAACAATTCCTCAGTGGAGACAGTCGAATTCATGTAATGCAATAGCAACTTTCTTTCAAATTGAATTTTTTGCTAGAAGCGCTGGCTTGTGGGTTTGTTATGACATCTCCGTGATACCATCTCTACAATTCAACAACAATGAAAGATAAATACCCTGAAAGGACGTGTAATTAAAACGTAACAATTACATTTTTGCTGGCAGCGGGAAAAGGTCAAAGGACCGACGTTCCCCCTTTTATTTCTATAATACTACTAATTGGCTATCCAATATAAGACCTTGGGAAGTTCTCTAAGTCCTCACGTCTACGCTAGTGGTATTGATATTCCAACACGAGATCGGTCGCTTTAGTCCTCTAGATGATAATTGAGTACTATGGCCAGATATCCCTCATGGACTGTGCATTTGCATCAATCATCTTAGGACTGGCTAGGTTGATCGTAAGAAAGTATGCAAGCGAGCTTAGAAACGTTTATCGAAGTATGAAACCCGGGATTTTGATGAAGCCAAGTTAGTAACAGTAATTTTATAACGTTACTAATTAGCATAAATTTCCTTATAATTGTACCTCCGTATTATTAAGGGCTTCGGTGGCTCATACGGCAGGGTTTTGTGTTTCTTGCCCTAAAACTTTATTTCCAAGTCTGTCAAAAGAATTTTTTTAAATCAATAAGGTGCAAGTATTCTTATTAAAAATTGCTGGATAATTATAATCCTCAATACATATTTCCAACAGTAGTTACGCGGGAAAAATAAACTTTCATTTGTTATACAATTTAGTAATACACATTTTGAAAATTACTGCTTCATATCTCAATCTAAGTTTTCTCTAAATAAAAGTTTTGCACTCAAATCAGTGTGATTGTTTCAGATATATAATAATAAACGTCAAAATATTTAATGACCCACTACGTACAAATCAACATTTGCACAATTAACTAAACCCAAACTACTTTTTGTGGTCCACTAAGTTAATCAGTCCTTGCAGACTTGGATTTGTGGAATTTCCACCACAATTTACATCTTCAATTTTGTATTTTATTTTCGACCTCGACATGTTATTGGGCATTGATCTGCACATTTCATGACATTTGTATTACTTGACTAGTCTTGTAAGTATCTTCTTTGCAATCACCAGCAAGAAAAATTTGCTCATATCTTGCCGGCAGTCACTAGTCAAAAATTAATCAAGCCAGTGCAAAAGTAATAATTCTGAAGATCTTTAGAAGCTGTTATTTATCCTACGCAGTGTGAAATATTTCACTTAACATTATTAAATGGAATTAATGGCAAAGAAGTGTAAATAGACAATGGCGGGGACACATTTCTCTTAAAATTCGCCAATGTAGAAGTTGTGGTCGCTGGGGGTAGAACCGTTTCATTAATAACTGTAAAATAACATATAAGCATAATTTTATGGTAAATATTTGGAAGATTTAAGAAATTGTTAACAATTAAATTTAAATATCTCCCCAGGACTTGCCGCGAAATTTAGGACATTAGAAAATTATTTTATTAAAATTATACGGCAGATTATGCAAGATAGTAATGTCGCAATTGTGTAAACTTGTAACTGATCTATTCAAATTGTTAAAAGACGACCTGAAATGCGTCACGCTTCTTGTAACTGATCTATTCAAATTGTTAAAAGACGACCTGAAATGCGTCACGCTTCTTGTAAATCAGTTTTGTAGGAAACAGTTGATTACTTTCCGAGACACGACGTAAACAGTTTTATATTTCGGGCGCCACCATTTCCAAATGGTGAAGAGAAAGGTTGCAAACGAGTAAAATTTCCATTCTCTCATTATTTCCTGCACGTTAGCGAAGTTTGTTTTGGACAGGTTCAATCGTTCTCGAGACATTGCACTTAAGCATTGCATTTAAACACGAAGTTTAGTTTAAATCGACCATATATTTTCTGAAATATTGCATGTCATGATTAAAGTATGGAAGGCTAACATTTTGAACAACAAGCATTCGACGTGTAAATGTAATTTAAATATACATATATATATATATATATATATATTAGGTCCTTAGGCAGAACACTATGCTTACTAAGTTCCAGCGTGTAGTAGAATAAAAGTCGACGAGATCAAATATTTACAGCCGAAGCCTTTAATTAGCTAGAGATATTGACCATACATAAATTTTGATGTCAAAACTATTTCATAAAGGACACTTCGGCATCTGAAAATTACACTAATATGAGAGTAATCGTGAACAATTTTTTTTGTCCCTCCTAACTTTAATCTGGGAGTTTGTTTCGTACAGGACGACAGAGAATTACGCCAGGAAATTTCTAGGTCTGATAGAATATACCAGGGCGGGCAGATTTCGTTAAAACCATATGTGCTTTCGTATGTTTGCTTTCGACACTGACCTACAATAACAACATCGAATTAGCGCCTAGACGTAGGCAACCAACACTGCAAACAGGAGTAAGTTGATCCGCGTAGCAAGGCGTGTAAGCTGGCGAAACGTGAAATTCTTTCGGGAATCTTTCAAAAATTTTTAGCGTAATGATTTAGAGGAAACATTCCGTTTCCCCACGTACCAGTTGAAGTCTTTATGTCTTCTGTGGCATTTACACGCGTTTGCATGGGATATCCGGCAGCAAGAAATGGGCTGCCTAAAATTAGGCGGTACATAGGCTACAGTATTGAAGTCTAGCTTAGAAAAGCGTAAGCAAGACGTAAGAACGGTGCTGGGTCTGGTGCCCTACACTGCCCCTTGATGCTGGTCGGTATTATTTCCAACCAGCCAGCACCATCTCTTTTCACTATTTAGCCCAGATGCTGCAAGCTATCAGCGGATCTGATCGCTCAATAACTTACACAAATAGCTTATCTTAAGTGACGATCGGTCAGGAGAATCCTGTGCCAACCAGGAATGAAATTATTTACGTTGTATTAGCAGCCGGTTATCCTAGTACTCTTATTTTAAAAGCGAATTTTGCAAGTAATACCATCCATTCGTACTAATTGTTGCTTGGAAAGTTCTCAGTATTTTAGTAAGTAATCCTATTTGCAGAAAACGTACCTGATAAATTTTTGGTGCCAACATTTTTGGCCTAAATTGGGTACGCAAAGAATTGGAACAAAAAACAGTCATTTAAAATAAATTTGCTCAGAAAGATTTTCAGACATCAAGAAGCTAACATGGAATCAGGGAATAAAATGTGATGAATATAAATAAACCATTACTTTGATTTGCGGTTAATAAAGCAAGTAAATATCTTAAATTATTGTTTTGTTAACCAAAATTTTAATTAAAATTACAAACTCGTGTGTTTATCACGTTTATCATAGTGTTCTGTACAGGCGTGAAGTGTGATTGCATGAAGTCCTTCCTGAATTTCGTTTTCCCTCCTCAGTTTCTCTCATATTGGGCGTAACGATCATAAAGGCTAAAATGCAGTCGAATTGAATGTGAAAGTCAACCACACCTCTTCCGTAATCACGCTAATAAGCGCCCACCGCGCAAAGCGTTGGAGTGACGCAAAATTACAAATGCCAGCTGATAGACTCGATACTGAAGACCCGGACGGCAAAATTTAGCACGACGTGGTAGTGTGAACAGAAGTATATATTCCAAAATCCAACCAGACATCAACAGAGGAATATATAATACATTAAGGGATCTGTAAGCGCACTGTTACGAAGATACTGTGCCGTGGTCCGAACTGCGTGAAAATCTGTCTTATACCTGATATATCGCAGTCGCAGATTTTAAATATAGTTGATGCAAACATCCCAGTAAGTCCCTCCATGCCTGCAGTCACAATGGTAGGAACATACTCAGCACTTCAACGTCTACAGGCCCACACTAGCCAGATGACCCTGCTTCACATCGCCTTGGCAAATATAACACGCTATTTATATCCTGTCGTTATTTCCTCTGCTTGAATGTTCCGTGTTTTTGGCACAACCTTCACAAACGGAGGTGCGAAGAGAAATAACAAACACGAAATATCGCTCGATTTCATACCCTCGGTAAAAGTTTTCAACAAAACCAAATTTGCTCGTTGTAATTTGAACAAGTTACCTCGAATTTCCGATCCATCGTGGATGTTCAACAGTGCTTATCGGTAAAGGTATATTTTATAGAGTTTTGTAACGTAAGTATATCACATCCTGAACGCAAGACTATAACTAATAAAGTCGAGAATTAGATATATTTGTGCCGGAAGATCGAATATATCTATCACTGTAAAATAAAATTATTCCGCAACATTATATTATTTTTTCTTAGTGTACGGCATGTAAATAGGTGCTGAACTTTGAAAAAAATGTTACATTAACAAATATTAACATTTCACATTTACATATAAAACGTGTTTTAAAAGTATTAAATGGTGCACTTGTGTATAGTAACACAGTATTAATACTTCAATGTCCTTTGCTCGCATAGACCTTTGAAAACCTCTTAAAAATGCACAATTATTGAACTCTGATTTACCACATACAACGCAGTTTGAGTAACGATAGACTTGCATTCAAGGTGCGATATATCGTGTGGTTGACGAACCCTGTAAAAGGAACAACGCGCAAACTATGGCGGGCTTTTTGAATGTAGTCATGGGTCCGGTAGGCGCCCCTTGTCACTAAGCGGTGGAATAAGGGCCTAATATTGGCCAATGGTGGAACGCAAGGGCGATGGAGATGAGATCAACCCGAGAAAACCCGCCGGCCACGTTTCCCTTATGTGGAAATCTGGGCTGGGCCCCGTCGGGAGTCGAACCCGGTTCACTGTATTGGGAGGCGAGTAGTCTGAATACCACACCACAGTGGAACTCAAAACACCAACTGTATCAAAAAATGATACGTTCTCGAATATATCACAGGAAGCAATTAATTTTTTTTAAATTTCGTATTGAATGTAAAAAAAAATTAATTAGTTTTGTTTCTGTAATTTGTATGTTTGGCGGCTGGGTGTATTTCTTTCACAGAGATATCGACTATTGACGGATAGTTTGGCTTCTTGTATTACTATATTGATTTCGGCATAGCTGAAAGTCAAATAGTGTTTAAATGACTTGATCAAAGAACATTTCAGCTCTGCAATCGGATCTCAGTAAATCAAGTAATTCTAGAACGTTCCCATTCTTTCGTGATTTTCGATGTTATGCCATACATTGGAATATGCTATATATGTATATAATCGTAAATTTTTCAAGGATATAGAGATATTTATGTGAAATAAGTTATTATTTTTGCACAATCAATATTGGTAGAAAAGCGATATACTGCTGGGGGAAAAAAAATCCCTTTTGACGGTTGCATTTAATTTTATGATTGAATAGTTTGTGGCTTTCTTTGTGTAGTTCCAAAAACTGTAAATTATTCGTAAAGATTTGTGGCTGATATTATTAAAACTTAATTTAACACTGTTGACGGGGTAAGCTAAGGACGGAGTATTTTTCGACGTCTTATTTATTCGTCAGTTGTCTTTATAAAGGTGTTATCACGTGGTACACGTGCAGAAGTCATGCTTACATAGTCAATGTTATAAAAAATTTCATGATGGTCATTTTATGCTAATAAATTTAGTGACGTTAGAAAAACACATGAAACGTTCTTCTTTATCAACCCAAATTTCTGACTTTTAAGCTTGTTACATAACCCCAGTCGTTGTCACAGCCGTAACTACAACGACAAGTTCTCGATAAACTACGTAATTTAATAACGCGCCTGTGTCAAAACACGATTTAAAAAGCAAGTGACTCTTTTATATCACATTCAATCGTTAAATTTTAGCAATTACGGAAACTCAGCGTTCGTGTACACTGATCAGCGCCTGTCCTCGCAAATTATTGCTTAGTAAAACAAACACTTTTAATCCCTCAATGACAATAATTTATGTAGGGATGTTTTCTATTTGTTATTTGCTATCTTCTTAGCTTTGTGTTGGTCGGCTGATCGGGGCAGCTTCCATGCAAAACTAACGTTTAGACGCCGTCTAAACCCAGCACATGAGTCCACGGGACGCTCGGGGTTCGAACCTAATCCTCGTTTCCCAAATGCGGCGTCTTTGTGACTGCGGTGGTCGCATGTCATGGTCAATTGTGACTATCGACATTACCTACAACACTAACTTCGAGACAGAGCTTGCAGCTTTTACAACTCGAACCGTATAATAACACGTGCTCCAGTTGCGGTTGGTACTATTTTGTTCGCAATCTGTACGAAAGCGTAAAAATAAAATTGCTGGCTTGGCGAATCCCATAAAACTTTTCCGAAAACTTGAATTGCTATCGATGTTCTGTTATTCTTGGATTGATAAAACACACTGAATCAAAAGTGGAAATCTAATGAAATTAATTTTTCTGGTACTGCACACCATCTGTTGAATAGGTATCGTTTTTTTTTAATATAGTAGCTATAATATGCAAAAAAATAAGTTCTATTTAAGAAAGTAATTTTCGACTGTCTACTGCAATACATTCTTCTTTTTTTTTTTTTGTGCTGAGAGAGATTCTGTACCTTTACGGATGTAAATTACCAAAATTAATTAAATAACTGGCTAAAAAAATTTCACATTTATGTGGCGCGTTTCTTTACACACTCGCGTTTCTTTCAAAATTGTGTGTAAATGAATAGCTATGAGTGTCTAATTTCAATCAAATTTTAATTGGCTAAAATGGTTATATATTATGAATAAATGAAATTAGAAAATGCGGGGGTTAAGAATTGGGTTTGTCTTAAATGTATAATATCCAGAAAGAAAACGTTTTAATAGGCGAACGTGGGTTGTAATACGCAATAGCTGGGAATACACCGCACTTCGGCCGAGTGCAAAGTGAATTCGTGGGCTGTCACACGCGCTCATAATATACGCAAGTAATTTTATGAGCTCGGGAGAAAAGGACACTTTTGTGTAGCTAATTACGGCTCTTACTACGGGAGCCCGTCCTTTATATTTACGAAAATGTTCGCAAAACACGCGAAGATACGTTTACTTCTTGAGGTTATTGCTGGCTATAAGTAGCAATCGTTTAAGATTTTCAGCCATTTTAAGTGGCGCAGATTAGTAAGAACGCCTTAATAATTCAGAACAAAATGGCTTGACAGCGTAGATTTAAATATTTCATACGTTGACAGCACGTTTGTCTCTGCTGCTATTTCCGCCTACTCACTACTTTTTCATTTCACGTGAAATGAACACCGTGGCGGAGAAAGCAATTGAGTCCGCTTTCCGCTTTCAAATAAGAGCTTTAAGATTTTTTGATTGTCCTTATTTCCGGCCACGTGTCATTAACTCAAATTACTGCATCATTACGTTATCTTTCTGATCTACTGACATAGTCTATAACTTCTTCGGCGAAAGCGCATTTTCACAACGCCAAGGAAGGCTCAACGAACCTCTAAGTCTAACTAATTCACGTACGTGTAGGTTACCCAAAACGTTCCAGTTACGCAAAGTTACTCGAAAAAAACTTTATTCGGATTGGCATTTCGAACGACAGGGGAAATCAGTACTTTTGCGTGTATATCAGTGATGAAATTCTTTGCCAACCAATAAAATGCGATAACCGCGTCAACTCGAAAAGCATGGAATATATACTAACAATGTAATGACGTGTTTTTTTTTTGTTTCTGCTAACAGCGCGCCACCTGCTCTGAAAGTACGTGTTCTCTCTCTCTCTCTCTCTCTCTCTCTCTCTCTCTCTCTCTCTCTATGAGATTCTAGCTATGTAACTCAACCATCATTTAGACTGAAGCACTAAGAATCACGCCATTTTTGGACCAGTTAATTGTACGGGAGTAATAATATAGAGTCCACAAGTGGCCTTGCACACACAATGGTTTGTATGGAACCTGTAAATCTAAAGTAGTCAGCAACTCTCCGAGAATAAATTAGTTTCACGTACGAAAAGTATTTTCCGCGCCCCAGGCACTCTCGGTACTGAAACTCTGTGGTTTTATTTTTATCAAGCTGTTACGTGGCAAAAAGTTTCAGTTGCTGGTTTGAGTTAGTATTTAAGCAAGTGTAGTAGTAATGGGAATATTTTGTTACTGGATTTACGTTACTAAACAGGGGGTGTTTCTGAACACTTACTTAAGTCGTATTTTTACATAATAATATCGAACCAGCTCAGTTAATGGCTGTAGTATTCTGGTCATATATATTTCGCACACTACTAACTATATAAGCGAGTTCTAGATAGGTTATTTCCAAATGCGCGTAACATCTTATGGAACATTACATCGAGAAATAAAAGTATTGTTGTAAGAACCAATTTTCCGTTGCCAAAGGCCCATCCACACTGTTACTATAGGGACAGCAATCGAGTAGGTTTCTAATACCATCGAATATTACTCTAGATCAAGAGAACTGTCTGTTGTGTTCGTGTCTGCGATTGTACCTGTAAATATATTTAGTGGGCCAGTTCCTAGAATAGAGCTACAGAACAAATAATTTCTTTAACAGAACAACTTCGGCAATACTTGGATTGTTCCGGCAACGAACAGAATTGCAATAAGCTAACAGAGCATTCTGATGCCGGTACAGAAGATTGGACGCTGCTACCAAAGAAACCCGATTACAAAACTGTTATGTTATCACTTCTCTGTTGATTTTTCTTCAGTGTAGACAACTTTCTCACAGAATTTCCCGCCCGACATGGCTATCCCGCATGACGTTGACAGTTTATCAGATACCTCAAGCCTCAATAACTTTTGTTAGAGATAGAACAAAATAACGCCAGAAAAGCTAATCAATCAACTTTTTTGTCATCCAACAGCAAATGCAAGTATCACGTCATGGAAACAGCTACAATTTTTGTTATTGAAACTCATGCTAGTCACTATTTATTCTAAAATTAAATGTAAATGAAATGGCTATCGCGTTTTCCCTTCAAACTGATTTTCTTTGTAGCGCAAGTTAAATAAAATGTTTAAAAGTATATTTTGAATAATAATTGCTTTTTTTATAGCAGAATTAATAGATAAATAAATAGCGAACATGTAATATCGTTGGATTTACATATTGTCTCCAATGTTGGGTTGCTACATTGCATGCAGACCAACTGAATGACCAGGCGTTTCAGTCTTACGTCTGTATTGACGTGCATGTAACTTCTAATACAAGTACGAGTAATAGTGCAAAACATTTTCACTTCTGATTATCATGTGATAAACTGAATCATTAAATAGTGGCAACAACGGTGATTGCAGTATGAATCTTATAAATATATTCCACTTTTAAACTCGCATACAGGATTTTTCTCTTCGTCTAACATTGCTCCAGAATGAAGAGGACATACTCGCAAATATGTATTTCTGACATCTCAGTTTTCTTGATCTTGTGAGTACTTCCGCGATTGGAATCCAGAGCCAATTGATAATATTATTATTTCTCGCAGTAAATCAGTAGGCTATACGTCAGGTTTAGCATTTTCTCTCATCATAAATGGGAAGGTGTTTAACACACACACGGATTTTTTATGTACAGTTATCTTACACTGTAAGTTCCAAATTTTGTAATCAACAGTACGAAAATTTAGTAGTGAAACGCACCTTTTGATTATATGAATTTCTGTGTTAATGGTAAGTGAAATACATTTGGCTTCGTTTAACCGTCGAGGACTGTGATGCCACTGGGGATGAAGCAAAGTGAATATGGAGCAGCGCTGGACTGCAATAGTAGAGAAATGGGAACATCACGAGAAAACCCCAGAGGCGACGTCCACCAAGTTTCCTAATTGCAAAAGTCCAAGTTTCACCTCGCCAGGAATCGAGCCTAGTTTGCCATGGTGGGAGGCAAGTGGTCTAGCCAAACATTTTTGGAATAAAACTACGTTTTTACCAATATCTGTATAGAAATCTGGCAATAAAATTTTTCACATTTCGGGAAATTTCCGTTGAAGAGCTCTCTATCATAATACAAGTAGTCTAACATTTATTTTATTAATAAAACTGAAAATTAATGGTCTTGACGGTTTTAAAGACCAACAGACTCCACAAAATTTACTAAGCAAGCCGAGGTTGTTCCAACGTATTTAATGATCGTATATACGCGTAACTCATACGTAAGGCTAGCTTTTTTCGTTCCTTCTTTGGTGATACTGAAATACGACATATATCAACAGTTTCTGTGATTAATTTTTGTTGTATTTCATGTTAATATCAATATACTATGTTGTTTATTAACATCAGATTAATATTAAACTATTAATTATTATATTAAATTTTATATTTATACTAAATATATATTTATTTAATATTAAAAATAAATATATAATAATTTAATAACATTATTTTTATATTTATAATAAATATATATTTAATATAATCAATTATAATTAATAATTATAAAATTATTGACATATTAATAATACAATTCATATATATATATATATATATATATATGAATATATATTTGTCATGCAGCAGTTGTTTCGGATTTTAGAGAGAAAATATTAATCGCAAACAGAAAATTTCGATATCTCAAATTGTTGAACTGCTTCCTTTTTGAATGAAAGTATAATGAGAATTGCTTAATGCGTAGGTATCTTTGTAAATACTGATATGTATTGCGGTACCATCCACCTTAGCCATGTCTCGTTCTAAAAGTGGCGTTACCCTAATTATTTGTGGGAATACCAAGTATATTGAAAACTTTAGAGTTTTTCCCCTATATGGGACTTCCTAAGATATTAGTTCATCTGCAGAACCACGTAACCGATTTAATTGAATGATTTTTCAAATGTTATTTAATTTGTCATGACAGTGATGAGTAATGCACGTAAATATTAATTTCGTTTAAGATTTTTGGCTAAACACAAACTTCTTACTTAATATTTAAACGGCCTGCAATAACTCAAAGTTTAAATTATATCCCAAGGAGAAAAACATTCACAAAGTATTACAAGAATGTTGGTTGTCGAAAATGTTTTATTAAGAAAAATACTTTTGCTGGACCTAATATATAAGTTATGGTTACTATTGCCATTTAAATAGTTAAACAAAGTTGATATTAAAACATTTTTTACTTATGAGAATTTTATAATAATCTGTCACGTAATGTGTATTTCGGTCAAGGTCGGTTAACACACACTAGCGTTACTTAGGTCCTTCTATGGCAGTATTGCGGAGTATATAAGATTACAGCACATCTTGCATTTGGTACGCACCGTGGTAACGAAGCTCAGACATGTAGGAAAAAACTAAATAGACAAACAAAAGCGAAATACATTAAAAATAGTTTTAAAACCGAGGAGAAATCATAAAATTAATTCACGCGCACTCAAAAAAAAAACAGCCGAACGTGACTTGGACCCATTACACCGACGTGATGAAGTAATTACTGAACCTTTTCAGCTACAAACGAACGTGAAGTGCTATCAGAGTATCAGATGTTGAACAAACACTCCATGCGTGTGCTACAGTTTCACCATATGAAGCAAGTAAAATTTCGTAGAGCGGAATATCGTTACTAAATTTACGCTTCCATTGTCATTCGTGAAACCACGAACACCTGTTGCCTTCTGTTTGATTTTGACTTAGAGATTTTCTACCTTCTCTGAGAGTTTGATTTCATGTAGTCAAGACGATCAAGGAAACAACTGAAATCTTTGATAGAAAAAAGTGGTACAATCAGATATAAGGGCATTCATGGCATTCTGTTTGCATGCGAAATTTCAGCAATCGCATTTTCTGAAAAAGAAATTAGTACAAAATGGTAGGAGTGATGTCTGTAATTCATAGGCAATAGAAACTGAAAGTGAACGGAAAGTAAACAATGATTTTAGGAGTGAAACGAAACAATAATAAAATAAAAGTCTCAGATAAGGTAGAACATACCGAAGCCAAAATAGCAAAACAGGTCTGCAACCTAGGAGATATAGTTACAGAAGATAACAGGTATTCTGTAGAAGTTAATAGAACCATAGGTTTGGTAAAATGGCCATTTATATATAAGAAAATGTGATAACATGAATCATGGTAACGTGGAGATAAGCAAAACCTTTGCAAAATCTTTTGTACCTGAGACATTACTTCATGGTAGTGAAAGCGTGGACCGTGAGAAACACGAGAAAACTTGTATCGAAACAGTAGAAATATGGACGTGAAAAGAAAAAAGGAAGAATAGTTACCTTGCAAAAAAAAAAAAAATAGTGTTATAGGAAGAAAAAATAAAATAACCTATGAAATAATAGGACAGCGATACAATTGAAACGATTACACATATCACAAGACACAATGAGTTCTTCAAATATTTAGAAGCAAGTAGGCCAATGTTCTAGGGAAGAACGGAAGATGAACACCTAAGAAAACATACTTGGAAAATATCAAAATACGAATAGGATAAGAGAATTACAGCTGTTACCATGGCTAAAGAGGTGTCTCGATAGGTCACATATGTTAACTTAACACACTCACTTGACTGTCAACCTGCCCACTACGTCAACAAAAAATATTTTGCCATGTATACAAGACTGATTTCGGAATTGTCAAAAAGTGCACTCTTTCGTTAGGTAGACTATATTTTGTATACATATATATATTAATGTTCATTTCTCGTGTACATGTTGATTTATTTATTGGTTTGGGGATTTTGCGGAGCTATACAACTTTACAAATATTTTTCATATAAGTTCACCAAAATTTCAAATACAAATTTCTGTGAAAAGGTTTTATATACAAGGGTGAGACTGGAAATATGTGTACAAATGGACATTTTTTTATATAAGGTGGCAACAATTGATATATCACACGTCTAGGCCACTTTTAAATTAGGTTAATGTATTTTTCAAAATGGCAGTAAAAAAATTCACCTTACAAGTAGGTAGTGCATTTTTTTCTTTTATAAAATCTTTTTTTCTCATAGTACTGAAATACGTTTCTCTGTCTCCCTACTCATTTTTAAAATTTTTGTTTTCTGTTATATGCAGACTTCAGTTTAAAAATATTAATAATATGATTAATTTTTTTGGCGTTTTATATATTCAATATAATATTCACTAATCTCAACTAGGATTAAAGTGTGAAATCAAAGAACGATTAATATAAAACAGCATTATCTGGGGAATATATTACAGTAATCACTTTTAATTTGCATTACCTTTGATATCATTACATAATTGGAATGGCTTATTTTGACAGTCTAAAACAGAATGTGTGCAATGAAACTGAGACATATCATAACCGAGCGTTGTGATAACTCTCAAGATAGAAACATCGAGGTGGTGCAGTATTTTTTTCTCAATGCCAAGGGGGCTTCAAATAATACGTTAATTCACTACTGTCGTAAAGTGGACATATGTCTGCTGGAGACTTATAAAATGACAATCTCATATGTTGACCAAACGCTTGCTTAAACGGAGAGAAGCACCAGCAGGAAATTGCCTCAATATTTCGGTTAAACCCACGCCGTATGCAAGCGGGATCTATAAGCAATGGCAAGGTAACGTCCACCTAAAGCACAAAAGTGTCATGGGGGGAAATGGAAAGTTTGCTGAGATATAACATACTTTACGTGATTTTTTTGTTGTCTTTCGTTTATTGCTAAATCAACTTTCATCAGTTAGAAAGTATTATCATTTCTGAGACAGAACCCAAATCGCCAGGCACGAAAGGCCTGTGTACCTGACCGACGCTCGGCACAAAGATTGCATGCTTATTTATTTGTCAATGTTATTTCTTTTACAACTGCCAAGAGTAACAATTTGGAAATATCGATAGCGGATCTAAATACGTTTCATCAATTTAAAAAATCATTTTAACTGCTGCAACTTATTTTATGGTCTCGTATAAACTTATGCAGGAAATTCGAATTTTTTTTTCGCATCCACTCTTGGTAAAACACTTCATTAAATTGTTTTTTTTTGCGAATTGCTTTTTTAAGTCATTAACTTCGTAGACTTTTAATGGCATGCATAAGGCCAGGATGCTAATAAACAAACACAGCGTTATCACTGACATTAGCGTCTGCGCTTCAAACAGTGTGAAAGAAGCCTCATGTGCGGTTTTGTAAATGGAACAAACGAGGGTAGGGGAGAAAAGGTGTTCAATAATTATTAAGCGTGAAGTTGGTATACCTGAGTTCACCCGCGGGAAACTGCCTTCTCATACCTATGGTAGCGCATTCTTCACAACCCGCCCCGTCAAACAATTTCCTGTTAGTTTTTAATGTGAACATGAATATTCTGCCCCAAACTGTATTTAAATTTTTTGTTCATTTGGTATAATAGGTTTTGTGTATAAAAAACGGTAACCCCACGGAAAGATAAATTACAAAAAATTATCACTTAAATAGGAAGTTCGTAGTCAAGAACAAATATTAAAGTATAGCTAACTCCTGTGTCGTTTCCGCCTGGTCCACACCCCTCGAGGCTTCCGGCTGCAGAATCTGTACGAACCACGTCTCCTTGTTCTTTCTTTCCTTCACCGTTACTATGCCCGAGTGGAATTGCTAGTTTTAGTTATAATTCTTTAATTTGTAAATGACCCTCCTGATAGTTTAAAAATTTATCCAAATGAAGTAAATTTTGACTTTGTATTGCTACCCACGCAAGCTACGTACAACAGAGCCCAATATTTTTTTAATGTCCTTTGTCTATAATTCTGGTTTCATACAGCTATCGCAGTGCAATAGAACAAACGAACCTTAGAAATCCTTCCGTGGAACGTATTTATAAATAAATTGATTTAGAAACTGTGGTGATTCAGTTTTACCAAACGCTCATTAATCATTTAAGATAAGGTAAGGTACAAAAGAGTTATTCAAAGATATTGTGCAGAAGGCTTCTGTCACGAAGTTGGAAAGATTTCTGTTGTAAAATCTAAGTCGAACAGATGCAGCATACCACAGATTTTCTCGGACTTTGGAATTGTAGCTGTGCATCGCAAAGTCTTCCCAGCTACATGCCATGTCACATTATTGAAAAGTAAGGGATACGTTTTGGGCCTCCAAATTTGTGGATTTATTTATAAATAAGTCAAGCTCATCAGTATGGCAGTTACATAAGTTCTTAATTGCAGTAGTAAGTTCTCACACACTTGATTTTATAAAAATGTACTTACTCACTCATATTTGATGTTTTAAGTCCCTCGCCTACCTTTTGTCTTTATATTTCATAAGATGACCGCGAAGATAGTTAAAAAGGTAATCTTGTAATCCACTTCCGTTATCTTTCTTGACTATTTTGTGATAATTTATTAAAAACCTTACAATAACACACATTATATATTTCAAATTGTTTGAGACAACTACAATTACGAGAAAACAGCTACACACATTTTGTGTAATTGGAGTGCTCTCTAGTTGGTCCAAATATGAACTCGTATTTACGATTCCTTGCGGCACTCCGTCGCATCTCATATACAGGTTGTTACAATTAGTTTTAATAGCGAAATAAAAGGCTTGATATTTTAATAACAATGAAGGGCAGACGGTAATTAGCTTGCGGCGATGGCGCACTTTATGCACGTAGCAGTTCCGCCCTTATCGCTCCCGCGCTTCTCGACTTCGAACGCGGAAAAAAGCTCTACACAGGTAGGCGAGGCCTTAAAGACTGTTCACTGTAGAGCGAGCACTTTTGAAATCAACGTATCAGCAAGCATCACTGACCCACAATTACATTATACGTTATTCTGTACGTTGCCTTGCTGACCCTCAGCGAATCAACAAAAAAAGGATTTAAGACCTGAAGTCGTACTGCGAGTGTAATGTTAAGATTTTCAGCCTCTACGGTTAGTGTTTATTGTTTGCTACACACAAGTGTATGAATTTATATGTTAGTAATACATCTATATTCCTTAAAATCCCAAGGCTTCACTTAAATGGCACGTAAATAAACGGATCATGCTAATGGAAACGTTAATTTTACGTACACTAGAAAAATACAACATGAGAATAAAAGGAGATCCTAACCAGGGCATTCAAAAGTTCTCAATTAACCGTGAACAGCATATACATGTATTGAAAGGCGAATGGTAACATCGTCAAGAAAGGTAGTCCAATCTTCCCGGCAGGCAATCTGATTCACAAACGGCTATGTTCATTTAAGTCCACAACTAAAGTAATTCCTCGGAACCTCGGAAGGGAAATTTTAGCCGGTTACTGCGGACTGGCTGCAGTGAAAATCCTGTCCGTACGCTAGGAATCGAACAGTAAGCATTTAACGTGCTCCTGATAGAAATGTAAACCGATGCGAAGAGGTCGGAACTAGTGTTTACTATTTTCAGTTTATAAACTTCAGGAATTCTCACAAGCTGGTCACTGCTACGAGTTATTTATTTCCAAAGAGCTCTCATAACAAGGAATTAGACTCGCCACCAAGCGACAGTACGTTCCACGACTAATGAACTGTTTCAAAAATGATAAGTTCGCTAATATTAGCCTACTGTCTTATAGTCACTATAGGCTATTCACGGCAAAGTGAGCTCTTTCAAAGCTCTCTCAACAGACAAAATAACTAAATAATAATATTTTTTTTGGCATAATATGTTAATCTCTGAGAGCTCTAAAATGTATACAATATGCACTCTAAATTGTAATAAGTGGAAAACCACTGGTTCGCAGCGAAATTCAACTACTCGAATATGTGAAAATGGTGCCACTTAGAATTGGTGGAAAACCACTGGTTGTTTCAGTAAAACAATCTCATTGGTTGAATGAGTGTCATCCAACTGCGTACGACTAATAAAATATTATTTTTATTGACTTTAGTGAAATAATTACGTGAAATAAATATATTTACGGTAAAATCCGTGGTGTCCAGAATTTGAACCAACAGAATAGTATTTCCAGGCCATTAACTTACCAGTCTAGCTACCACCCCAAGGTTGGCGGAAACAGAGACAATTATGTATTATGTTTCTTTATCGAAAATATGTCACTTTAAATTGCATGTCCTTTCGTTTATAGTTTAATTAGTAACATTAGGACTACTAAAACAAAAAGGACTTATGAGTGCACTCACTTCACCATATTTAATGCAGTTTAAACCTTTAAACAGAGCACAGTGATGATTGCGTGAAAATAAATGAAAGACGTAAAAATTAAATGAAAGACTTAATGTTCAGTTTGCCTTGTAAAATTGTATTAAAAAAGACAAAACTCACATATAAAAATATTTTATGGGGTTTATTAGTTTATTCGTTGTAATTTCATGTGATACATGTTATTTAACCGATCCATCAGTCAAAAAACAAATCACTGTAAAACAGCAAAGAAAATGGTTGACGAATCAGTGGAAAATGTCACTGAATCAATAAGTGAAGGAAAACTAGCATTTTTTAATAATTTATCGGTTATTGGTCGAAGTGTCTTTTGTATAAGTCTGGTGCTGTTAACTGATTTAAACAGTGAACTTTTCACTGATTCCAATTTGTAGTGTGTTTATAAGTAACATGTCGTTTTTATAACAACGGTGAAATCATACAAAAAATCCGAAAGGAATTTTAAGCACGGCCTTAAATTTGCTGACTTTACTGTGAACAGTCTATACATAATCTTAAATTCTCTTGGAAGTTCAGATTTAGCACTGCATGGGATCAATTGTGCCGGATATACTAACGCCTTTTTTTTTCAGTGTATAAAAGGACAATTTCTTTACGACGGTTATGTAGATCTCACACCTGTGTTGTAATATTTATTGAGTGTTCAAAAGAACGTAGAAACTACTTTAACATACCTCTTATGAGTGTAAAATAATGGTAGTTGATAATGCGATTTGAGTAGTGCCACTGCTATTTCCTTGATTTAGTTGTAGAGAAAAAAATACTTCAATTAAAAATTAATAAGACCTTTGCTGTTTAAGGCTGATTAAGATAATTTATTACAGTTTTGTTTATGAAATCGGTTCTTGCAACTCACAAGTCGGGAAACGTAATTGCAGGCATTATAACACCTATATTTAGACAAAATTCTGAATATATTTCAGCGGTGATTTTTCTTAAAATCGATCAGATTTATATGCAGGTTGGTTCTCTTAAATACAGCCAATCAGTCCTGAGACTGTCAGACGACGAAGAAGAATTCCGCACTAACGTACTTCGCTTACTCTACGTAATTAAGGTAGCGGGATAAATTAATAGCTAAGAGTCACATAACTCACGTGTAAAAACGATACTCACTCATGCTCTCATAGAACGTAGGGGAAAGAGAACTAGAAGCTCAGCAAAGATGAACAACACAAGTACGCAGAAGGCAGATCAACACTGTTAAATGCACCTAGATTTGTGCTTACAGAACACCCTTATAGGACACAGAATCGTTTACTATAATCCAAAGTAACTATACGAAGTATTTCCCAGTACAAATAATCGAAAGCCGCTGGGGAAATAAAGAATATAAAATCCTTAAAAGCAACATTTTATATCTTTAAAGCAATGCATGGCAAGGAACACTACTGTGGACTTAAATCTGACGCAATGAATTTTTTGTTCTCAGAAGAGCAGGAAATATCTTCGGAAGAAGTGAGTTTGAGAACCATAAAAATAAATTCCCTTTACGGTATTCCACCGGTGGCCCGAGCGTCTTTGAATGAACCACCGTCTCCAAGAATGTCCAGAACTGCCCGTGGGCCACCATTGACAATCCAATCACGGTTTTCGCGTTATGAACTATACGCTTTTGTGGAAACATCTTTCTCAAGAGCCCGGGAGCTCACTCATGTCTGAGCTAAAATCAGCTAGGTGTCCCTCGCCTATGGCTTCACTTTTTATTTTAGCACGCCGTTTCTCTCGTTTCAGTACGTTTTCAGTGGCTGTACGAAGGGTGTAAATATTGAGTGGGCTATTGGGGAAAACACATTTTAAGGAGCTACGTCGGAATTCTCTTTAAAGTGGTGATGTAAAACCACTAAAAAATGAAAGACTGCCCGGGTGACCGTCTGGAATAGAAACGACGACATTAAGGGATCCGCCTACCCGGCGCTCGAACTTCGTTGCAGTGTATTCGAAATTCAGGCTTTTTAACGAAACTATTAAACGTGCTTCCAATGTGCTATTCCACGAGAAGAACGCGCACTTCAGACTACGCCTGTCAGTTACTTCCGAGATGTCACGCTCATTAGAAAGACCATTTTGGAGCACTCCAACATAGCTGAAAACGGTTTTTTTTAAGGGGTTGTATCTCAAAATTTACACATGATATTCACGCAAAATTAATCGAGGGGGATGCATTGAAATTTGCTACAGACTTTACACCCAAAAAATTATAGGGTCACAGCTGATAGTCCCATAGGCACACGCAGCACGACGAGAACACTGCACGCTCAATTCAGAGCCCTGCGCGTAGCGGCGATGGCGCACTTGTAGCGCACGGCGGTGTCGCCCTTATCGTTCCCACGCTTCTCGGCCTCAAACGTGGAAAATAAAAGCTCTCCTTTAGGATGCCAGTCGAGTATCATTCAGTCAACGTGGATTACGTAGTGCAACAGTAAACCCGTTGAACTTAACACACCGGAGACAGTTACAACTTCTATTCATTCCGTGGGTCCCTTTCGTATGTTTTAGACATTAAGGTTCACAGGTCGTCTTCTTTTTGGCCTACCAAAACAATTGAGAAGAGTAAATAAAGTAAAACTTTCTACATAATTATGTTTTCCTTTCAGTGTTCTGGTTTATACGCCAGTACCACCCATAAACCGAATGTCATGGATTCCTTTTTTTTTTTTTTTTTTTTTTTTTATTTAACACAAGCAGAGTCCTTTTTAATGAATTAAAAAGTACCTGAAAAACAAGTTACGTTCAAGGTAAAGTGTTACCTTTATGTTTTAATTACCTCTTTTTCCTTCGTTGCCTTTAGGAACAGATGAAGTTGGTATCAAGTTTTACTGCCAACACTGATATTAAAAATTCATTTGATTTCAACAGAAATAAACCTAAAGCAGTTAACAGATGATAACAAAAAGAACAGTTAATAATCATCTGCTGCGTTTGCAAGCTATACACGACACAATAACCTTTATCTACGCTGGTATAACAATGAAATACCCCTTAAGAAAACACATTGTATGATAATGCAACCTTTCGTTGAACGGTGTTCAATAAATATTTCAAGCCATTTTCAGAGGAAACCAAAATACTTTACAGATCCTTCATTGACGTTACAAGTTAAGGTGTCACTCTAATGTGTTGACTAAGCCGGATAGGTGACAGCTTAAACGTAACCTCTAGCATAACTTCATTTGTGAGCACCGTGTTGTTCGAAGTTCACCGAGATTTTGGAATTACCGTCTACGACCTTCCTCTGTATGACCGTGTAACTTACAGCGCAGATGTTTACTTTTAAAAACACGCAAGGGCAGGGATAACAGAATCATGGCCCTCAAGCCATGTCATTCCATCTTGCACGCTGTTCGAATCCTGGTCATCAGTGCACACAAGTCACTTACGTGCGTTTCCACGAAATTATTCTTTGTTATGGAATCAAATAAAGCGCTAGAGCATTTCATTAACCAACACACGCTTAAAACAATAATGCAGTCTGCAGCCCACTCATCCTTACATTACGACCACCATACAAAGAAGATGCCGAGTTCCTATATTTGAAAATAGCGTACATAATTAAAGGCAGGTCTCTTTGACAGCGAGTTAACATAAACAGAACGAATTTCTCAGAGAAGCAGGAACGGGGGAGGAATTGGTCATTTTCTGTATCAAGGGACCATCGAAACATTCGCCTGTAGTTAATTCAGGAAATCACGGAAAAACGATAATCGTAATAGCCGGACCGGGAATCGATCCCACGTACTTCCGAATGGGAGTCCGAGTGTTTACTAAGTTTCACAATTAAATGTTCGTCAGTAACGTAAAGGTGAACTTTTCCATTTCAAGAACCAAATGGTTTACGAATAACAAGTGATAGAATTCACTTTACGTAGTTTTGAGCTGTAATGATTTAATGAATTTAAGTTTCATGCGGAAGACAAAATGTGTACATTGGCGTTTCGAATAAATTTGTTTCAGTGCCCATTCTTAAGGGCTTCCCCGCGTATTTATTAGTTTCTCTTGGAAGAATAAAAATGCGTTGGCAAAAACATTAATACCTATTTTAAAAGAGAGTCGGGATACAAGTACCCGAGTAACCGTTGTTAAATATCCTTGATACTTAATTAACACTTTGTATATATGATATAGTTTACATGACATGTGATTTATTTAACAAAATTAATAGGGAGTATAGAAACTCGGGCTCCCATATTCCGAAATTATCGACTTTTTGGTGCTATATTTCGTAAACTATAATCATTTGACTACAAAGATTTACATTTATGCTGTCATTATATAAATCTCTTTCAAATAATGAAATAAAAAATTATTGTGAAATATGGCCATAACGCCAAGTGTTGAGAGCTCAGCGATAAACAGGTATGTGGCTGTTTCAGGTTATCCGAAAATACGTCTACGTTAGCGGGTGGCATTTTATTTGGAATATGGGAATGAAACGAAAGTAACCAAATGGATACTCCGCTTTTATGGCTTGATTCGTCTGGTCTAGACGAGATCTTTGTTTCGGCGCCGAAATCAACGCTCGTCGGAGTCGCAAGATGTGCTGGCCGGAAATGTTCGCCTACGTAAACAATAGCCGGCAGTCGCCGTGGGCCTCCACCCGCAGCTCGCACGCGCGCGGCGCCAACTCAAGGCCGTGCTCGCACCGTCACCATACATCCGACCGAAACAGACGACATTTATTTCAATCGTGCAATTAGTCAGGAAGTTTTAGTGTCGGAGTTGATCGCCCTACTAACGCTGCATCGCCGTTTTCTGTCGTGGCGCCCTCTCTTGAGTCGGTCTGATTCTAAAGACGTCTTCACGAGGGAACTCGGCGCAGCGGAAACGACGCGGTGTGTTAGACGCAGGCGCCAGGTGAAGCTCTCGCGTTGCAACGTGCCCCTATTTCCGGCCTGTCGATTGGTTCGTGGGCGGTACTTCCTTCCCGCGCTGCTCGAGCTAAACGGTGGTGGCCAGTAAAAAAAAAGAAAAAAAATATAAATATATGGCTGTTCCTGCGAGTCGACGACTTCGATTCGAGGCGGAAGAGTGCAGAAGGCGTAAACCAAAGAAGAGGTACATAAAACGCCCCCCCCCCTAATGTATTCGTCTGTGAACAAACGTTATGTTTTCAGTATAATTATCACTTCATATTGTATCTATAACATTAAACCGATGTAAATTCAATGCAATATTTGTTGTTGAAAAAACTTCGCATTATGCATGAAAAACACCATTTGACTTCACTTTTCTTTTTCTTTATTAATAACAACAAATATAAACAACTTTCGTCATGTAAAATGCATTCGACCGCGCTAAGTGCACACGGGGCTTGAAAGCAGCCCAGCCACTGCAGATACAGGAGTGTTACAACGGGGGCGCTTTGTTTTGTATAGTATAAAGCGTAGGGAAGAATGGTACGGAGGAGGTACTACTGACTGTGGTACCTCAGTTTAAAGCAGGTAACTCTTATAAAGAAATAATTGAAATTATCTGCATGCTAATCGCAACAGTGGAATGCATTAAGCGCAGGTTTCACAAAACAACAAAAAAAATGCTCGAAGAAATGGATGGCCACCTAATTTTCACTGAGAAAGAAAGGTGGCTTCTAGTCAGGTAAGTTAAGTGCAAGTAAAATTTAAGTAGAGGTCGCTAACGAATTGGGAAAGACATTTCCAGAAAATACAGTGAGAAATGTCCTGTATGACTGACCTTCATGGACGAACAGCCCGCAGAAAGCCATATACAAACAACGTGATCAGAAAGAAGATACTTACGTAGCCAATGTAAAAACCAACAGAAATAAGGACTTCGTGTTTGGAAAAAGGTAGCCTTCGCGGACGAAAGTAAATGCAACATTTCCAAGTCTGATGTAAGAGTGGCAGTGTAGGGAAAAGAAAAAAAAAAAAGAAGAGTGATATGGACGAAAAGAACTTGACAGCACTGACCAACCGAGTTTCGTTCCCTTGAACGGTTTCAGCCCAGATAGCGAAAAATCGTCTGGTAACGTCATCTAATTCGTCGGTGACGGGATGGTAACAATCATAGGCTAAATATGAGGTAGACCGATTTTTCGTCTACTGCTCCAGTACCCAAAATTTACTTACCCCGCACCAACGCATCTGTCAATGTCACACGGTCAACAGTTATGCACGTGTTTGTTTGGATCTTTATTTTCAAAAGACAACCTCTTTTATATGTATTAAATAATTACCAACATGAATTTAATCTAATTGCATTGTTCAGAGGGAGTATACAAACCTCTCACAGGACTTATTTTCATAAACAGTGTTGAAGCCACAAATCCTATGCATTTCATTTATGATAGTCCAATGTTGGAACACGGGAACTAGAATGCGCAGCCAGCGTGATCGCTCTACCCAATATCCACTCTACGCTAATATCCACCTTTGAGCCACGTGCCACCGCCCCGAAACCGCGGCGAATTAGTGGGCTGCCTGCCTGGAGGTATTTTGCGTGTCTGAAGGGTGACTTACGTGCACCCATCGAATGTATAGTCGCCTTTAAGCCCCTATCACACCATCCAATTTTTCTTCGAACCGCTTACAATAAGTTTGGTCAAATAAATTTGGAATGTTGTAACGTCACTGAAACGTCGTTATCGCCACCATGTATATATGTCTGGAAAAAGTTGGATGGCTCTAGTTTCCATCAAACATTTGGAAAATTAAACGGTTACTAAAATATTTTTGATGTTTGATGGGCTTAGCCAAAAAGAATCGTGCATGATAAAAATAGCCATTCCTGACAATACGAAATAAAGTTTTTGTATCATATCTCGGGAAAAATTAACTGATTCCTACGAAATACACCCTATATACCATAAAGCTATACTGATTACATCCGAAGTTGATGATCTGAATCCTACATCTGTAATGCAGCTGGTTGCATGCTACCTTACGGTACGACGTTTACTGGGTTCAAGTTCCGGGCAAGGCACGTGTGTTTTAGTAATTGTCTCACTTCTGCTGCGTAGGTTTATGGTTCCATCTCTAATTACATTGCTGTCAGCGAGACGTCAAGGCATATCTACCATCTAAGCATTTAATAACTTCATTAAAAATTATTTTAACTCATGTAGAGGAGAGTGCCCTCATTAGTTATAAAAATTAATTTCTTGTTTTAAGGCGTCATAATAATACAGGTATATGCTTCATGTCCCTAAAGCTAAGTAAATGAGCCCGTACCGGAAGTTCCATACCTAAAACCGATTATGAAACACTCGTATTAGCACTTTATGTACTTTATGTACCTACAGAAGAGGCGGGAAGAGAAAACGGAAACTAGGAATCTGAGGTGAAAAATTTCTGGGATGATATTCGTAAGCAGACGCCGCTCGAGAGAACTGAACAGTTTGTAAATGACAAATATACGACAAATTCCCTGCGCTGGGTTTGTGGACTGGGCATACGGCGCGCTTAAGGGATATGGAAAGGTCTCGCAGTGTGCCAATTCCCGAAACAAGAAATCAATAACAGTACTTGAACTATAATCTATTAGCGCTTTATTCGCAACTTTTGAACCTAACGTTTGAAAAATCACCCCATGTATGACGTGTTTGTTTATTTCCTAAAATAAGTCGTATATCATAAGCGTTGAATAAATCTATCTTATTTTTTGTTCAATTAAACATTTACTTATATTATATGCATACGTTATAATATTGGATTTATAATCAATTTACATAAATACAGGAAGAAAATGCCTAGTAAGAAATAGTTCTCGTGAAAAATATTATTGCACTGAGTGCGTACGAATGCGGTGCGTTTGATCGAAAACCATACAGCGTATCAACTATTGCTTTTGAAATGGTTTTTCTAAATAAAGTACATAGTCAATATAGCAATTAACATATATATAAATTGAGTAGTTCACATTATGTTCCTGATTTAGTGTTTCGGGAACTCGGGCACTGCGAGACCTTTCCACAACTCTTGAAAGGCCACAACAGTTCGGTTTGCTTGGAGCTGCACTCGCTCACCGCCGAGTCACGTTTGCACTGGTTACACAGACAGATATATAGGCTGTACCTGAATTATACCGACAATCTTTGACTGCTGGTTTATTACGAAAAATAAGACGAAAGCATATACACGACTTATGGTCTAAAGTGAATGATAAGTGCGGTACACATCTTTGAATTTGGATCTGAAACACCAGTTTATGACAAATGTTCAAGAAACTTTTTAAGATTGATCACTGAGTGTATGGTTAATGTGAACGAAACAAAGATCTGTAAACACAACAATCCCAGTCTTTCGCTGTCATAAAATTATGTAATCTAAATAACCACGGCTACTATCCTTACTTCGACTTTATCTCCACGACTCTATAGCAAACTTGGAATTTAAAAGATGGATTATTATCGCACTTGTCACCAATAAATTTACACATTATCCAGAAACTCGGTGTTACAGCTCCAGCAGATGTAATAAACTAGCGCTTCAAGTGCAAATTCTAAGTTATGTAACACCTTTAGGATTCGCTTTAGACCGTAGGTTGTATATGTCTTTTCACCTTCTATTTTCGTTATGAACCTGCAGTTGAAATTTGTCGGTCTAATTTAGATACATTCTGTATATGGCCTGTTCTCGGATAACTCAGCCTTCTGGGAATTTTAAAAATTTTTTGTTGCCCACCGTGTGTCCTTCCGTTTGTTGCCATAGAACTAATTACTGGTTATTTATGCTTCGGTCGAGATACACTACAACATTTAAACAACACATTTGCGTTTTTTTACGTCAATTACTATATAAACATGTTCAAAACAAAAAAAAATAACATCTACTTTCTGCACTCACCATATCACTTTAACCGGGGCATATTCGTATATATATACGACATGCTGCAGAATACGTAAAATGCTTTCCGGTGTCGTTCGCGGTCAGAAACTACCACAAATACTGACTTAGCTTTCCCGTGGGTAACACTTATGGCAGCTACTGACAAGTCCTAACTGACAACAGGCTGTCGCTTGTGCAACAGGAACTCTCCTTGAATGTTACAATGTGAAAATTACAGTCAGGAGCGTATGACACAACTCCTATAAGTCCACAAGTCTACAACATGTCCATTTATAGAGAAATAGCGACAAGTCGTGTAACACAAGCCGAGAGAGACGTGACTTGTAGAAATTCCTAACTGAATCTGCAACTGTCGATGGATTCTACAAGACTAGTAAACTACTGTAACAAGAGTGGGCATCACCATTTCCGAGTGAATGTAATACAGTTTTCTTTGTTTTTGTTCTGGTGACAAGCAGTAACATTTGTTAGTTTTGCGGTCAAATAATTCGGCTGTTTAACCGGAAACATTGTACAACTTTGCAGAAACTTACTTAAACTTATCTAAAAAATAATAGTCGTTGACTGCCCCAAACTTTATTTTTGGCAAGTACCTGTATGACTATATTACACTTGCAGTATTGTCGTCGTTGCAAACAAACATTTACATATTTCAATATTACAGCACTACCGCAACAACAAAAAATACACGTGAACCCGTCTTAAAACTCAAAAATTCATTATATTTTCATTACTGATGCACTTGTAAATAAGGTATACCCAGGGTCTTAGACTTGTACCAGCTACATAATAATTGTTTATTTTTTCGTATTAAAAATTAGTTAGTTCGTAATTTTGAGTTACAGAGTTTGTCTACAAGGATGGAATTCCACTTGTAGTTACAAGTTCCACTCTGACACCGACAAGCATGCCCGTGTTACATAAAACTTTACAAGTGTATTGAACTTAAAGCTTGTCGAACTTGTAGGAGTTGTGTTATAGGCTCCAGGTCACAGAACAGTTAACACGAAGAAAGAAAGTGGTATGGTAGTTTCTGAGGCGTGAGAAACCATTTGCTGATTGGCCGCGTTAGGATCTGGCAACGGTGCCCTGTATCTATATTTGCTACTGCGTGCTGCGAACGTTTTCCTATTGGCTGATCTGTCGGCTGGCAAGTGAACTACCACGCAATTATTGCCGAACCGTCTTCCGACAAGTTGACTGTGTTACCTAACTCAGAGCAGGCCCGAGGAGGCGGAACGCGTGTTTGTATCTGTTTGTGCCTCACATTTTATACATAGTTTAACCAACTATTTTACACATTCCCAACAGGGGCCACGGTGGCTCAGTGGTTAGCGCCTGCTCGCCTCCCACCAAGGTGAACCGGGCTCAATCCCTGACCGGCTTACTCCGGATTTTCGCAATTGGGAATCGTGCCGCACGATGCAGCTGGTCACGGGTTTTCTCGAGGATCTCCCGTTTCCCCCGCTCTTTCATTCCGGCGCTGTTCCATACTAACCTCACTTCACCTTCATCGGCTCTCAAGACTGCGCTGTTAAGAACTGCCTAAATATCTTCATTTACTCACTCTGTGGGCATCCCTTCATTGTTTGATTTCTAGCTATTTTAAAATTTTCTTTTTGTATGCTTAAATGTAAATTGCAGTAAAAATTGCAAACAGTAAATTAGTGTTAAAGTTATATTACGCACAACATTTAGCACTAATTTTAAACTTCTGCATATCATAATGCGTGTGAAATCACCAAGACGTCAGTGTACATATTAAATTACACATAAAAGTGTGACAAAGAAATTATCAAGGTGAGATTCAAACCGACGACTACCTAACTAGGAGACATATACCATCACTCAACACAGATGAGGATTTATATTATTTACAGCATACATTATGCTCAAATTTCGCATAATTATGTTTTACCTGCAGGCAAGTTATAGTTACGTAACACGTGCCTTTCTATTTAGGAATGTTCTATATAAATGCCATGCCAACATTTTTTCTGAAGAAAAAAGATTTCCGCTTTTAGGTTTTGTTCATACTTTGTGACTATAATTTGGTCAGCAATGTACTATTTAAAAAAAAGCCGTTTCAAATATGCATATTGTCTCATTTAAGTTATAAACCGAAAACTCTGCGCAAAATCTTCAACACACAGTTGAATTTGGTACTTGATTTCTCCATGATAGCGTACAGATTATTATCTAAATAGTAACATAAGGTTATTCTTGCTGTCCACATTTTAAAAAGTTCAAAATGTGAAAATCATTAAAATAAACTAAATTGAACAACAACTGATAACACTCGTCACGAATAACATTTCAGCTTATAGCAAAACAAACAACAAACTTAAGATGCAAATAAATACATTTGACAAAAATGTGACGATTCTTTGTCTTAAAAGGCCGACCTCCCGTGGCGCAGTCGGTTGGTGTGCCGCTAGTCTGGGGTACTGGAGGTTCTAGGTTCGAATCCCAGGTAAGGCATGGGTGTTAGTAAAATCTTAACTTATTTTGTGAGCCATCCTCTGACAAGGCTTCAGGGATAACAGAGGGGGGTGTTAATAAACCCTATTTAGTACAATTCTTTTAGAAACCGCAATGAAACAAGGTACACAACGGAACATCTTTCGCAGCACGCAGTATACCAACGGGGTATGCGAATACCTGTGTTATTCTCGAACCAACAGACAATCGTAACTACGCCTGCTTGATTAAATCCAAATAGCAGTATCTTCCGAATAGTAACTAATTACTAAAAGAATGTCGTATTCTTAATTTATTTTATAAGTTTATATAGGGCTCTGAACAAAAATTAATTGCATTATCTTTTTGCCAATAAATTCACACTTTAACATTACATGTGATACCTCGTATACCTAATTAAAGGAAAAGGGTTCCGTGCTTTTATAATAATCGCATATCAAAATAACGATTTTGATTGAGCTACTTCAACATAAGTGCAGGTACACAGAAAAAAAAATTGCATTTTTAAAAACGTTTTGAGTATAACAATATTTCTACATGTTTTTAACCTCTGCTACTCACGAATTCTTTAAAATATCTTAAGCTGAGCGTAACTTAAAAATTGTGTAAAACTATGACGTTCAAATTGATTCACAGTTTAGATTTTTTTACAAACAATTTGCTCTTTTCTATTTAGGTGTTCCAAAAATAGTTAAAATACAATTTTTACATGTGAGTATGTGATTATGGTAAAACATATGCAAAGTGTCGTTCATTTAAGACAAATTACATCAAATGTAACTGATAAAAGTTCAGAGGTGTGTGTCACGAAAGTAAAATAGTGAATATTTTGACATAAAGCACCAGTACTTGTGGGCGATTAAGTTAAATTAATTCTGGCTGTCCATGAAAAGGCAAAAAGTACTCAAAGCCAGGTGAAACATTTCTAACCTTGAAGGGAAAAAATGACAGAAAACTTAGACATGCACACGATACATGGATAGAGATTCAACAAACACAATTTTACGTCAATTTATGATTAAAAAGGACACGAAAAGTACCAGTAGATTAAAATTTCATCAATAAGAATTGATACAAGAGTCACGATAATTTGCCTAACTATCTGTGCACAGGAAGACATGGGGTCAAGTTGTGCGCTTACTTTTTTTTAATAGGTCGATTAATTACTTAACTACTTACAGAGTTATAACGCAATTTTAGGTTGCAGCAAAGTCGCGGAAGATCGTAACGCGCGTGGAATGTTGCAATTCGAGCTTGTCCTGGCGATGGCAGGTAAAGAGCAGAGTACCAAACTCACCATGGCACAGTAGACGGAAAAAATGGAGAACGGAGGACACGGAAGCACGTGACGTGGCCTGACTTGAGATCTCGAACAAGCTACAATTACTCACGATATTTAGATTTACTGTCCCCACAGCTGGGCGCGTACGCACCTCACTCCAACACCGACAGGAGTTTCCGAACCGTCCGCCACATGTCGCTGCAGCTGCAGTCGAAACGACGCTCCCCGCTGCAGCCTCTTCTTGCCGTGGCCCTACGAAGGAGGAGGAAAGAGAGAGAGAGCTGGTATACCGCGTTTCGCCTTAGTTCTTCCGGTTATGGCGTGGCCCTATGACGGAGGAGAGAGAGCTTCTATACCGCGTTTTACCTAAGTTCCTCCTTTTATTGTGTGGCCCTACGATGGAGGAGAGAGAGCTGCTATAACGCGTTTCGCCTTAGTTCTTCCGCTTATTGTGTGGCCGTATGACGGAGGAGAGAGAGCTTCTATACCGCGTTTTACCTAAGTTCCTCCTTTTATTGTGTGGCCCTACGATGGAGGAGAGAGAGCTGCTATAACGCGTTTCGCCTTAGTTCTTCCGCTTATTGTGTGGCCGTACGGCGGAGGAGAGAGATCTGCTATACCGCGTTTCGTCTTAGCTCTTCCACTTATTGTGTGGCCGTACGACGGAGGAGAGAGAGCGTCTAAACCGCGTTTCACCTTAGTTCCTCCGCTTATTGTGTGGCCCTACGATGGAGGAGAGAGAGCTGCTATACCGTGGTTCACCTTATTTCTTCCGCTTATTGTGTGACCCTACAACGGAGGAGAGATAACTGCTATACCGCGTTTCACCTTAGTTCTTCCGCTTATTGTAAGGCCCTACGATGGAGGAGAGAGACCTGCTATACTACGTTTCACTTTAGTTCTTCTAGTAACTGGGAGGTCCAGTAAAGGAGCAGAGATAGCGGCTGTATCACGTTTTCCTTCAGTACTCCACATTGCTATGTTGCCCTGCGGTGGGGAAGGGATAGTTGCTACACCAAGCTTTACATTAATGCTTCAGGTTAAAGGGGATCAATCCCTGCCATCTTAGATTTTTAGAAATTTGGCAAAAAACCTGCATTAAATTTTTTATTATATATTACGGAACGAAAGGACACAGGGCAATCCTTTGTACATTTTATGAATTTGGCATTGCTTGACTACAGTGGCTACTTTAACTGCTGTAGTCGCCCGCATGGAAAAATAAGTTATTTCTTCGCAGCTGATACTAGATAAAAATTAATGAAGACAGTGAAAAAATAACAACTTCATAATGCGTGAGAAGGTATTATTTATGCGTTGTTGTGCGAAAATTTACCTGTAACCAACTTAAATATAAGTTATGACGAAAAAATTGATATATACAAGATTGCGGTCATTGATCCCCCTTAATTGACGTACAAAAGAGAACTGCTACACTTCGTTTCACTTTATTTATTCAGGTTAATGTAAGGCCCTGTGACGGAGGAAAGAGAGATGCTGTATCCCGTTTCACCTTAGTTCTTCAGATTACTGTGTGGCCCTGAAATTGAAGAGATTTATAGGCTATACAACGTTTCTTCGTAATTCCCCAGGTTTCCGTGTGTCCCTGCGATAGAAGATAAACAGCTACTTTACCACGTTTCACCTTAATTCTTCAGGTTACCATATGATCCTGCGACAGAGGAAAGATAACTGCTGTACCACGTTTCGCCTTAGTTCTTTAGTTTACATTATAGCCCTGTGATTGGTGAACGAGATCTGCTATACTACGTTTCACATTAGTTTGTTAGGGTTCTGGGTGGCCCGGCGACGGAAGTATAATAATATTCTGCACATTGTTTTACTTTATTTATTTTCTTTACTATGTGCTCCTGCAACGGAAGAAATATCTTATACCACATTTAAAGTCATTTGTTCATTTTAATGTGTTTCTAGTCCGGTAATGACCAATGTTGGAGATTTCGTGAACCTGCGATGTAAGGCGGTGAAGCAATACTTACTTTCGCCAAAAATTTTCGCTTCACACTATTTTTCTCTTCCAAGAATGATAGCTAGCTGTGAGTCCGTATCTATGTATATAATGTAGCCTGAGATAAAATTCTTTGTGTTTAGTTTCCATGAACATCGGGTGGCACCTTAGAAGCTGTTCAGTATAAGGGGTATTTTTTCAGCCATATTTTCCTATAAACATAGATTTGTTGAAACAACTTGCAGATTTACCAGCAAATGTTTATTTCGAGTTGCCTCATTTCGTCACATAAATGCAAATCTAACGCATAAACAGGGTTGCTACTACGTGAAATTTAAAGTCTTGTGACAGACTATGATTATTCGTGTATGCATATTTTGGCATATGGAATCGTCACCTGAAATCGTTATGTATTGTATTCTTGCGCAGTTCAAGATAAAAAATATCTTTAAAATATTTCCCAGCGGCCATTAGTGATTTTTTCTTTGTCTCCCGCTATTGTTATTTGTCCCTTTACTCTGTTAGACTTTTAACAAGGATGCTGAGCCATTTGCACGTAGGTTACATAACTTAAGATATCTCTATGTCAAAACCTATAATGAAGTGATAAATTATCTCGTGATTTGGCACTGATAATATTCAGACACATGAACACCTAAGTATTTTTGTTAATAAATACTTTTAGGTTAAAACACAAGTTACATTGACAGTATATATAACTCTTGCACAAATGTTTGAATAACGTTTGAGTGATGATGCTTAAAAATTGGGTTGTGGGAATGCGACATTTCTCACGAAACGAAAACGAAAAATACGTTAGGCAGTTTCGTGAAACTTAAACCAATATTAAAAATAATTTAATAAGAGCCCAGTCTTAAAGAAAGTTAAACGAATTGGATAACCTTTTAGCTAATTATTTCTTATAACAAATTCATGGCAAGAGCAAACTAAAATATTGTAGGATTCGGAATTTTTACCACATGGGTTCTTGCCTACATTTAAATTCAATTTTATGTATATATTTTAGTTACGAAATTATGAAAAAAACAAAATGTTTCCAGACAAAAACAAATTGTTTCCTTGTGCACTAAATGAACATTCATTAAACATTCATATAAATCGAGGGATTTCGTTCCATTTCAATTTTCGGCAACCAAATTTCGTACCGTTACGAACATAAAAGTAGTCATTTTCGGTTTTAGTTTCGGTATATTAAATATCCCTACAGCACTTCTTAAAATACGAGTAATAAACAAACTCTGCTGTTAACGTATCCGGAAATTGCGTTATCCGTATGAAATTTATATAGATGGTGTGCTGAAATTCTGTTCTCAGTAACCACACAAAAATAGTCACAAGTTTTGGGAAGGTGTACTAGATGTTTTGGAATTACTTAATTTAATTATGTATCGCCAGGTGAGCTACCATTTGAAGAAACGCACGGAACAGTCGTGTGTATCATTAACTCGCTGCTGTGTTTGGGAAAGCCCACATTGATTCCTGACACTAGCATACCGGTATGCAACTAACATTTTAGAAATTAATACTGCAGTTAATAATAACTCAGAATCGTAAGTAATTAATACACGTGTGTGTAATCTGTAGGTGCATATTTAGATTTAGTTAAGCTTGTAAGTGCGACCGCCTTCTCCCTTCTTCGTTGCCATACCAGCACTAATGGTGTGGTGGGGGTTTGGGGGGGAAGGTACAAGAGTGGCACTGGCTCTGGTCTGATTTCCGAACACACTTTACTTCCTTCTTCCTTACAAACTTCTCAACCTATACACAAAAAAATTCTGTAGTTTTACAAAAAACGTTTTTGGAAACTAATTGCCAGAAATGTTTTAGTACCATTACAAGTAAATGCTTGTAAATTCCACAACTGTCAGTATTACTGCAAGGATTTTTCTTCAGTTCTGCAAACCCTGTTTTTGCACAAGTACGAATTCAATAGGTTTACAATAAAATGTTTTGTAGAAGAACTAGCACTTGTACTTTTACAAGAAACTTTCTGATCTGTTTACTAAATATTGTTCTGTGTATACGTAAATACGTAGTATGCAGCCCATTACGTTTCCTTATCCTTGCCATTTGATCTGAAGATGCGAATTTGGCAGAGGCGGATGAGTTGCAAGAAATGTTCACTGTACCTGATTGTTTCCTAACGCATCAGCCGCCCAGGCGTAGTTCCGCTTTTGACGTCACACCGCGGGGGGTGGGGGTTAACTCGTAACTAGCTCGTTAATGGCCACAATAAGTTCTTTATCCCACGGCCCAGCCGGGGTTACTGGGTCATGTTTTCTGGAACCAAGAGTCGATGGCAGTGAACAAACACCTAAATAGTTTGCAGCATCACACCACCCACCACTGGAAGTCAATTTTGTAAATATGATCCTTCCAATCACTTCTGTTTTTACTTTAAATATTACTCGATATGTAGATAGCGCAAGAACCCTTCAGAGTCAGTCTCGAACCCTGACAGATTTTTATTTGTGTGCGAAAGTTATCGATTTTAATTTAATGAACATTGACCGTTTTAAACTGCATCTGAACCTGGGCTATAGTTTAGGAAACCACCGCTGTACGTTTTTGTAACTTTTATTGAAACCCTTGCTTACGTGCCGGTAGGTCAATAAGGGTGGCGTGTGCTAAACAAAAACTGAACCTAACATAAAACCGCCACGAACACCCGTTCGGAACCGGAAACTGTTGCGAAAGTAACGCCTCAGCAACCTCTATTGAAGTGGTCGCTTTTACAGATACTCTCTCATATGATGACAGTTAGACGTGATAGAGGACAAAAAGTTCGTTATTTCATAGTTGCACCAAACAATTTTCAACTTGTGAACGTAACCTGTGATACCATTTATGTCATAAGCTTTAGTTTACATAGTTATTGCTTAATCGTATGCCGAAATCAAAATTTGAATATTTTCGGAAGACCCAAGTGTAATAAATCA
The DNA here is from genome assembly GCA_002778355.1 of Clitarchus hookeri. Classification (NCBI taxonomy): domain Eukaryota; kingdom Metazoa; phylum Arthropoda; class Insecta; order Phasmatodea; family Phasmatidae; genus Clitarchus; species Clitarchus hookeri. The sequence continues at coordinate 1,628,038 of NQII01000041.1, forward strand.
AATATGTACTATTACATAATTAAACAATGGAAGCCGAAAGGCTATGTGTCAGTACATTTGAAGATGTATTTGGCAAAATTTATTTTAGAAGTTAAAAGTCAGTGATGCCCACAAATCATAAATATTATAAAATTTCCTTACATTAAAAAAATTGAAAATCTTCCTTTTCTTAGTTTTACATATTTATTAAAGAAGCTTATGTAGCATTTTTCAGAAAATATTTATTCTGTTTTTCTAAGTGAGTTAGTATTCTTATTTTTGGATTACAAAACTCGACAAATTTTAATTTTAACTTGGAAATTTTCTAAAAATGAAGTAATATTAAATATAACTTTAGGAGAAGTCATAACATAACGTCTAAAAGTTAATGAACGGCCCTAAAATATATCATCATTAATGTTTTGTCTCTAGTGCCCTAATGAGGATGATATGAGTCAAATAAATTCTCGGCACTTTCTAATCCTCTTCGTCTAAATTATAGTTATTATATTACGTTAACGTTTCTTTACTAGCTTTTATATGTTATCGTAAACGAATGCACACTTAGTTTCAATAACTGTTAAAAGTTAATAATAATTTTTAAAAAAATATTTGATTACACACGTGACGAATTGTTATATATAATAACGTGAATTTCATCCCCCAAATGAAAATTATTGGAGATCAAATTTGGTTTGCAAGCTTCTACCTGATTCTATGTGCTTTACCTGACCTATTGAAAGGTCTTACAAACATATAATGCCAGTTTATATGTATATCAGATAGTACTTCGAGGTAGATAATGCAATAGCCATGCGCATGCACGTGTGTATGGTGTAAGAGGCTGTAACAATTAATGGTTTCACACGTAATCTGCTGTAAGAGCCATAGAAAAATCAAATCTATATTAATCAATGAATTTTCACCTTACAGTTGGTCGTTTAGCTACGGTTACATCCAGAAGGTTGATACTATAAAAAAAGAGGCATAATGAAACTAATCACAATATAAACCCGGCTGAGCGGTTGAGTTCCCCGTTCAGTCGCGTAGGAAAGTGTGCGTTAGACCTTACTGTGTCATGCTAGAGCGTGACTAGATGTTATTAATTAAGCAGGTGGTCTCTTTGACAAGAACTATGCAATAATAGTACACGAACAAACCTAAATAATCAATCGTTCTTTAAATATATCTAGAAAAATATGTTGTCAACGAACAAATTTTTGTGAACATGTCTAATTTACTGGTGTTTGTGAGTTCTTATGCCTATCAAATTTAATACAACAATACTTAAGTTTGTATGTAGCATTTATTGGACCAATCTACGTGCTTCACTTGAAGTAAATATGATTTACCTTCTCCTGATATCTGGTTTACGCAATTAATTAATTTAAAAGCGTACGTTTGCAAATATTCCCAAAATAAGGAAGTCATTACCAAGTCAGCCAACAAACGTTGACTTAAATTACTACTTATATCTAGAATACGCCAAGTTTCAGTGAAAATTCTTTTAAGTTTCTAGGGTTAAGAGATACGCGTTAGAAATTTTTTAATGAAGAGTTTGAAAATTGGCATCAAAAATATTTGGAAAATGCAAAAATTTTGCGTGCTTGTACGCATCTTCAATAAGGGATTTGGTGAGGTTGGTAAACGGGATCGTATTGGTACTAAGAAGTGAAACAAAAGCGTGTGCTCTCACAAACTTACGTACGCATAACGCTATTACTCTGCTCTTTTGAAACAGACGTTAAACGAAATATTGGATGTTTCTGCAGTATTTTTTTATAAATATTTATGCGGTCATAAAATTTCCACAGGTTTTTTTATCACCTATAAAACAGTTTCCCATAACCATTGTTGTTTAACGTCACAGTTTCCTTGTTTGTGCTCTTGTAGATTTCCTCAGTGGCCTCGAGCGTCCAGTAAAAAAGTGAGTAGTTTTAATATATGCATCTTATTCAAGGGCCATTTTCCTGCTTCACGAATTTTTATAAAACTATTTCGGTTAGCCTTTTCATTGCATTAAAACACGTTATATAACAAGCGTATTCACTATGCTTACGGAGTTTCCAATGTTGTAATACCTTCCAAATATGCGATAAGCAATGCTAATTATTCATAATTATGTTGGAAATTACTATTTTGCATAGTGTAGGAAAAGTACGTATTTTACAAGTTTTTTAAAGTATTATCTTACAAAATCAGAAATTTTAAAAATCAATACCGCGAAATTGAAAATGGGAAAAACAGAAGTTGTATATTGTGTGTAGAAATGTAAGTAAAACATGATATATTTACTAAAGCATGTGTGTATCAATGCCTATCCACTCCACAGAATTAGCTTATTGGAAACGTATAAAACTTAACAAGAAATAGTGCTAATGTGTGTACGAAGTGCAATTACAGCTAATATATAGTATTTTTACTCTGTGATAATTGCTCAAGTTGCGTTAATGTTAATTTCTTGAATAAAACTATACTGAAATGCCAAGAGAACAAAGATACAGCGACAAAATTGTTTGTTTGAAACTTTAACATATTTCATTACATAAGCTGCAACCAAATACAAATACGTTTTCATCAAGAGTTATGACTGAACAAAACGTAAATAACAAAATTGAGATTTTTAAAATAACAAAAGTACAATCGACTTTATTAATCTCTGGTAATAAAGTAGAAAAATCAAACTTTAAAAGTTATTTTATTAGAATAGTTGCAAACATTTGATTGCAACGATCGAAACAATTTGTATCGACATACATCACGAAAAAAATATATATGGTAAGAATAATACTAAAATGTAATAAATTTGTATATAAAAAAATGTTATACGAAAACTTTTACGAAGACAGGCATTGAAAATAATTTCGCAGTGACGAATATAACCCCAAGGCAATTGGAAAATATTTTTCATTCATCAATTGTAGGTACTCAAGAGTTCAGAGATAATAAGGAACACCTGCCATTAATGTAAAATATATATACCAGATTCAATTCATAATAGGTTATTTGAAACTATTCATACACTCCACTTCACCTAACAATCTCTTTTTCAAATTTCATACACTAAATTTAAAGAGTTCTTGTTATTAATTTATACTTGAGAGACTCGGAATTTAAGTGAATAATTATTCATTATGTCTACACTGGTACACATTTAGCTATATAGTTTTGTTAAATTTTGCTTTTATTTGTTGTGCACTATTTTCTGCGCGTAAGACAGGAAACAATTTCACCCTTCGTTTTCAAGGTAATTCGTTTCAACAAACAGGCGCTACGACTTGAAACACAGAGAACGGTGTTCCTTAATGTAAGGTTATTTAACTGAGACGTGTCGCAACGTCATCGTAATTGTAATATACGTACGAGATAAATGCAGAAATATTCGTTGTGGCGTGGGTGGTGGCGACGACGTGTACAGTGTGTGCTCTGAGTTGGTTGACCTCGTTGCAAGACACGGATGTCATTTGGCGTTTACGTATCGTTATGTGCGTTTGCAAAGTTGGAGGGCATCTAGACGCTCGCCGCGCGCGCAGGCACGCGCAGGCTCCCGAATCCATTCCCGAATACGAGAAACATGAAACTGGCCGACATTCGTCGCCAATCTAGTGAGGTGTAAGGACATGTCACGAATGATTCGATGGCACGGAGAATGGTGGGGCACTTCAAGGTAGAAGTAGAGTAACTTCTGATGGAACACTTCATCCAAATGTGCAACTCATTAAAACTCATTAACAACTCGTGCACACACTACCAAAACTGCCAGAAAATAATATTGATGCATATGAAAGAATAATGCATATTTTGTATTTTATGTTTAATTGCAACGGTGAGTTCACGATATTATATTGGTATGATTGGACTGTGTACATTGCCAATCATGAGAATAAATAAAAATCTTACACATACAGAACTCAGCAAGACAAAAAAAAACCATAAAACCCTTTACAACACCACAGACAGATAATTCGGAAAAGTGGTTTCTTTGTCACTAGAAAAACAATTTACCTAAATATATGTATAATGTATTGTAAAATATTTTTTCTGTTTTTTTTTTTTCGTCTTGCTGAAATCTGTATGAAGGAATGCATACATTTTTGGCATTGTAAAAACATTTTTCTAGAAGTTACTTTTTTATATGCTTAAATATCATATAATAAGAACATATTGAACACCTTCGTCAAGTCGGGCAATCACAATACTTACTATGGACATAAGTAAGAAAATATGGTTTATAAAGTTTAAAAAAGGCTTTTTAATGATTGATTTTATGCACATCCATTTCAGCCACGAATGTGATCATTTTTTAAACTGAAATATATGTGAATTAAATCAATTATTACAAGTGCTGGTAAACATTATTACTAAACTTTCACCAAGAGTTATGATTGAACAAAACGTGAATAACAAAATTGAGATTTAAAAAATTACAAAAGTACAATTGACTTGATTAAACTCTGGTATTAAAGTAGAAAAATCAAACTTGAAAAAGTTATTTTATTAGAACAACTGCAAATATTTGGTTGCAACGATCGAAACAATTTGTATCGACATACATCACGAAAAAAAAAAAAACATATAGTAAGAATAATTCTGTAATGTAATATGATTGCTCTACTTCCCGGGGGTCGTGGTGGTGTAGTGGTTAAACTACTTGCCCACCACTTAGGGCAAACCGGGCTCGATTCCCGGCGAGGCCGCTCCCGGATTTTTGCATGTGGGAATCGTGCTGGTCGATGCCACCGGTCGGCGGGTTTTCTTGGGGATCTCCCGTTTCCCCCACCCTCTCATTCCGGCGCTGCTCCATACTCACCTCATTTAACCCTTACCGGCTCTCAAGACCTCGATGTTAAGAGCCGCCCAAATCTCTTCACTCACCACTCACTCTACGTACTTGGCGAAGGCGTTCATGGAAAAAGGGCTTTCTGAAACACCCAGAATGCAGATATGGTTAAAATTCTAATAAAAATATACTCCTTTTTATACATTTTTAAAAACATTTATGTAAATAAATTCTACAAAAAATATGTTACAGTATTACAGACATGTGCATTCGTCTTTCATATGCAACATAAATCATACTTTTCTGACAATCTTGGTGGTGTGTGTACTGCTTTCTAATGAGTTCTGGGTGTTGTACAGTTGGGTTCAATGTTCCATTAGAAGCCATTCTACCTCAATGACGGACGCGAAAATGTGCGTGATGATCCGAAGATTTGCCTACCGTCCGTGGTTCAACGAAGTTTTGGCGCGTGCAGTGGAAGCGAATACTAAAGAGAACAGACGGTTCATCATTTCGTCACTTTACCGTCATTTTCCTTACATTTCAAGGTCATTCATCAACAAGCGGTACGTGCCGCAGGCGGCATCGTTCTAAAACAGAGGGATTCACAAACTGCTAACTCAACTACAAGAGCCTTAACAATGACAGAGAATTCACATCGAAAAGTAATGTATAGAATACACATCAAAAGGACCAAATGAATTATTTAAAATCAAATATTTCCTATTTTTGTAAGTCAGATTTTATATTTCTGGATATCCGCCGTTGGAGTGCAGGTGTTAAAATCGAATGAAGATATTAGCAAACAAATAGTCAAGATTGCAAGGAGAAGATACTGATTGAAGTGATGTTTGCAACTGAACCTTGTTAATTGATTTTATTTGTTAAAGCACCAAATTCTAAATTTCTGCCACGAAAGCAGAAGTGCTGCATTTTAAAAATTTGAACCCAAAGAAGTACATTTAATATCCGTGACTGCATATATGTAACTACAGACGTCTTTTATTTCGTAGCGATTTGTTTTCCTTATTAAGGAACAATACAATAATGATTGGCTGCGAAATGAAGAGAAGCCTACGTGCCAGCAGTAGCCGCGTCACAAAGCTAAGTTAATGAGCTGCGTATTAATGCTCACGCCATCTGACTGCGTGGCTGTATACGATATCTTCGAAGGGACGGTGAGTAATTATGGGGGTCTTCTCCGCTCACTGAAACATTCGTAATGCGTAATTCTTCGGACGCTGGTGGGCTTGCTCGCCCTATACACCATAGATACATGGTTTAATTACGGACTGTCATATTTAATTAATATAGTAAGTAATTTAGTTAATTAGTCACGTACCTGTGACCGTCATAGCATCCACCCCTGGAATACCCTTGTAATAAGAAAGGGTGACTATTAAGCGCTTGATATAAAATGTTTTTCAAGGTTTCGGGGCTTTCATAGGGGGATCTCCGCCTACATCAGGCATTAAAAATAAAAGTAAGCGAGGAAAAAAGGGAGGAAATAACAAAGGCACGTTAAATTAGGCGCGTGCGTTTTAAAGCACATTTAATCGTCTCTGAAAATTTGAAGCACGATGGCGTTGTTTCACCTGTATAAGCAATTACATGCTCATGTTCCTCTAGTACAGATAAGAATGGAAGCTCTGTTCAACATTCAATAATACACCACATCAGCACCGTGTACGAACACTCTTAGAAATTATCTCTAAATATACCACATCTGTGTATAGGTTCAGTGATAGAACGTGAATGGGGAAGTTTCCCCGCACACAGCCATGGTAACATTCATACATTTACTGAAGATACAATCCAATGCGTTAGAAATTCCCAACTTTGTAGAGTAGCGACGCTAAAAATTCATATATTTTCAGTGTGATATTTGGTATTATTTTCATAATATGTGTAGGTTGAAAACATCTATTACAGTTAAGAAAGTATAATATAATTTTTTTTTACATTGCAGGAAGACGGTATAATGAGAAACGCACCGTACTTTCTGCTAAACTGTTTCTTTTTGTATGTAACCAGTGTCATGTTAAATACGATGTACTAACTTTACGAACAGTGGAATAAAAATTCCAACTGTCTTGTTGGAAAAACCAAGACTGATTTGTTTTTTAACGCGTCTGTTTTCCCTAATCAGATTTTATCGATTTAGTTACATTTAAGGTAATCATATGGTAACGTTCAACATGCTTATTCTTTTTTCCGGGTAACCGAAGTCGCACAGTAAGTTTAAGAATATCATTTACTGTTGAATGGCTCATTATATCCGCAATGCTAGCTCTCGCCAGGGAGAACTACAGCAGGGATTAGAGTAACTCCGTCCTCAATTTATTATCATACGAAATAACATATATTAATATTGCCATGCATATATGTAAAGTCACAAGATAGATGCGTACCATGACGTGACGTAGTTAATTATTTATTTATGTTAAGTAAGGCAAATTATTAAAATATAAAGTTTGAAACTGGGACAGAAAATAAGACGAATCTTATATCTAAAAAGGATATTGTTTGGTAATTTTTGCTGATATTTTTTTGGAGACTATTTTCATTATCATGCCTTCTCAAAAACATTTTATCTTCTGAAAATCCGTGCACACTGCATATGTGTATATAAGAATCCTTACTACTTAAAATATAATTATAATGCTAATCATAACTAGCAAAATTTCAATAAGCCTTCTGTAATTCACACTAATTTAAGAGATTCCAGAAACAATCATATTAATATACATTATATAAGTAACAACCCTTTGCAGAAGCACTCGTCGTACACTCACTTACAAAAAATTAACATAATTCTCAGCCACTCTTGATACTGATTCTTACCTGTAATTTATATGTTACATATGATATTAGACAAATGTAAATTTTAAACACAAGGCTCTACAAGAACACTATATTATTTTTAATGCTAACATACAATTATTTCTTGCTGAGGTATGCATTTAAGACTAACTTTAAAAACTGAATTTCAATAAAAGATTTAAACAGTTCTCGGTAACGGACGAATGTGCTTAAGTGACGGAATTGTTTGTGTAAAAATGTGGATAAAATTATAAAATACAAGGTAAATGAGTTCCACACATATCTATAAAAACACATTTGTGTAAATAGAAAACTATCGTACGTAAACAATTTGAAATACCTATTAAATAAAGCGCAAGCTGCCCTGAACTCTAGCAAATTTGAGTCATTCTCTGTGAATGTAGGAGATACAAAGAGGGCAAATTGCCAAATATTTTTTAATATCAGATCAGCCAAAAAAATTAAAATTGCCCTTAAAATGACAATTAAATATGTGTGTTGCATATTTTTTGAAACATAGTTCACAATTCTATAGTTAGACTTTACAGTTTACAATTCGTAAACATCTCGACTGGCATTTACCAGCAATGTTGAATTTACCCTATTTTATTATTAATACACCCAACTTGCTACATTTTGACACTGCCATCAAGCTAAAACGTAAATATGACAACATCTGGAATAGTAGTTCATTTAACTGTGTTTTCCCGCGTACATTTAATAAGAAACCCAAATTAATGGTAGCACTTACAAGTCACTCAAGTATGAAATAAAAATTCGAATATTCTTATTTTATTTACTGTGGACAGAATTCGAGTGATAAGTTACAGTATCAGATCCATACAAAATCCATTCGTAAGTATATATTAACAAATCTTGTCTGTTTTTTTTTAAATCTACAGCTGACGTTTTTAGCATTTTTATTTGTTTTAAACTTAAGCAGAATAGGATAAAGTGAAAACTGTTTAATTCTTACGGTTACATGTCACCAGTATTTTGTCTTATTCTATTTAGGTGCTACGCGCTTTTGCATGAAGCACACTTTCAATCCCTGCCCCACGTACATTAAACATATAGCACTGTGATACTCTGCTATAGGTACGGCTGTTTAATGGTTTCTACTACTGTAGGTAAAAGTATAGCAATTGCTCCGTTTAAATAATACAAAAGTGAATGTGTAAAAGTTGTAAAACTGAAAGTTCACCGAAGTGATAAACTGATGCACCGCTAAGAGAAAGTGAGGAAAAAATAATAATTTTTTATAAACATTACTAAATTTTAATAAATTTAGTTATTGTTAACTTTTTTTACATGAGTTGACGTGATTTCACATATATTCTGGAATACGATTTCATCATGTAATTTACATAGTTATTTTACATATTTAACTGATGGTTTCACGTATGAAATGAACGAAAATTGTTTAGTGACGCCAACTATAAACAAAATAGCGCCATTATATTTTTACTTAAAGTGGCATGGAAAAAAAAAACAGGCGTTTTGAAAAAATATCATAAAAATATGACTTTCATAACGTTTTAAGATCTGTTCAATAGAGGAAAATATATAACTTCGAAAGTCAACATGATATTTGAGAGATTTATGTATTCATGACTTTCAAAAGTAGCTAATTTTAACAACAAATTCAAGGGTGCATGCCAAAGAACTTTTGTGTAAGTCACGTCTGTTAGTGGTACAACTTTGGTATTCTCTAGCCTCATTTTCATGCCATTACAAAAGCACATTTTTAAAGTAAAACATTAATTTCTTCTCGCTCATACACTTGCAGAGCATGCACACGCTCCAAGTCGAGTTTTAATATAGGAACACGCATCACTGTAAACGTATATGTAATTAATCTCTGTTAGACACCCTTAATATTATTAATATTTCTGAATGCAACTGATAAACTAATATTAGTCTATGATAACTCTATATTAGTAATAGTAGAAATAATGATGGAAGAATACTATACACAACGGAAGAGGTGCCAACTCACTCGTTGAAGCGTTGACCAGCATTCTTCAAGAGTTCTGTCGCTCAATGCTGAGTTTGAGCGAGACTGCAGCGTCCAGAAAATATTTTGGAAGCGTTAAAAAAGATAAGATAATAAGCAATGAGCACATCTCACAAATACTAATACCAATCATCAAAATCACCACAACTTTTATCACAGGACAATAGAGTACATCAAACACCATTCATTAGTCTGCCTCCTTCTCCAGATGTACGTACATACACAGCAAAACAATGAGCCAAATAACTGTGGCGAGACATGAACAAGTGCCTGAAAATATTTTAAATTATAATTCAAGGAAAAAATCCACATGGTACACCGTTCGTATGAATAAGCAAATAAATTAAAAGAATAAACATACCCAAATGCGAGCCATAAGTTACGAATAAGCGACTTAATGAACCCGTGGCGTTATAAATACACGAATAAAATAATTGTGCTTGTTGGTTACAAAATATAATTGTAAATCAATTTTGTTTACGGAATGTATTTTAAGAAAATATTTTCGTTAATGTAAAGAAAATGTTCTGAAGTCAGTGATGTGAAACAAACTCCATAGAAGTATTACAGAAACGAAATAAGTCTCATAATAAAATTAGTAAATTTTAGTGGTGTAGATGATGACAGAATATAAAGTAAACAAAAGAAAAATATATTTTCTAAATCTTCCAAAACTTTCAATTGATAGTAAACATAATAAAGATTAAGGAAAATTCTGACACTTTTGTGTAGGTCCATGTGGTAGAATTTCTTATTTATATTTGGAAAAATCTTTATATGATGGCTAAAAAAATTGTTAAACAAAAATTACACCAAAATTTATATTTTAGTTAATTTTTTTAATTTTTTGGGTACTAAATTACTAAAACATGGTTTAAATAATACATTAAAACCTTAAAATTGTATCTTGAATTAGCACATTAAAAACACCAGATGATTGTAGATTGTCAAACAAGACTGTTCGTAGCATACATTATACTGAGCCACCACTAAGTTAATTTTTCTACATAATTGGTCAATACCTGCGTCCCTCAGTAGTAGGCAAACTCATGGTGATACAGAAGTAAGCTTTAACCAAATGCAACTCAAGTTTCATCAGACTGAAGCCAGCTGAAATCAGTAACCTCGGGTTAGGAAGTGATAAAACGTTGCACAAACAACCCATACTCCTAGACTAAACAAAGCATGTCGTAGAAGAAAATAACTTCGACAAAATGCGCAGCAAAACACATATTTTACGCATGGATAACGTGTACATTTACAAATAACGTGCCACGTGATTCGTAACACTATTTACCAGAATGGAAGCAGAACGTACCACCCTTCGGTTATGAAACGTGTGGGTATACTAGCGTAGATATTATTACATTTCAAATACAGCAACTTCTATCTGCTAGTCAAGATGGTATCAGGTTACAGCAAAGATGAAAGAGTTAAAGTTTTTTTTGCAAATAAAGTACAAATTACAAACGGAAACCAGTGGGTGAATGTTGAGGGGGNGGGAAAATAGATAGAAAGGATGTACGTGAACTCAAGATACACCGTACAAGAAAACTCGTAATTGCAACACAAATAACAGGAACGTTCACCTATTATTTACAACATTAATCACAAGGAACATACGAACAAATTACATAGGCAGAACTCTTGGTAAAACATTGTAACCATGAAATCAAATTCATATCCATGACAAACCAGCATCTCCTGCAAAGAATGTTATTTCAAAATAAGGAGCAGTATGTATTGAAATCGCACTAATTACAATAAAGCAGAAATAAATCTGAAATGGTTAATAAAATTAATAGACACGAAATATTATCACTAATCGATAATGTGTGTTCAACGTCATGAGCTAAGAAGAAATTTACAAGAATTAAAGCACTATATCCCAGTAAGATCAGCAACGCACAAGTAGGAATTAAAAAAAATTAACAAATTCCCAGATAAATTAAATCTCAATATTAATTAGGCCTCATTTTCTCCAAACTTTTTGAAAAACTAAACCTAGAATAAATGCAATTTTACACTAAATCTTCATAACGAAACGCAGTTTCTTATGTTCGGAAACAACGTATTAGGGTAGAAAACAACCCCGAAAGTTGGGCTTTAGAATATGTTTTTATTTAATAAAATGGAAACAAATAATTTAAAGTTACGATATTTTAATATCGTAACGTAATATTAATTTGTTTCCATTTTATTAAATTAAAAACAAATTTAATTCCCAATTTTTGGAGGTGTTTTCTACTCTTGGACGTCGTTTCTGGGCATAAGTCAATCGGCATACTCGTAATGTTTTTCCTTAATAAATCACCCCGAAAAGTCTGTAACATAAGTTACGAAACATTCTGTATTATATTTTAATTGGCACACTGCCTGGCAAGCGCCCAGTAAAGTTGGAAACGGCGGAGGGGAAGTAGTCACAGGTATTAACGTTGAATTAAAAGTGTCAGGTAAACATTTGTGAGAAATGAATTTAATTTCTTTTGCTTTATGTTTCTTTAATGCCTACAAGTGCAAGAATTAGCCAATTTGTAAAATACTCACTTTCCGAATTATTTCAGAGAGTCACTTGGCCAAAGCATGAATAATGAGCTGAGGCCATTGCAGTGTTTTTTTTACATGTAGTGGAAGAATACTCAATATTCATACCAGTAGATCTTAAGCGGTGTTTCTAAAAGTTCCCAAATTAGCGTGAACAGTCTTTAAGAGGGCGTGACATATGCCACACTGCAACGGAAATCACAGACTTTGTAGCATACCTCCTTGACAAGAATACCGACTAACCCTTGGCATTATGATACCCCTATCTCTTCTTTAGAATCGCCCATAGTTGAAGTTGGGGAAAAAAACATAAGTTTAACACATAAACCGGCCAGAATTTGATGGTTGATCTTCGACGACTAAATTAAGCCATTGAGGTGACAAGCGCGCATGTTAAAAAACAATTATAATACAAAAGGGACGTAAATTTAAACGATACTTTAATTTAAGAAAGGATACTAGCTGCAATACTTCTGCTAACGTCCTAAACTTAACGGCTTAATGGTTCTACAATTAAATCATCCGGGGAAGCGGTGATGTAGTGGTCAGATTACTCGCCTCCCCCTAGGCAAACCGGGTTAGATTCCCGGCGGGGCTCGATTTTCGCATGTGGGAATCGTGCCGGACGATGCCGCTGGTCAGCGGGTTTTCTCGGGGATCTCCCGTTTTCCCTGTCCTTGCGTTTCGGTGCTGCTCCATACTCACCTCTTTCACCCTCGTCGGCTCTCAAGACCTCGTGGTTAATAGCTGCTCAAATCCCTCCACTCCACTCCACTTAAATCCTTCAACAAATTGAAAGTTGAACAGACATAGAATGATATTCTCTACTGGTGTTTCTTACATGAAACCTGCTTATCAACAACTGCACTTCTATGATCTGTCAGGTATATTGCCCGACTCATCGTAGTGTGTCGTTGGTTCAGCAATACCAACAAGCCAATTTTTTTTTCTGGTTTTTACCATGTTAATTATAAATTAAATGTTATAATTTGTAGAAAAGTTATAAGTTAAAGTTGAGTTTAACCGAAGATTAAATACTTTTATGTAAAGAGAAGTTGAAAACGCTTGTGTTACACATGGAATATTTGGGAAAACACTAAAAACGTCATACATGGGGTGAATTCTTCAAAGATTCGATTCAAAAAGTGTGACGAAACCGTAAGTAGAATGTAACTGCAACGTAGCCGCTCTAAAAAAAAAAAAAAAATGTAAAGGGGGTGGGTGTTGCCTGGTGTCCCAGTCTGAGACAGAGGTTGGATGGAGTGCCTAGTCGATGTGACCTCACCTCCTGCCTATTCACGTGTTGACCCTTAGTGGGCCTACCTAGGTTTTTATGTGCGTCTTCGGTTGCGGGGTGTACCTTGGACGGTCGCTCATCAAAGTGCTGGGCACGCGCTAACCTGTTGAACCACGGCGATCAGAAGACAGTGAACTTATTTTTCTTCTGGCGAGCCCCCAAATCCCGCTACGCCAGCGTGAGCTCCTTCAGAGCTCTGTGAGCCTCCGGCGTGCATGTTAGTAGCTAGGTCAGCTGGAGAATGGGACGCCTCTCAGGGCGAGCTCTGTACGCCTAAGCTCGGGCTTATTGCGTTTAAAAGGAGCGCATGCATCGCGGCTATATCAGGGTTGTCTGACGCCATGGCCGCAATTGTAACCATGGACACACCCAGAAAGAGATAGTGAGTTAGTGAAGAGATTTGGGTGGCTCTTAACAGCGAGCTCTTGAGAGCTGATGTGATCTTGAGAGCAGCGCCGAAATGGAAGGGCGTGGGAAACGGAAGATCCCCTAGAAAACACGCCGACCAGCGGCATCATCCGGCACTATTCCCACATGTGAAAATCCAAGTGTGACCCAGCCGGAGTTCGAACCCGGTTTGCGTTGGTGGGAGGCGGGCAGTCCAGCCGCTCAGCCACTGTGCCCACCTCCCTCGCCCAAAGAGAGAGAGATAGAGTGAGAGAGACATGACAATTGGGCCGAT